>CM035594.1:11985270-12585270 GCA_020423425.1 Chrysopa pallens
AATGTATCTATCTATATCTGTGTGCTCTCTAACCACAGACTGTTCTTATTTTTTATAAGTTTGAAATAATAGACCGAGACATAATGGTGAAATTATTTCTGAAACTATTGTAATTGAAACTAAACAAGTTCATGATATTAAATATTCCACATATACATAATTGAGTACTTATATAACCTGTTACGATCACATTAGGTCCAGTATCCCCCTGTGAAACTTTGGGGATATTATTTCAAAATAAATATATTTTTTTCCAAAATTTATTACATTTTTTATTATTTTCTTGAAAATATGTTTTTTGAAAAATGAACTATTATGTAATATCCGTAATATTAATTTTAATTTTGGTGCACAAATATGAAATAAGTAAAAAAAAAGAACAACTTCTCAAATGTTATGAAATTTGGCACTCGATTCTTAACCTGAAAACAGAAGTATTGTCAAAGACTTTTTCTTGAAAACGCATTTCTTAACTAAAAATAAAAAAATTTATTTTTTTTCTGTTTTTTCCTGAAAAATTTGTTGATATCAGTTCTTTAAGATTGTCTATTTGATAGATGTCTCTTGAATATTCACTTTTTTTTTGTCACCCTTTCATCAACTTCGGTCATATAGTGAATACATTGGGGATATTGTATACAACACACAGCAATTCATCATATATGGTCACCCATCCTAATACTAACTGTGTATAATAATGTTGCTTAACTTTGTTGTTCGGTTAAGATCAATAATTACGTTACGTCAGAAGTGTTATTGTGAATATTCACTTATTGAGGTATTTATGTTCAAAAATTGAATGGATTAAACTACATTACAGATTGTCTTAATGATACATGTCTTCTTTTTATATTTATATTCCACTAAAAATACAGAGTAAAAATTCGTTAAAAATAAAGAAAGAAGAATTTATTTATACAATACATGGATAGCATATTAATTAATTTTTAAAAAAGTAGTTGAGTATGAATTTAATGGTAGAATTTGATATATTTACACCATTTTTACCCGGTCTATAAAGTAAGGACACACACTAAGAACAAAAAATCTTACATAATATTTGAATAAAAGAGTTCAATAACCTTATTTGATACTACATTTAAAATATAATATATGTATTTGTTTTGTATACAACAACGTAACGTTTGTGTGTGTATATATGTATATAGTATACCTTATATTTATAAACATTGAAACGTGATGTGACGCCTTATAAAAATTATTTTAATCAAAACATTGATTAAAGTTCAAATCATTTGATTTTATTTAACGAATTAAGACGAATTTCTTTGTTAAAAAATATTAGATATTGGTTTTGAACCGATATTGTAAATTTAAAGTTTTGTTCAGACTTGATGGATGTAAAAAGCAGAATGAGAAACCAAAATTTCTCATAATCCAAAAGTTTTAGCAATTTAAGTTTAAGAGCGTTAATTTGTGGAAGAAATTAACATTTATTAAACACATTTTTATTTTGCTAAAGCTATGAAACCATTATAGTGAATATAGCTTTGAAACTACCTGTGAATTTATACAATTTATTATTGATCAAGAAAATAAAAGTGAATAAAATGACAAAAGCAGGTATTAACAAGCTAACTTGTGATGATTGTTCGGGAGTATACTTGGGTCAGACCGGATTAAGTTTTGGAATAAGGGAAATGGATCATTTAAGATCTTATCGAAACCGTACTGAAGTCTTTACACTTTCAAATCACGTAGTATAATAATTTTCGATTGTTTTTATTTCTATTTTTTAATCAATTCTACATGTTTGTTCATAAAAATTATTTATTTACTGAAATCACTAGATAATTTTCTAAACTTTAGATTTTTACTTCTCGAGTCTAGTTTAAATTATTAATAATAATATACTATAAATATAAATATACAATCCTTCTAGTTTGAATATATGTTCATACAAAATTGTATTTTTAAGAACAGTGTATTTTCAATAAAAAAAAAAAAACAATATATATATACAAATCTCCAGTATATCTAAGTCTAGTTTATACATGATAGCCAACTTATAAAAACTATTTCTCAATCTTCGTACTGTCAACATTGAATAAAGCTCCAGGGTAAACACGTTTTTAAATTAACTTGCAAAAAAAAAAAATTTTGAGACGATTCAATAATTTAGTTAATTAAAACCACTACAGTGGATAGACACAATTAATAAATTAATACCTTATTTTGAATTCATTTAAATTAAACATGGATTAATGTAAACATTATATAAATATTGATTGTTATACTGGGAACACATATACACATTCTGATAAAATAGCCTTAGGTAATATTCTGTTTTCGACAAATGAATAGTTTTCTTTTTGATATATTATTCGTTAACGACCGCATTTGATTTGACAACAAACACTGTTAATTTTGCCTCACTCAATGGAAAATGTTATAATAATAATAAATAGCAATATGGATATATTTACATAGTATATGTGTTATTATTATTCTAAATATCCTCGTCAAATGATAATATAAATAATACAAGTATCTAATAAGAGATCGTTCAATTTTCTGTTATTATTAATTGATATATTTAGTTTTGTAGATATATGTTACGGTAAATGTACATTGCCCAAAATGTTAGGTATATGTGAACTGAATATAATGTATATGTACATATCACGGCAAATGTGTACTCTTGCCTTCACGTTTTGGTAAATGCATACTCTTACTTTCATGTTTTAAGAAAAGTTGGAATAGAAATAAATTAAAAATGTTGTTGCAGTAAAAAAATATTTATTTGAATAAACATAATACAAAAGGCTTTAATAACGAAAATTATATTTATTAAGAAATGTAAATGACAAACAAAACATACTTTTCCTTGCATATTATATAATATGTAGTAGGTTATGATCCCAATATTCAAATACAATTTTCGTCCTAGTTTTTCAGGACCAATACGATGGGAATCAAGCAATTAATAATAATAATAACATACTTTTCTTCATTATAACAGATAAATTTTATAAAACTATAATGGAACATTTAGAAATTTCATGATGAAAAAAGTTCTATTATTTGAGCAAGAATTGCTATTGTGGCACTTGGAATTACAGAATACTCCAGCATTATCACATTGGAGAATGGATGGGGCACCCAAAAGAGTGAAAATGACCATAAGTTGTTTTGCTAATTCTGACGCAGTTTTTGTTTTTAGTGGGCGCAGTACAACAAATTTGGTTAAATGATCTTGATAATTTAAAATAAATTTATTATGTGGTTGTGTCTGTAAATCTATAAGATCCACTTGACACCTAGAATTCTCTAGCACTTGCGATTTCGTATTTTGTATGCTCACATTTACCAAAACGACATGGTCATTGTGAATTACATTTGCCGCAAAATCTAATTTTACCGTAATATATAATATATAATTATACCGAAAAAAACATTCTAATTGAAGTTTATGCCAATGTTATGCCAATATATATGCCAATATATATATATATATATATATATATATATATATATATATATATATATATATATATATATATATATATATATATATATATATATATATATATATATATATATATATATATATATATATATATATATATATTCGAAATAAAAAACATTCTAATTGAAGTTTATGCCAATGTTTAATATCTGTTAAGTGAAATTGCCACCAATTATCGACATACAAATATTAATTTTAGCTACAGTCCCGTTGTTACAGCGGTCAAAATTCGACCATAATCATTCAAAAGTGAATCTCACTGCCAAACAAAACCGATTATATGCGTACCTTTAAACAAAACAGTATACTGTATAAATGATAATATATGCGTGTGTATGGTAGTATGTGTAATATAAACCGCATCTCTTGCATATGTTTGTTTAAAAGTGTTTGTAATATTTTTTTTACTGATTTAATGTATTTTTATTCATAATTAAAAAAATATCATTCTCCATTTCTTCTCTATATAAACTATAAGTCTGCCAAATTTCATACTTTTCCGTCCGCCCAATTTTCGTAAAAACGGGTAACAAATTTGTGCTTGACGTATTAATAATATAAGTGTCAACATTTTTTCTTGTTTGATTTTTATTACTGAATATTTTATAATTTTCTTTTTTTAACCTTTTTAAGATAATGTAAACCTATAAATACACTACAATAGGTGATAATGTCAACATCTGAAATTATCCATAAATAAACTTATTTTGATAATCTTTGCAATTATATTTCATCTGATATGCCTTGAAAATCTGTTATTTTGTTTCAAATTATTCTTATTTTAAGCTCGGGATATACAACATTTTATTAAGCTCAATTATTACATTTTCAACAGAAAAAATTCCAAACTTTCTAACTGTATTAAAATTTATTATTATTTCAGTACTGATTGCATTTGAGATAATTAAATGTTTATTTAAACTTTGTTATCCAATAATGACTCAAATGTTTTCTTAACGGAGATTGCATCATAATACTGAAACACGCTCAATTCGGTAAAAATCGTTCAATTTTCGCGGCCAAATAACTACAAAAATAATTATCCAAATGTTTTGAAATTTGGTATGCACAATTATATTGACATGAAAACAAAAGGCTTGTCAAAGAGTTTTTGTCAAAAAAAATTTTTTAAGCTATTGCATAGCTTCTATTTCGGGCCTGGAGCGCGGGGACCGAATCCAGAAATTCCGTAACGAAAAAACCTCACGCTCCCCACTCCAACGGGCAAGGAGGTGTGGCTTGACGAATCGAGACGAGCTGCTCCGAAATCGGACGAATACATAAGCAGCTGTTTATGAGAAAGTATATAGGTGTATAGGTGTAAGAAAAAGCAATACTGCATGAATAAAATAAATAAATAAATAAAAAATTATAATTGCATAAGTTGATACAAAATGCTATGCAATAGCTTTACCGCGGCAGTCCCCGAGTGCCACACGTCTTTTTTTTAATATAAAATCTAGTTTTTATTTTACCTTCAACAAGCTGAGCGTTTTCATGTCAATATTGTGCATATCAAATTTCAAAACATTTGGATAAATATTTTTTGTTATTTTGACA
Source organism: Chrysopa pallens (assembly GCA_020423425.1). Lineage (NCBI taxonomy): Eukaryota > Metazoa > Arthropoda > Insecta > Neuroptera > Chrysopidae > Chrysopa > Chrysopa pallens. The sequence goes on from CM035594.1 coordinate 11,990,321, forward strand.
CGAAAATTGAAAGAAATGCAATGTATATTACATTTAATTTTAGTCAATAGCTTGCTAGAAGCACACTCCTTTATATAAATAACAGCTGAAGATAATCGCTCTTAAGACATATAGTATGCTGATTTGTGGAATTGATATTAATTTTTACTGTGTTGATGAGTTGGTAAACATTTATAACATTTACATATAAATAATTTTTTACTGCTTATGCGTGGATAAACATTGTAACGGAAATTGAAATCAAAAAGCGTAAATAAAAAACAAATATTTTATAAAATCTCTGTATTAAGAAAATAAAAACCAAAAACTCATTAATTTAAGTAAAAATTCTCTATAGCTTGACTATAACAATTATTATTCATATTATTTTATGCTATTTACTAAAGGAACCCTTAAATACAGTCGAAACTATCTACATTGACGGGATTGTCCCCTACTCTTAAAACACATGTATCCAATATCACATTTTATTTCTTTTTTTGTGGCAGACAAAATAAAAATATAGTCTTGAGTGCGTTTAGATTGAAAATTTCCTACATGTGAGTGTTTTTCGGGATGATGATTCTTCATTTTACCTAGCTGAACATACAATGATCAAAAAATATTATTCTTGTAATATGATTTGCAATACATGCATTGGGCGTTATGTCAGAGGATATTTTAGCCATTAACTTTGTTATTTGCTGTACATTTATATTTTGGTTTTTTTTATCCAAGTAAATTAGACTTGTACCGACGGTGATGTTAGCCGATTAGCCAGCGAAGTGGGTATTCGGTAGAGTTGAGCTTTGAAAATAATTGAAATAAATTAAAGACATTTTTTATGCGTTAAATTAATTTTTATAGGTTATAATATATGGTTATAAATCTGATTGTTTTTGTTTTCAAGAAAGATGTTTAGAATTTTTTTAAATTTTGTTTTATATCTTTAATTTTAACAGTACATGCAACTTTAATTCAATATTAGTGATTCTAATATAAAAATAATATAATATTAATTAACAATCAAGGTTTTTATTTAATAATGCAGCTCCTATATACATTTTTTATAAGAAATTCATACAAATATAAAAGCCAGATAGTCGGTACTCTTTACCGAGCAGTCGCCGGTTTTACCGACTAGCCGCCGTCTAATCGGAACAAAATAAAAATTTAAATAGCCATATGTCGTTATAAATAGTTTCGTCTATAATTAAAGAATTTTTTGCAATAATAATACAATATTATATAAACCTAACCCTCGGTTATCATTCTTATTATTTCATACATAGGTTTTATATTTTCTCAAATGTTTGTTTTTTCATTTGTGCCGCTTATATAAACAACACAAGGATGTAAATTCATACATCAAATCCAAAGAGTTTGTATATTTTACTTATATTTTTTATTGAATTTTCAATTTACTTTTCAAAAAGGATTCTTCAACCTGCATGTGTATTATTATTATTTGCATCCCCATGACATAGTAATACGAACAGTGTGTTCGTATTACTATGTCATGAGATTCAAGTATATATTTATTTAAATCCACAAAAAAAAAAAATATAAACATTTTTTACCAATTTATAACGTCATTACACAATTGATTTGTTATAAAAGCTTGTGGCGAGATTTAATTACTCGTATTTACTAAGTTGAAAAATTTTAATAGTTAAAATCATTCACATCAAGTTATTTAATTCACTTGCGACATGTTTTTATTTCATATAAATTGTGTAATGATGTTATAATTTTATTTATTTTTTACTTTTTAGTTATCGCTGGAATTAAAAATCACAAATATATGTTATACAGAGTTGAATAACATTTTGTAGCTGATATGTTAGCTCCAAAATTGAGTTTCAAGCTTTACAAGTCCACCATATAGGATTTACAGTGACATCACATTATTTTTGGAGTTATTCTTACCAAGCCCTTTCATATGATATCCATATTGTAGGAGTGCATTAAAAATAACGAGGCCCACGGTGGTGTGCCGCCATGTTCGATGTAGAATATTGTCACTCAGTTAACCATACAATGTCATCCAAACTGAACGTGTATACAAATTTAGTTCAATTGACTGAAGATATCTGCTTTAAAATTCAGCTCCAATATTCCACCCGAACAAACACGCATTGCGAATTTAATAAAAGCTTTAAAAAATAAGACATGAGTTGCTCTAAGATAATATATAATTCAAAATATTGTTGTTTTCTTAATTACTAACATAATCAAATATGCAATTGTAAGAGAAGCATATTTTTTTTGTTGTAAAACATACTTTTGAAGGGTTAGGTATCAAAAAGAAGCTTAAACAATGAAAAACTATTAAAATATTACACATATAAAATTCCCCAATGATGTAAATTATTTCTTAAGTTACAAAGAAAAGGATAAGCCCAGGTGTTTAATAATTCATCAAATTTAACAATATACTTTACTTATTCAGTTGTACGTAATAGATTTGACAAAGTTTATCAGTATTAACGAACTCAATTAGACTAATAAGCATTAGTTGTTAGATAAGTGACTCTATTCATATGCAGGTAAGGTCGTATTGTAGATACTACTATAGTTCCATTCAATATGGAAAGCTTTTATTACAATTTGTAAATTGTGTGTAGTATATGCTAATTAATATGATTCATTGTGTCAATTATGGAAAGCTTTTCAATAAAGTAGAGATGGTTGTAAATCAGTAATAAAAAAGCAGAACTAGTATGGACGCCGTGATGTTTATAATTGCAATTAACACTTTTGACACTTCATAAATGAATTAAGCAAAATACAAGCTAGCAAAGTATTCAAAATTGAATCTAAATATGCAGAAAATTAGGTGCTTTTAAGGTGCAGTAAAATTATATTACGTGTTCAAATTTTTATTTAAGAAAATTTAGTTATTGTGATACACTGTGATTACACTAGCAGACCAATATGAAGAAAAATGACAATTATAATGTAATATCAGAATTAAGTGCATTTAATAACTTATTTTAATCAAAGTCCGTTGCCAACAAGTTACACGGATTTTTTTTTTTGGTAATTTTGATTAAATTGATGTATTGAAGGTACTTCTAAACACTTAACTGTAGTACTTCAATTATATTATTATAGTTTTCATTTCAGAATTGCCCCGCCAGCGATATATCACGGCAGCAGCGAATCTTCATGACTCAAGCTTTTTAATTGAAGATTTGAGTACCTCATTTAATTTTGCAGCACCTAACCAGCACCTAATTTTGAGCATATTTAAATTGAATTCTGATTATTTATTTTTTATTATTTCAAGATGTCACTGCTAGCTTGACATTTATTTTAGCTGTGATTCATATGAATCAGTGTAGTGATTTTTTTTGTAATTCTGAAAAAAATTCAGCACCTAAAAATAAACATTTCAGCACCTAAATAGCGCCTAAATGCAGCACTATCGTTTTCAATATCATCTAATAAGGTTTAAGAAAAGGTAATGCAATCAAAAAATTAAAAAAACACACCATTTTAATTTTGTTTTTCATACAAAACATTTAATTAATAATATTTTGAATTTACGGCTTCGATTCAATAAAATTTTAAAAGAAAACGTCTCTTCAAAGAATGATTCTTTTACATAGATATGCGTTGTATATAGAGATGATGACAAAATAACAAATTATTTGGTCAGTAGTAGTTATGAAATAGGCAACTCAATGCTCTCTCTCTCTCTCTCCAGGCTGCTACAAATCTTATTGCAATGTTGAAGTTTATATAATAAAACGGTACATAGAATATAATATGTATGTAATATCTATCCCATCTAAGTACCCATGCACATAGAATCCAAGTACTATCCTATATTACACAGTATCATCCAACTACTGTCCACATATTATATTATATACAGATATGTGTGTAGATTATGGATATATATTTAGTACGAGCATCATCAGGCGGTTTTAAGTTACAAACCCTAAGGCAGAAACTATTTCATTAACTTTGTATTGCAATACGAATGCGGTTGTGTGGTTATTCGGAACGATTTATGTTTGTATAATATACAAAATAACATTGTAGCAAAAGATATGGTAAAGTAAAATGGACTGCATTTTCTATATGTACAGAATGATTATTATTTAATATTAACAAAAAGCTCAAAAAAAGCAGTGGTCAAAGTGCAAAACGGAGAAATCCATGAATATTAACATATTATTACGAACATGTATAATTTTTGTATGGATCATCAACAATAAACAATTGTGCCGATTTCGCTGAAAAGTTATTCACTTTAAATTTAATTAATTACGTGTCATTAATGAAATGATTAATTAATGAAATGATTATTTGTTCTGGAAATAATCGAGGTGAAAAATTCCAAATACACCGACATACATACACTCAGAGACACTTCGCTAAAAATATTGGATTTAAGTTCTAGTGCCCTTGAAACGTAAATATATGTGACAATTTTGGATTAAATTCAGCCCCATTATAAGAAGTTTCCACTGGGAAGTTAATGAGTTGAATACAAAAAAAAAATGTTTCAAATTAATTTAATCATTGAAATGGTCCGATAGATATCAAGTGCATCCTTGCTTGTAGGAGAATAAATTTTAGGCCAGGAGTGCAAAAATTGAAATCAATCTTTTTTGATAATGGAATCCTGTGTTTTTTTTTACTTCAGATTATTCTATACTCAATGTATGTATAGGAGACTTTTGAATTTTTGTATTTAACGAATAAACTTAAAAACTATTGGGCTAATTTGTAAAATTATTTCACCGTTTGGAAGTTACACTATCCCTATGTCACGGCTTCTTTTTGTGATGAACCGTGTGACGACCTCTAGTATTTTATAAATTATAAAATTAAACTGAGTTTTATCAATTTTTATAAAATTTATTACTAAAACCTTTTCTAGGCCTAAAAAACAAATATGTAAGAGGTCAAAAATGCTGCAATTTTAATTTCTAAAAAAAATGGTTATTATTTTTATTTTTTTGTCAAAATTAAAAAACAAAATGTTTAAAAATGATAAAGTGTTCAATAATTCTTTGATATCTAAACAATTTTTGCCTGAGATTTAGTTTTTTAAGTTCAATTTAAAAAATGAAGTTAATCCTCATTTAACCTTCAAGCTATTTTTCTAAATATAAGACCAGACTTGATAATAATCAATTATTTCAAATAATTCGATTCACCTTATGTTTTAAAACTTTGCATATGGTAAGAATGGTTAAAATCACTCTGTATATGTACGGTGGAATGGCCCTATTTACATACGTACCTTACTAAATATAAATGTACTTATGTGTATATGCTGGACATACAAGATTCCGTTTTATAATCATCTAAATGAATTTTTAACTCAATTGTTCAATAGACAGTTCAAATACATCGTCGCATGGTTGCAGGTGGCATCGTGAAATATGAAAGTTGGAATTGTATTTTATTTTTACTGGTAGTTAAACATCTTTCTAGAACTATAAACATAGAAGCTAGAATTCAACTTTAAAATACTAGGAAAAGAGACAAGTAGCAAAGTCTATAAGGGAATTTTTTGATGACACCTTAATTGAAATAAACATTAAAGTCAAAAAATTTCGATTGATTACGAAATATCTCGAAATAGACTTTGATGACAACGAAACACGAAAAAATGACATTATTTCCGGATTTGATTTTAGAAAAGATTCCAATAACTTCCTCTATAAAGAATTTAATAATCTCTATTAGAGATTGTCTTGTTATATTTGTGTCAAAAGACATGAACGTACTATTTTCAAAATATGGTGTTGCCAAACAGAAAGAAAACCCACTCATAAAAATTGTGAAAGTAATTGACATGTTATAATTATATTTTCAACAAAATTATGTAACATAATAATAATGTGTTAAATATAATGTTGAGTCTGTTTGCCTGCTGCTAGACTGACTTGTTGTTTGAGAAGATGTCATACGCAGCATACATTAATATAATATTTGTTTAAAGGAAATTAATTCACCTATTTTCACTGAACTTGTGATGATATCATGATAAAGATGATGTAACAACTAAAGTGAAAATTTTATAGATAAATCATATTATTATTTTCAGAAATAACATATTTAATAATATGTATTATGTATAAATATTAAGTACATATATAATTGTATTGAAAATTCGATGGGGGATATACGTTATAGGTACTAAGATTAAACTGAATTAATCCCGCACTATATTAAGAAACTCGATTATAGTCGCATCAATAAACAACTGATTTTGATGATTTAATTATTTTAAACTTTGTTTTCTTAAATTGTATAAAATCAGAAACATTTTAGAGCGGAGAGCTGATCATTATATATTACTTTTGTTAGTCTAAAAAATGCTTACGTTAAACAGGATTTTGTCTCTAAGGTGTAAGAAACTATGCTAGGAACTTATTTGGGGGGATGGATGAAATTCATCTCGGAAGTGAAAGTTGGTACTTGAAAAATAACTACTAGAATCGATAAAGAATCAAATTTTAGGTAAAAGAGGTTCTTTGAAGTTTCTTGACGGCTTTTGTATTAGCCAATTCAATTTTTTGCGATAATCCTTCAAAAACATGCAATTTTTTAAATTCAAAAAGATGTTAAAATTTTCAACCCTGAGATGGGGTGATACTTAAAATAATATATGATTAAAATTGTAATAATATTTACATCAAAATATTTGCCTCTCTTGAAATTATTTTGCAAAACAATTGGAGAAAATCTTATTTATAAAATATTATCGTTAATTTTTCAATGAGTTCTTCACGTTGCTGTTTAATTAAATTTATAAGTACATTATTTACAATATATTTTAATAAACACACGAAAACCATTCATGATAAATGAATTTATATTTTAAAGTAAATTTATTTACCAATATATGTACCAATATATATCTTAGTTATATACGTTATAATTTAAGTAATTGTAATTACTATGGAAATATTGAGGAAAATTTTACAATACACATGACAATATTTCAAAATATTGAAATCACAGAATGAAATCTCGAAAAATAATCAAAATAAGTGAAGGTATAACAGAGTTAACATTTAGTGAAAAATTTAGTTTTATATAATTTCATATTTTTGTTAAATAATTTTGGCTTAAGAAAAAAGTTCATTTCAAGGGTATAATGTTTGTACATATTGGAAAAACTAATTTTTCCATTTTCACAAAAAAAAAAACTATTAAAATCGAACAAAGCCTTTAAATGTTACCAACCTTTTTTTTTTATTTAATTTACCATTTTCTCTCGAGTAGTAAATCCGTGTTCCAGTTTCAACTCCCCACACACTTTTTTTTTACAGAAAATCTACTTAAATTCAATTAAATATGTATACATAAGTTATGGCCTCAAATTTTAAACTCTGAAATCTTATAAACCAAATCAAATTCATCACTTCATCTAATTTTGGACAATCATACTTTCTTAATTCGTTCTTCTCACTTCCCGTTGCGTGAACAAATAGATAGTGTTAAATAAATTCATTGAGACAGGATCATGTTTCATCCTTTATTATACAAGGCTTAAGAATTACTTATAACTTGGTCCAATTTGGCTTCTCATTTTAAACTATCCGGATAGTCATCAACCTTCATTTATCACTTGGTCGATAACATACATTCATACTTATATTATGTCAAATCTATGGTTTATATGGAAAGTGAATTTTTTTTTTTTCATTAAATCAAAGAATTTTATATTTTAAGCATTTATTTTTTAAATGATAAATAAGCAAAGATGCAAGTTTTTATAACAAAAAGAAACACAATTATTACCATGCCAATTTTCGGGTTAAAGACTTTTCACCTCTTATAAGGTGAACCTATTTTGCGAATTAAAGTATAATAATTATTTTGTATTGCAGAGTTGAACGAATACACGTGTAAAAAAATAATACACGCGTGTAACAACAAAATGATTGAGCACGGGTTTCATATTAATTTTATACACTAACTAATTATAAATAATAAAAGTTGGTATACAAATTCAAATGTTATCAAATACAGTGTCAAATTTCCATTATTTATTAATCTAGTAAAATATTATATTTGTTTCATACGATATGTTTGTGATAAAATTAATTTAAAAACAAATTCAACATAAATGACCTACGTAAACCAAATGCATTTTATATTCTGAATAATTTAAATCAATTTGTGAGATTATTTTCGTAAAATAAGTAAAATTTCAAGATCCCATCATCATCGTTATTAATTTTATTGCAAATCCTAAAAAATTACTTCGTAGAAAATAATAATAATTACATTAAGGTAGTTGGTAGCCAAATGACTTAAGTTAACCCGATATTTTTGTGTGTTTATTCGAAAGATTATAATTAAAGGCAATTATAGAAAAAAAAAAACAGATTTTTTTACCACACCGTTTAAAAGATATAATTAATTAAACTTTAGCAAAAATACACTAACTCTTTTATGAGTGTCCTTGTTCAATAATACCGGAAATGGAAGGTTTGTAGAAAATTTGCAAAGTTGACTACGCAAAAAAAATTTTTTTAATTGATAGTACTATAGCCCAAATATACACTGAAAAATTTCTAGAATAATTTACCACGTACTTTCGATGAAATTAATTTTTCAATAATGACTGAAGAAAAACTTCAAGGATATATATTTTGCATTATTCCACTATTTATTTTATTATTTATTAAAAATTAATCATTACGTCGTGACATGTTTCGCTTTGTACAAGCATTTTCAAACTGTGTACAAATCGAAACATGTCACGACGTAATTATTAATTTTTAATAAATAATAAAATAAATAGTGGAATAATGCAAAAAATATATCCTTGAAGTTTTTCTTCAGTCATTATCATGGATTTCCACAAAGTAAAGCTCTCTTCAATAAAATAATTTTTCAATATTGACATGTGCCTTCTATCTCTGTCATTTATTCATTATCAGGAGAGACTCTCTCTCCTCCATATTAACTAGGGAAATAATGGCGGCTTCATTAAGCGCACCAATTTCAAATAGTAACTAGCGTTTTTAATGGTATATTATTTTTTTGATAACAACAAAAGGATATTGAACATTAATAAATATAAAAAATATATTTTATAATATTAAATTTATTTTCTAACGAAATAATATATTTATTTATTTAAAATTAAAAAAAAAAAAATAAATAATTCACGATATAAAAAATAAAGTTGACAGTTCAGGATCAAATCATTTAAAGTTGGTATTATCTAGTGACAGTTGACTACTAGTCAAGTAATATTTTATTTATTACATTATTTTCATTATTTAATTATAATCCGTGCTAAATTATATCAATCAAATTCATATGTGAATTTTTATCAATTATTATAGCATGCTTCGAATATTTATTAGTAAAATAAATAAGACATAGAAGTTATAACAATATATTAGTTTACCCTTAGTGATTTTAACCAGATTTTGGTGGGTAAAAAAAAAAGATTTTGTGAGCGTTTTTTCTAACATTTACGCTGGATTACAGATCCAACTATCTAAAATAATTAAAGTAAAGTATACAAGTAGGTATTATAGTGATAATATGTCGGTTAGTTACGCCGTGATTCCAAAATTTGCTAATTCAGGAAAAGCTTTAATTTTTTTTCTCCTTAAAGATATCAACGTCAAAACTTTTTTTGTTATCAACATACAGGCGTTTCTAATAAACTGATTCAATATTTTAATATACGCCAATGAATAATTGATATTCTTTCGTGAAAATTCATAACTGCTTATCAATCAATCTTCTTTCAAATAGACTTAAAATAAATTGAAGCTTAAACCTTAAACATCTTCACCTTTCTGAAACTTTACTGAAATTTTGTGGTAGGAACTTCTTAATTTTGCCAATAAGTACTGTACAGATTTCAGCGGGGTATGTTGGGGTAAGAAATTGTTAAGAAATTCAATCATTGGTACGCAACTTGATGATTCCTTTTCTTGAGGAAGATATTCGTTTAAAAACAATCCTGTTATAATAACTAGATGTTAATTGTATAAGGTCTTTATTTCAAAATACCTAAATGGATAACAATATATTGTTATTTAAGAGTGAAATATAAATTATTCGCTCCAAAAAAATATGATATCTTAAAACATGTAGTAAGCATGGGAAACTACTAATCATTTTCCTACCAAAGATTCGATCTTTTTTTTTTGAGGTCCTGGATTTACATTTTGCATTTGCAGGTTGGTTTTGCTTTTTTGGCTGAAGGAACTTTCCTCGTGCTTAAGGTTTCCTTATGGTTATAAGTACATTTTCTTGTTTAACAAGTTGAAATAAGATTTCGAATGGAAAACATTTATGTTAATCTTCTACAAATAAAAGCTGTTTGTGTTACAAAACAAAAAAACATTATTTTTTTTGTAATTGAGCTTTTTTTTTATTACGGCGTCAAAGTATTACCATAGAAGAACGTCAATGATGGTAATTAATCAGAGAAAATTCTTACAAATCTGAAAGTTTTTCGTTAGTCTCTACCCCCTTCTTTCTTAATGGATAACCACACTATTCTATATAATTCATTGAATATGATTACTTAAACAACGAACAAAATTTGCTGTTTTGTGACAAATTGTGTAGTTTTCATAGTTATCGATATTAAAATTGGGAAAGTAAAGCCACTGTACTTAACAAAACAATATATGTGCAAAACATTATGTAAATAATATATAAAAATTTTTAATGGATTTTATAAACGATAATCCATACAACGGACATTGGCTTCAACCAAAACCAAACTTAAAAATAAAAATACAATAAATAAAAACACAAACACATACACACAAAAAAACAAACAAAATACTTGATAATATGATATTTTATATGTTAAATTAGCACTTTTATATAAGTTATTATGCACTCACATATAATTTTATGATCAGGTAATTAAACGTATAAATGTGAGGCATTTTATGCATACAACACAAACACATAAACACAATACATAAAAGTCACGCAACTAGAAATTCTATACATAGTGTTTTTTTTTTTCATCTTTCAGTTTTAAATATGGAGAAATTTTTTTTTGTTTAATATATTTAGTTGTTGATTAATGAATAGACCAGTCATTAGGGACGTTATAGGCAAGGATTTAACGAACGTCAGTATTCATTAGAGTAACCAACGTACTTAAAAGGGCGTATAATTAATTATTAAATATTGTTTTATTTCAAATATTGTATCATAAAAGTAAAAAGTGAAATGCTGTACTTAATTTAAAAAACCCAATACACAAAAAAAAATCCTTAAAAAATTTCGGGAGTATACATCCTTTTCCTAATTTTACTGAGATTTTTTTTACATTAATACTTTGAATTTGTAAACATTCCTTCATCAAAAATGCAGATAGTTTGTCGGATCGAGTTTTTATCATACATATCAAAGAACAACTATAGTTAGCTTTTTATTTTATTTGTTTCGGAGCTATGATGTAACAGTTAAAGTTTATTTGTTGCTCTATGGCAATAACTGCGGGCTCATTGGCCAAGTGAGAAAAGGCACTAATACCTTCATCCTTTGACTACTTACACAGGAGGTTGCATGTTCGAATCCAAGCAACGGCAATCTGATCAATTAAAATAGAAGAGGGGGTTGGTGACTGTCGTCGCTTGGATATGAACGAAGTAACAGGCTAATTGTTACTTTGATCTACAAGGTATCTGTATCTTTAGGTGATGAAGTGTTCTACAAAACAGTCTATGTATAAGGAACTGCAGCCGCGTTCCCATCTTAATACACTCTTATAATGGCCATAATTTTGTTTAGGAAATTTAAATCATAGTTAAAGCAAACATTAATGGATTTACGCCAAGGCTAACAAAATTTTAGGAACGTCAAATTTTTTATTATTTGTCTTTGAAAAATTAAAATCAAATAGAGAGTTTATATTTGAAATTATATTTAATATATAATAAAATTCAACCAATAAGAAGTTGAAACATTTGGGGAAAACAATAACCGTAATATTGAGCTGGTGCTACAACACTTTAGCTTAATGTCCATTATTACTAAATATTAAAATCATTTCTTACTTTACAGTTGTTTGTTTTTAAGTCGGTCCTATTTTTTGTGAAAAATCCTTATTAAAAGATACATATCATGCAATAATACATCAAAAATAATAGGTACTCGAACGTGACATATCTAATTCTGTTTATGACTGGTCTATGAAGATCAAATGACTGACTGCTTTTTGTTGAAATATACCTAATGATGATGACATTTTTATTACTTAAAGGAGGTATTTTTTAATTAACAATATATTTGCACCCAGTTTTTTTAATATTCAAAAAACATGAACAAATTTAATTAGCATTAGTAATCATATTTTACGACTTTGTCCAGCAGTGCTGGTACATATGGGAATTAAACCATAGTCAATCAAAATATGCAATCAGTTACAAAACATCACGATATCATGCTTCATCTTCAATTTTTATTATCCAAATTTTATTTACAAAATAAAAATAAATTTTTCAATACCTTCGACACTCACGTGAGTGTCGACCTATCAATCTTGTGGACCTTATGAGTCGCACCTCGACCACTTATTTTCTCGTAATTTTGTGAAATCATATATCTCTAAACAATTTTATTAATACTTAGTTAATAAGTATTAATCCCGATATTAGCTTTCAAATTGTTCATTTACTCTCCATATTAAATTTTAGATACTAAATAAAATTTAAAATATTATTTTAAAAAGCATAAAATTTGATTTAAAAAATAATTATATTTAGTTCTGTTTTAATGTATTTTTAAATAGTTTTATTTAAAAAAATCAACACGTTTATGAATAAAATCTAAATATATTCATATTTTTTTCGTAGTAATGATTTTAAATGTTATTTTTTTTTTTTATAAATAACTAAAATAAATGAAAAATTTATAAAAACGTGCTTATGCCAATTGGTATATTAAAAGTTCATGATTTTCTTTATTATTTTATAAATACAATGAAATGCATATACACAACTTATACCAACTAATTCAATGTGTGATACATGGTGGTTCTGAAAAAACAATTTACTCGTTTATTAGCTGACTAAACAGATTAATAAATTAAGAGATTAATCGTAGAGATTCCCCGATTGCAATAACAATTTCATTTGCTAATAAAAAAATTGTTTTCTCTCCAAAGAGGAACGGTATTCTTTTATCTAGTTCTCAACCTATTTGAACATCAAATTTTTCAGGAGAATAGCAGTGATCCATTCAATTCACTCGGACCATTTGCAGAAATAGAATTTTTTTCAAGTCATAACAAAATAGAAATTTAAAAGGATGGAATTGTAATTTTTTGTGTCTAGAAAGAGTATTCTATTATAACTTTGGAAATTTCAAATTCCTAAAATTACACAACGGATGCGCTAACCTTAAAAATCAAAACGTGAGATGAAACACCAGTTTATTTAAAGGTTTCATAAAACTTGTACCATCACATTCTCAATTTATATTCAGTAGGTACAATGCCAACTGAGAGAATTCCTACCTTTAAATCTACCGATACTCAAATTTCCAACGATCCACTCTCACCCTCGCATTGTAAATATATCAAAACCTTAAACATGCCATTGATCAGTATGTGCAATTCAAATGTATCTAACTTCCAAGAACAAGGAGCTTGATTCAAAGTTCCCCTTCCCATATTCCTCCTTAAAGTTTTTGTCTCAACACGCATTTGTCTCAGCACAGTTCAGTCATTCCGTGTCAGTTATCGTTATTTAGCAGAATCTAATGGGTGGCATCCATATTTGTCCGTCAAAGGTCAGTCACAGTGATTCAGTGCAGTCGTAGTTCTTTTATTTTAAATTCGCTGCCAATAATATTTTTACAATTTGACTGACGTAATTTTTTGTTTTGAGATAGTGTGGGAATACAAAAACCATTGAAGGAACATGGATAGCAAAAATACTGGACTGTGACTGAACTGACATGGGATGGACATGTGTAGATAGACCAGTTGTGAGACAAGCCTGTGACTAGCCTATAATTGTACTGTGACATGACTGATATTTTTGAATGAACCCTCAACCTACCTTTATCTACATCCATAATTTTATTTAGTTTAGTTTTGACTGTGCGTCATTCAGAATAAACGGTTTTAAAAATATAGATGAAAAATGAAATTAGATCAATCTTGACAAAATGGAAGAATTTTGATCACCAACCCGTTATATGAATGAACTAAAAATATATGTATATATGGTTTCATATATGAAAGCTGAATACTAAGCAAGTTTATATAATAATATTAATTTAAAATAGTTTTATGATTATGCAAATGATATTAGATTATAGAGAACCAACATAGAACATAGAGTACATATACAGTATACAGTTATATACTGTAGTCTTGGACCAAGAGCCCACCGTAAAAAAAAATTTAATTGGAAAAGACAGTATTTTTAGAGTAGATACACATTTTGTCTCGAAATTGTTATGAAATTCATTTGCATAATTTAATGACGATCAGTGAAAGTTGAGTAGGTCATCAATTAAAATGGTACTATTATAGAAAAAAAATTTAAACCATCTTAACCAAATTTTAACATTTAAAAAAACTAAAAAAAATTTTTTTTTAATAAAAATGGATCAATTCTTTTATGTATAGTTGTACCAATCATGGTATAATTTTTGAATCTCTCAATTGTAATTTTAAAATAAGTCTACTGAAAATGAGACATATATTTCTACTCTATAAATATTATCATTTCCAATAAAGTGTTATCCTTTAACCGATCAAATACCTTTTTTAACGGTGGACACTTCGCGCCTTTCTATACACTCTCTTTTTACTTATGACATATAAAAATGCATTAGAGTTGTGTAGTGTTTTATTACCGTTGCATACTTTCTGACATAAAAATTTTAGTGCTTCTTTATTTTAAAAACCACCCGCGTTGAGAATTTCAAATATATGTCCGTATATGTGTATATGTATGTTTGCTATACCGTTATACTACTATCTAATACAAAGAAAAAATTTAGTGAAGTCATTGGTTATGGGTACTTTTAAATGGTCCAGAAGTACATTGCAATCTTAGTGCTTTATTTTTAAACATTTATTTATGTTTAATAAGTAGACCAATAAATATTTATGCCAACAGTTAAATTGTCTTCGTTAGTCTATTGTTTGTAAACAAAAGTTTAACGTGAACATTTGTATTCTACAATTTGATTGGTTGTTTGGAGATTATTACATTCATTTATAAATTATTGCTCACGATTACTTAAAGTATGCAATTCAACACAGTACATATTATATATTTATAATCGATGTAATATGTGTTTACAAAAAAAAAAAAAAAAAAAATAGAATCGATAAAACAAGCCTTAATCACGCAAAGAATATGTGGTGAGTGGTCTAACAAAAATAATTCTCCTTTATACTATTTTAAAGGTGTAATATTAAAAATAAATATAAGATATTTAAAATTATAAAAAGCCGTAGAATCAATTAGCTAAACTACTAGAATAAAATTTAACCTTATTGGTTTTAAATTACTTATAAGATTAAGAAACTGAAAATAGACAATTCATCCTTGTTTCTTTGCCAGTTGTCTTTGTAAATGTGACTTAAACTGTAAAAGAAAACTATTCCGAAATTATGTAAAATTATGTAAGCCGAAAATACTTTTCACGCTAGATTCATTTTCAATATCCTGGCAATTACACGGTTTTAAATAAATACCAAGTTGTTAATACTAATTTGATCATTTTGGTTGTTTAGAACAGGTTATATTCTCTATAAGTTCTAAACATTATTACTCAAACTTTAACAAGTCAATCTGGACACAGTAGCCCGTGGGCCTTAAGATTTTCGTCGGGATGATAATCACCAAACGTAAAATTTGTATATCACTTAATTAGGATTAATGTATCAACTTTTTCCCAATCAAATCTTCTAGAAAGTCATCCGTTTTCTTTGTAGAAACAGAATGGGAAGTTCAAAATTTTACACGCTCTGAAAACGAAGAATTTTTGAAGCGGTAAAATTTGTTCAAATTATGATAATTAAATCAAATACAAATATTTGAATAACTTCCCTAAGAAACCCGCCGAACACACGGACTATTTATGTTAACATATTCCTGCATAAAAAGAGAATTCATAGTGAAAATATATTTTTGTTGTTGTAACGCAATCCCTGTCAGCGAAGTTACGAAATCCTAAGGAAATTTACGAAATATAAAACGACAAGAACAGTAGTGCAGGTACAGACGATATGATAATATTCAGTTTGAACGAAAAGGATACTTCGTGCAATATATATATATTCTTTTTTTTTTTCGGGATATTAAAATATTTTTAATTATTATGCTAATATTGAGTAGGTAGATGAATATATATCTATTTCTTTCTTTTCGCATAAAAACGTTGTCTGTTAAATTATGAAAATCGATTTTTATTTTTTAAACGTTAATTTAATGTTTTACGATCTTCCTCGTTATATCATCATATATATTTCATTTTAGGGAACACTCATAAAGTTTAATTAACAATGTTCGCTGTGCATTAGCGTTTAATAGATATGACAGAAGTTTATATGTGTATAAAAATATATTGTTAGTCCAGTGTTTAAGTTTTATTTATTATGAGAAAGGTGTGGTTGATTCAATGTCCATATCAGAATAACCTTAATGAACAAGTTAAAAATTTCTGATTTGGGTAAAAGTCTCGACAAATGGCCGTAAATACTTGTAAAGTTATGATATGGTCAAAATCATTGTTTAAAATGTTCGTTTAATAAACTGATTATATTTGTATTTTAATTATATGTAAGAATGTTGAACTTGTATTCTCAACCGTGTTTTAAGTGTCTTATTAAAGCAGCTAATCCACGTAAAAAATACGTTAGTTTTAAAAAGCATATTAAAAAAACTAACACATAAAAACATAGTTCATTGAATTACCTAATTAATTCATTTCGATTTGCCCGTCCGTCATCAAGACATCTATCTCAAAACGAAAAAAATTTAAAAAACAAGCTGAAATTTTGATGGTGTAATCAAGACTTTAAAAGTAAGATCTAGATCGTGAATGAACTAAATCGGTTCATTGGATACAATGGAACCATTACTCACCTTCTTAACGATAAGAGATAAAAGAAAAAAAAAAAGAAAAATTTAAATAAATCTTCAAATATTTTGCTATATCACTACTATATTATAAGGATTTTGAAATTAAGTTAAATATTTATAAATTTAACAGTCAATTTTATTATTTGCCTAAACTGTAAAAATTGAAATCATTAATAGACCAGAGTAGAAGCCTTAAAAAATGATAAAAAGTAGAAGAAATAGTAGGATGAAACCCATTGGAAACGCAAGATAATATGATAAAAAGTGTAAATACAAAAGCTGTAAATCTTTTTATTAGCTAAAACTTTGCCACTTAAATTTTTTCCAGATTTGTGATATTGAAACTTTTAAAAACTCACCTCCTCTTACTTCCCGAATTCAGATCGCCCGTTATTTATATTTTCCCTTCATTTTTATCATATTATTTTCCGTTTCCAATTGGTTTCATCCTAGTGTAATTTTTTTTGTTTTCAAAAATTATTTACCCTGGTATATAATAAAATTCTTGAGAATAGTATACCCTATTAATTTTTCAAAACTAGCGGTTCTCACCAAACATGAAATCTACATAGCATAACCTTTAAGGTAGAGTCTATTTAATCAAATGAACTTTTATTACTAAAGTATTCATTATAAAATTTGTACCTTTATGTAATAAGATATTTATACTGGATTAAAAAATATATGACAGTAGAAGAATAATGTTATTTTATATATATTTTAGTGTTTTGTACAACGTTATTATTTTAATCATAAAAATTAATTGAATTCAGATAGTTTATTTAGTTAATTTCAAACAATTTTTAATGCTTCCATTGTCTGATGAAATAAATGCAATTTTAGATTTTAATTGGTCGTATATCATCTAGTTTCTATATTTGTATTTATACATTCATTTAAAGTCGGATTGAAACGGTTAATATTCGAAATAAGAGGATGCAATTATATTAGTTCAAGAAATGTTGTGAATTAGGTAATGAAGCAGGACAAACACTATTAACGGTGTTGCTGCACTTTTGACTTTGAAGAAAAAAGTGTCGTTATTCGATTTTAAAAAATAGTTTTGGGAAAATAACGTTAAAATTAATTGTTAATCGATAAAGATGTCCACGTTTGACATTTTAAGGTGGACCGCACCATTGAATTTGTTGAACAAATATTTTTTGTAAAATAATTACCTTGAAAAATAACTGAAAATGTGATGCAAAATTATCTTTGAGAACTCGATAAAATCGACACCCGTACGCAATAGTTTTAAACCGTATTTTCAAATTTTCAAGCAAAATAAGCATGGACATTTTGTCCAATCGTAGCTATTCATTGAAAAGTTGCTTAATGCTAAACAAATACACTGGGAAATTGACCTAAAACAAATTTTTTGTTCTATGTAATGCAGACTTCGTAAAATTCGTGAATGAGAAAAGTATGATTGTTAGAAATTCCTAAATATCTGTATCCTTGAGACATTTTTAAACTATAAGTAAAGGTAGAAAAGTACCAACGAAAATCAAAAATGTGATTAGTATTCAAGGCTTACTGCGGAAATTTGCTCTTAAAAATACGAATCAAGAAAATATTATTTTCCGAAGTTAGATGATGTGATTAACAGAGGACGGCATTAAATAACTCATTTTTAATGCTCTTTAAGAGTAGAATCCCCTCCAATTGACGAATAAATATTTATAGTGTGTGATTTTTTAAATAAATATGCAAAATTCTCATAAACACAATCAATAAATTGTTAAAAGTTTTTTACTGCTTGGAACAAATCTCATAAACTGATTTTAAATTAGCATACGTAGGCCATTTTTTAAATATCTTTTTGGTGATTTTTCTTTCTCTTAAAAGCGTACTTTAAAAGATAATTTGAAAAAATCGAATAAAATCTTTTGTTCTTGTCTTTCAGCGGCCACCATTTTATTATTTCCGAAATTCCAGTCGGTTTTTTTTTTTAATTTCATGTTTTGACAGTACTCTACCGAATTTTGGCATCCACTTGTAATTAGTATTTAAGTCATGAATATTTAATTTGCTTGGTGTAATATATAAAATTAAAAAAGTATGCCTGTAATACTACTATTGATTTTCACTTAGACACAACACTTTCATACAATTACGTACATCATTTTTTATTACTTTATTATTCATGACAATTTAGACGACAACGATAACACAACAATATTTTAAAAAATATTTTCAAATTCATTAAAGTATCAATGAGATGGAAATAATGTTATTTAGTTGCTTTATCATAATAAATGTTAAATAATCATCACATACATAATGTCTATACAAAGTTATAGATAGGGTGTACCATGCATAGTGGTGTTGAGTGAGAGTTGAGTGTTAGTCACTATTACCAATTAAGGCATACATGAATACGTTTTGTATGAATAAATATTGTAATATCAAAGGGGTCATTTTTCAAAACACAAAAAAATATATCATCATTCTTTGAATAAATTTCGTTGTTTTCACGAGGATTTTGGGTTATTTTTGTTACCAATCAGTCAGTATGTCTTATTAAAAAGCTGATTTACCTTCAATATAAAATAGTGGTATGATATTTTATGTATTTTATAAATAGATAATTTGAAAAAAATACGATTTCTTAAGCAGTTTTTTTTATTAATACACTTAATATTTTGCCAATAATGGATAGATAACTTCCAGAGGATGTATGAATATGTTCATTTAAATAGCTAATTTCCGGTTTTTCAACGAATGAGCTTTTTCTAGATTTCAATCGTTCAAAATTTCCTGTAGCATTACACTAACGAAAATTTTCTGTTTTTCCTTATTTTCCAGAGTAATGGATTTCAACAAAACATATAGTGTATAACTGCCTTTAAAATTTCATCAAAATCGAATGAATGGTTCACGGTATATCGGCATTTAAATGATAAAAGTTTCGAGCTCTATGAATACGAAATTTAATTGATAGGTGAGATGTGCCTAAAATAGGACCGTCGCGATTGCTGTGCAGACTCAATATACACATATATATAGAATAGAGTATATGAATTTTAGTCTAAAGATTGTAACGCTAGAAAATATTGACCGCACAAACTTAAATAATTAGACAATTTTATCCAGATAACACATAAACGAAAAAAAAAATGGTGAGCTGAAATTTTGGTGGTAAAAAGTGAGTTTAAGTTCGTGAATGGGCAAAATCGGTTCATTGGGTCTAGTGAATCACTGACCAAACTTTTAAACTGGAAAAGATAGAAAAAAAATTTTAATCTGATTCGAATTTCAGAGAAAATGTGTTTTTTTTTTCAAGCAAACAACTTTTGTCAGAAATATTTTTTCGTGAAATGTTTGGATTCACCACAAATTTACCTCAAATTTAATTTATAAACAAAACCTTTATAGACTGAATATTTAAAATATTTTATAAATGCTATTGATTAAAATTTCGTGCAAATATTAATATTTAATCATATCTCGAGTATCTAAACAATTACCTCGTTAGTTTATCTTCACTTGTTTTGTATAATTTACTTGAATATATAAATCTATTTTAACTTCATACGACATAGAAAATTCTATTCATGGTATTAATCTAGTGAAAGTCTTTGAAAATGAATTGATTTAAGGAGTTTTCCTGGACCACCTATTACATAAGTATAAGTATATGTAGAGAATAGCCAAAGCATCCGTTGTAAAATTTAATTGAAAATCGTTGATCATTCCATACCATTTGGTAAACTCAATAATAACTATTACTACAATGGTCGTCGGTTCAAAGTGAACACGAAGCAGCAAGCAACCAACACACACACACAAAACAAACAAGATTCTATTTAAAGTTTTTAAAAAGTTTTTTAAAATGTTTGTTGTGTATGAAGAATATGGTTTGTTCATTTCGTTCGTTCGTTTAGTACTTTCTTATAAACGTTTAACGTTCTCCATCCCAAAAAATAACTATTTTAAACATTGTCAACATTGCAATGTTTTCCATAACATTAAACATTAATATGTGTCAACTGATAAACAATTTATTAAAAATAATCTTTGTTTATGCAATTTTTTTTTTATTACTTTTATTTTTAAACTTTAATATATATTAAATGTTATTAAATTCACATAATAACAAATATGTTTGTTTGTTTACGAACAGAAAAGAAATTAAGGATTGTTATCAATGCTCTTTCTATATATTTCCAATTAATTGATTTTTGAATTATTTGTATAAAAATTTTTAAATTTTATCAACTGTAAAGTAATATTACGTAATGTAATATCGGATATTGGATATTATCAAATAAAAGAGATAATTTATTATTATGTGCATAAATTTTATAATAAATTGGGGATATAAAGTGGAGAATTTACCAGAAAGTCAAAATGTATGTGCGATCATTTTTACAAATTGGGTATACTAGTATTGAACTGGGTTATTTCAAAATTAATTCAATTTAAAATTGAAAAACATATTCCACCCTTAAGGAGATGGGAAGCATTTCAAACACGTTTATGGTGATGGAATATTATAAAGTGCAATGTTTTTTTTTTTTGCTAGGGTATTCTAAATTGGTGAAATTTAATTTTAAACAAAAAATTGAGCACTTAGTGAGAACGGGGTCGCAAAACCTACTTTTGGTGATTGTCTATCAATCAAAAGATACTTTTCGGTGTAAAATGTGTAAAATAATTATATAATAAAAATTTAAAATTATCTTGTAACCAAAGAAATTTCGAGGTCAGCGTTAATCAACCCTCAGCTTAAAATTCACTGGTGCTGACTTTGAAAGATAAGTGGCCACAAAGAAATTATTTTAGTTTTATTAGGTTCTTTATTTATTCCAGCCAGAACGTGGTTTCTGTACTTTAACACAAAGACCGATACTCAAATCTTCCTCGAGCTCTTAGTTTCGAGAAGATGCATTTGAAGTTAATTTTTACAAATCTGGATGTTCAAAATTCTTAATCAAACAAAGAAGGAGATTTGCAAAAATAAAGTCATGCATGTTCATCTCCATAGTGATTATACATAAGGGCCATTCTACGATAAGATGGCCATGGCACTTATTTACGTTTATATACATTTTCCTTCAAAATTTAAGAAAAATAATAGTAGTATGCACAAATGAGTTGATTGTGAACAATAATATTATTTATATAAATTACATTCATATTCAAAAATTTTATCCTCCGATTTTCCATAGAAAATGACCCCTTATCGTAGATACAACCATAACGTTTTTTTTTCCCAGAAACAGATTGAAAACGATATTTAAGAGCTTATAACTTAATCGTTTTATAATAAATTTTAATTTAATTTTCGCATTATGTTTAGAACGAAGTCTATTTATACATTTAGATGGGTAAAATAGCAAAGTTTTGCATTTCATCTTCCCTATTTTAAACTTTTTTATTTATTCTGTTTTTTTTCAATCCATATGCCAAGAAATCATGTTTTATTTAAAATTATTGATCGATTAGTTAAAAGAATCTTATGGTCAAAATTGCGTTAATTTTCAAAGACAGGATACAGATTTTGGTGTAAACATATATTTACACACACAATTATTCGAATACATTGCCATTCTGAACAATTGTATTAAGATCTTGCTTCACAATAGCACCCCTTTTTTTTATTTATTACTTTAAATCTAATAAAAAAAATATATAAAAAAGATAATTCAATCATAAATAATATATACAGCATCATCATACAAAATACCCTTCAAAACAGATTCATTCGAACATGACAACTACAAAATAAATGCATAAATAAAAACGTAATGTTCAATTAAAGAAATTAAATTTATTGTGAATTGATTTCTATTAAAAAGTACACACACAGCCACACACACATCTCATATACAAGAGTATTTTTGTTGATTTTTATTGAATTTGATTTCAAATCGGATAAAAATGTGTATTTTATTTGAGTTTGGTTCTTATTGATACAATTTAGTTTGGATGTATTTATTTATTTTTTTATTGATATCGTTTTTGTTCATGTATTGCATATTATTTATGTACCGCGTAAATAATATAAATTTAATCGTCTCTCCTATCAAATGCTTACATTGTATTAAATGATGGTATTAATAATATTACAGTAAAATCTGGTCATAACGATGTCATTTGTATGACCAAAGTAACAAAAATAATATTTAGCAAATGAAAAAAATAACTAATAGAATCAATTGTTTAGATATTAGACATATGATTGAATATAATTGTTTGGAATATTTTTAATAAGCATTCATAAAATACTATAAATATCTTGTCTATACAGTTATACATGTAAAATAATAATTTGTATTATTATTACCTATATGTGTTTAATAGCCAAATTTGAGCTAAAATTGTGAATTGAATCAAATGAGATTCAGGTCGGAATCTCATTTGTTTTTGAACTTTTCTCATCGGACTAATTACGTAATGCTATGAACACCTAAACCAAAATTTTGTTTGTGCGGTCAATATTAGGTAGCGTTACAAACTTTAGACTAAAGTTAATATACTCTGATATATTATGTATGTCGAGTATAAAAATTACTAGTTTTAAATATACGAAAACACCCAAATTTGAGAGTTTTTATCACTTGTCAAATGACTCTACCTTGAAAATGACATAGATTGGGTCCAAAAAAAATGTGTTTCTCTGCCGGTGCCAGATTATTTTTGTCCGTCTCTACTAACGATATTCCAAATGGTATAATGAACTTATACTTTTTCCAGACTTCACTGATTTTGATAAGACTTCATCGTATGTGTTATTTTGTTGTAAATTTTAAATTTAATTAAATTTAATCACAGTACAGATCATTTCCAACATTTTCTATGAAACCAATATTGTTAATCCTACAATTTTAAAGGCTAACTGATTTAAGGACAAATAGAATGAAAACGATCATGCAATTGGTTCTTAGATAGTTTTCACTTTGTACTAACAAACCGAATATGTATTACACATTTTTATTTGTACGAAAATTGTCCAATATTAAATTGGATACTATTTAAAACTTTATAATAGTTCTGTTTCGACAATAAAGTTATTTAATTATTACACATTACTACATATTTTGGAAATTTTATTATTTTCGGCTAGTACTTAATTCAAACTATGACAATTTAAAAATCAGTTTTGTATAAATTCAAGTGTATCGAGAAAATCGTATTTACGTGGGTAGGTAGCTACGTTTATGAATTGTGATTATAAAATGTCTATATACATGTATTATTAAAGTATTTACATTACTTCTCAGAAACATGTTTGCAAGGATTTATACTACAGGAGGCGATAAGTACTTCTAAGTATTCAAAATAAATCTATTCATATTATTGTAATTTTCAATCCATGGAAAAACATTAACAAGAATAAAACTAATCTAATAATAAATATAATATATCAGGGAATTTTATTTTAAAACATGAATTTTAACTCGTGAATTTATTAATAATCAGTTAATAAATTTATGAATTAATATCGATCTATAATTAGACTATACAACTTGGGATCCAGTGAAATTGAAGTGTACATGCATGAATATTCAAATTTTTAATATCATTTGATTGTAAAAGGTGTTACGAACAATAAAAGCTCAATGCAGCAAGAATTATCGTCGCACCATCACTTTTTATGAAGCCTAATTATTAGTAATTCTATGAACTGTAAACCTCACTCAGAAGTATATAAATAATACATAAACAAAATTTAGAAGATATCTAACACAATCAAAAACATGATGTTAGAAAACTGTATATCCTATGTATTAAATAAAAAGAAAAATAACATATAAAAGCCAAGTGGGAAACTGCTTTAGAAAAGTAAATTTCCTTGCCTGAAAACAGTTATTATTATTATTATTTTTAAATAAATAGAATTTAGAAAAAAAACTGATTTTCCAATACAGTTAACATTCAGAGTATGATCAATGTGTCTACAAAATTTCGTCAAAATTCAACAAGGCGTTCAAAAGATAATAAAGATCCGTCTTAATCTTAATTACAAAACGGTGGTTCACTTTGTTGCAAAATAACCTTTAACTTTTGTACCCAAATTTTTTTCCTAAAAAATCATTTTCCAAGAAATTATAGTGCCCCGGAGAAGTTTCACCTGCGCGAATAAAATTATATGTTTTGACGAATTTGGTGCTTTTTAATACGCTTTTATTAGGTTCAGACGTATTTATGTTAGTATGTATGTAACGGAATCTTTGAACATGATTTTGACCTTCTTCAAAACGTCTGATTAACTCGAAATTTGGCATACTTATTAAGGACCGATGATAATTCAATATTTTAAACAGTTTGATCCGTTATCCTTATTAGGATAATCAGGATTAGCGATTTTTTGTTTTCCTGAGACCCGGTTCTATTCTCACTTGAAGAATGTTACCAATCCTATTAACATCGTTTCCATGGAAACCAAAATCAATAAATTTGTATTTGACAGAATTTCAATAAAATTAAAATTTTAATTTTAATAAATAATAGTTTAAAAAAACTAAAAAATAGGCGTTTATAGAAAATTCAACTAAAAAATGAAAAATAAATAATAGTTTAAAAAAACTAAAAAAATACGCTTTTATAGAAAATCCCACTAAAAAATAGAAAATAAATCTTAATAAATTTGAATTAAAAATAGTGTAAGAAAAAATGATTTTATTGTAAAAAAACCATGGGGTGTTTTTCAGGATATTATCAAAATAATCCTTCTACTCATATCTGTTTATAAAATATTTATAACTATTGATACCATGCACCCCACGCTTTTTTTACAATAAAATCATTTTTTCTTACACTATTTTTAATTCAAATTTATTAAGATTTATTTTCTATTTTTTAGTGAGATTTTCCATAAAAGCGTATTTTTTTAGGTTTTTTTTTTTTTTTTTTTTTTTGTGGTTTTCTTTATTTACTACAATCTGTCTGCTTGTGGGACATTCAGCAGTATGCTGGTTGGTGCTATCGCTGGCGCGCTCGGTATGTGGCCTGTGTCACATCGTCGTTGCTAAACAGTAGCTGTGTTTACTGTGATTGTATTAAATCTTGAGGTATTTTGCGCTTTAGGCGTCGCTTTGTTGTGGTTTGCCATAAGTGGCCGGGCCAGGGTATTTGGGTGTCGTTCGATGCGCTCTTTATAGGTTCTGGTATGGCGTACAATTTCTTGTAGTTTTAGTTTTTTAAACTATTATTTATTAATTGTTTTCTTAAAATAACGTGGATAACTGAGTACTGTAACTAATTATATATTTTATTTAAAAATGAATTGATCTTCTTAACTTAATCTTCTGTTTGCAACCCCATTTTTTCCCGTAAGTAAAATCGATTTTTATATTAAAACAAATTACTATTTTCGTACCTCCGTATAATAAAATTCTATTATGATGAATTATCAAACATTATATATTTATTATATACATAAGTTTGCATTACATACCAAAAACCATTACAATGTACAAAACTAAAATTTTGATGATAATCAAACCCTCTTCCATTGCAAACGTAATACATATTAAACGTATACGTAATTATAATGATGATGAAGATGATATATGGTATGATGTCATTATGATTAATATTAAACTGTTGGTGTTGGTATGAAGTAGGCATTATATTTATTTATATGATGAGAGCTACCAACATACATCATCACACAGATAGTATTCATATTTTAATATATTTATATCATTTCTATGTACATTTGATGTAAGCTACAATATAATTCAAGTCAAATTACATTAAGTGTTACTCTACAGGGTGCACGAATGCAAAAATTGAGAGAAGCTCTAAATAGATGCCAATTTGCCTAAGAAAATGTTATTGACTTTTTGTTATTAATTTTTTGTTTAAAAAATAACTAAAATTGGTCACAGGGATTCAGGACAATAAATTACAAACTAAGTGTTGATTTTAGTTGAACTTTTCGTCCTTTTATTAGGACTTCCTCGGCAACGTTCAACTAAAATCAACAAGTTTGTAATTTATTGTACTGAATCCCTGTAACCAATTTTAGTTATTAATTAATTTTCTGGACGTGAACAAGATTGTAATATTTTTGTTTAATATTTTGAGAAATTAAAAAAATTTCGTTTATTGTGCCAATTTTATAGATTATAAATTATTTTTATTTAATAATTACATACTTCGACTACAAAGTAATCATAATTAATGTGAAGGAGTTAATCGTAGTCTTTCTCCGAAGAGTTGTTACTCAACCGTACCATACCGAACTAGATTCACATGGAATATGCATAAATTAGATGAAACACGAAATTTATACAAAGGACTTTTTTCTGATTGAATGAAATTAAAAATGAACGTCTATTTTGCAAAATTTTGCTTGAAATTTGTCCCAAATATTGCCCTGCCGATAGGATTTGAGGTGATATCTCAAAAACCACAAATCCAATTGTTAAAATGATGTTATTTTTGAAATCTAGACTAACACTGTTTTATCAAAATCGGCGCTTAAAGAAAGTTCTCAAACGTGATTTTCATTAGGGCTGTTTGAAGAAAAATCTAACAATTCGAGAAAAATTGTTTGTCTCTGATTTCGATAAAATTGTATTTGTTGGTAGTTTGAGATATCAGTTCTATATCGCCGAAAATTCGATTCGGAAGTAAGTATTGCGAGCATATTTTAATCGGCATCTCAAAAACAAGGCATCCAATTGGAATATACGTGTTAGTTTTAGTCCTTCTAGACTTTATTACCCAAGAAAATCTAAAAACATCTATATAATTTTGTGGCGAAGCATTTTACAGAATCACAAAACCACGTTAAGTTTAAGAACATCCCCGTTTTGAAAAATCCAGTGTAAGCACCAAACTAACTAGTGATGTTTTTCAACCTAGTAATGGAAATGGCATATTTCGTACACATATGCAATAAACAATTTGCATCTGTTTTTATTACTCTTAGCCGTAAATTGGCTTATATTTCTCCAGGGGTTTAGAAATCTTTTATTTTACGCCCAACCTGAAAATCTACGAATAACCGCTTTTTCGTATTATAAATTTTTTTCTTGATTTAGATATATTCAATGGCAAATAAAACTATTTGAAATTATCGCGTATGGGATAGCTAGTTTTACACGAATCAGAATAAATTTTAAAACTTGTGAAGACATATGATAAGCTTCCGCGGCGTGACAAAGTACGCCTTAACCTACTAAGTGTACTTAACCTACCTTAAAATTTTGTATACATTGATAAATGACACACACCGTTTGTTTACAGGCTAACGATATCAATGCTCAAATCCCAAATACATGCCTGTTTCTCTAAAAGACACTGTATATAAAACATGTAAGATATGTTTGAACCATATTTGATTATTCCATAGTTTTTTGTCTAATTCGACATTCTATAGCGTATGGAGAATAAATTCATTGAATTGGAGTTAACTATCCAATAGGTTAGTAGAAATTGGCACTCGATTACCAAAAATAATTTCATCTCAATTTCTTAATGCGATTCTTTTTAAATTCTTCTACAGATGATATAACATACTTACATATTTTTTTTTATACAAATAGTTCTTATTATGTTCAAGCGTGAACATAATAACTTTCATTTTTTGTACCAATTTTTTAATTATTTATTACACAGTATTCGTCACTTGCGTTTCATTATCGCTAACTCTTTCTGGTTCAATTTCAACAAATATTCATACAAACGGTTTTCAAATATGCATTTGTTTTATCGTTGCTTAAGGATATAATTAACTAAAGAGATAATTGTCTAAAGAATATAAAAAATAATATCTTATACAGTTTGTTTTTTTTTCTTAATATACTTTTAATGGGTTAAAACTTTTCGAATTCAAGTTTTTTCAAACCTTTAAACTCGTATCACTTAAAGTCTTAACTATATTGAAATAGTCGCAGGTACTTTGTTATTCGTGTTTTTTTAAATTACTTGAAAGAAATACCGTTTCCCGTTTGAAATAAACAATTTCTTGCAATTATTTAAACAATTTCGATTTAAGCAATATGGCAACAAGTTACTTTCTGGCAACAGACATTTATATCAGCAGTAGGGCAATTAAAAGAGAATTGTGTAGAAAAATGAATAGTGGAATAGTTTTTGATATATATGCGCCAATTCCTACTAGACTAAAACTATATATAGATAGAGTGCTGAAAATATAGAACAAATAATACAGTAAAGTAACAAAAACTCAATTATATGTTCAATACTACCACACATACATTAAATACATATATTATTAGTTTTGTTTGAAATTATATTGTATAACAAATACAACGACGAAAGCTTAGCTTTTTACAACGTAATACCCATAAAGGACTGGCAAAGTCTTGTGCAATGAGTTTTATTGCATTATTTCGGTCGAACGCATTTATTACTTGAAAATATTTCATTCCAGACAATTGACAATGGTAGAGAATGGTATTACTCTAGCTATAGCTATGTATACATATACAGAGACATTAAATACAGTGGACAACCCTGTTTTTGGTGTATACAATATGTGTCATGTGACTGATTGGGTTTTCACACTTATCATTTTTTTAATTATTTACGTTTCATAATATTTTGGTCTTTAGATATTTATTGATCGGGTCCGATAATGGAAAAACTGAGTAATGAAGTAGATAGCGAAAAATATGGTTCAAAGTTTTGAAAGTGCATATACGAAATTAAACTTTGTGCTTTGTAAATTTTAAATCATTTTTATAAGTTTGATAATTTATTTTCAGTTTTAAATTGTAAGAGAAAAATTTTAAATATGCTTACAAAATTTAATAAATCTACTTTAGCTTAAGAGATACGCAAATTAAAGTTTATTACTAATTGAAACAAAAGTGAGATACCCTCTGAGAAAAGTTACCAGTCTAGCCAGTCTCTATTACGAGTCTCT
The DNA here is from genome assembly GCA_020423425.1 of Chrysopa pallens. Taxonomy (NCBI): domain Eukaryota; kingdom Metazoa; phylum Arthropoda; class Insecta; order Neuroptera; family Chrysopidae; genus Chrysopa; species Chrysopa pallens. The sequence continues at coordinate 12,020,237 of CM035594.1, forward strand.
TTTCGTTTTCTAAAAATCAATCGTTTTTGTTAGTCCACTGATGACGCATTAAGGCCTGTTTTATCGATTTTATTTTATTTTTTTTAAATATATGTTTTATATAAGAAATGTGTTTTGTTCCGTATTACATACTATAAATAATAGTGAACTATTATTTATAAACAATTATAATAACCTTCAAACAACCAATCAAATTGTAGAATAGAAATGTTCACTTGAAACATTTATTTACAAAGGACTAACGAAAACGAATCATCAACTATAGTAACTAAATATCTTTTAATTTATCTCCTCAACTACTATATGTTAGATAATATATATTTTTTTTAAATTCAGAAAATTACAATAATTTTATCTTTATTTGCAATAAAAAAATTAATCAAATAAATTATATTCAGCTATAAGATTTAAAATTTTATCGAATTTGGAAATTACCTGAATTCGATAAATTGCTTATAAAAAATCCTGTGATCAGTTATGTTATGTTCAATCAGTAGAATAAACGTTTTTCAATTATCACTTTTCAATGTTACTTTAAAACGTGAAAACAGTGTGATAATTATATATAAGGCTTAACTCACTTTTTCACATAAAAAGTTTACCACATAAGACTGTTGGTACTTGACTTTCCCTGTAATAAACTCTGTATTAACTCAAATAATAATTGAGTCAACAATTATTTTCTGGTACCATTTAAAAGTGTACGGCTTTTAACTCAAAATTAGCGAAATTTAAATACAAAATTTTTATTAAAAATTGAACATATGCTTTGGGTTGATACTCAAGACTAATTTTGTGTTGAATAAAAATGCAGTTATGCTAATCTACCTCCATATATTATTTTGGCGTGTTGGAATTAATCCCAGAATCCCCTGTTTGACACCCCCAATATTATATTTAGTATCGCTTATCATCCCCAAATTCATTTCACACGAGACATCTTGTAAGAATATAAGTAGTACATACACCCACACACACATACACACACACACTTGACATTTATAAATATTCTATCTCTATTTAACATTTAGATAATTCCAATGTTTATTCCTATTCGATTGAATGCGCACTTCATGCACATTTCCCGTCGTTAATTTTTACAACTTTACTCTGTGTACTCAATTCTCTTATCCATCCAACATAACAACCATGATACTCTTCTCCATGATAGTAACTACTTGTAGGTAGATAGTAGATACTGCTGCATATTATATTCTTTACCCTGTTTCTTTCATATTATTTTTCCCGGTGAATTGTGCTGTTTTTGTTGATGATTTTCTGTTTTCTGTATGTGTGTGTGTATGTCAGTGTGATCCCTTCATTTTGACTGGTTGGATGATGACGTTTTGTAATTGAATGATGATGTGTCATCTTTTATTTTTATTTTATTTACTTTTTTTACCTCTATATACAAGCTCTAAATACTGTACTTTGAAATACATTTATATCTTTACAAGCAGTTGTGGTGAAAAAAATCGATTATTAGATTATTTAAAAAAATTATTTAAGATTAAAACATAATTTGTTTCACTTTTGATTTATAAATTAAATTTTTTTCTTCAAAGAATACAAATGCCAGTAAATTAATTTATATGTATTCAAAAAGATTAAGTACTTACCCTGGCCACCAGTTAACTATAGCCGTTACCAAGAAATATAGCTGTTGAATGTTGACAAATAATGGGCATCTGTAATCTTTGATAAAATGAATTAATAGTTAAAATCAGCGCATTATTTCTAGATTGTATTAGAAAATACGTTTAATCGTGGCTTTACTACATGATATTGCTTTAATAAATTTAATTTAAAAAACTTGAAATTTACCAAATAATAAAAATTGTAACGCTGTTTATAGGTTTTCTAGGGTAATTATGGTCTAGACAAACAAAAAATAACACTTTTTTTACGATTGGATGGGAAGTTTTCGATATATCGCTATAAAGTTTTCTGAAATATTCGACTCCTGATCGGATTTTAGACATTTTTAATTGGTATGAGCTTCTCGAATTCCTTTTTGATAAGTTTAAGAATATTCGGATATTTTCAAAAGTACATTCGAGATTCGAGTGATTGAAAATTAATTAGCTATAATTTCCATTAAAAAGGAACACGCAGCTTGTGTTCCAAAAAACTCAAGATCTCGCTGGACTGAACGATATGACGCCAATAAAATATGATATTTAAGATAGCAAATATAGAATATGACATGATATAGTTCTGGCCAGGGAATTGATGTGTGTTTTGAGACATAAAAACCATTTATATTATACCTGGATCTGAACATAGAAGTTATATATTTTAACTGAAGCTAATGTTTTTTCTATCTTTTTTTTTCTTTTTTTTTAAATTCTACATAATAAACATTAGATACAGTCATTTTTATGAACCAGTGAATTTTATAATCAATTTTAATGTATTTTATGAAGGTAAATAAATAAAATACGAAACAATAGAATTTTTATAAACTTAGTATAAACGGTACAAAAATATATATATATATATATTGTTGATAAAAAAAAGGTAAAGGTAAGTAGGTACCTTTAAACTTAACAACAAAATGGTTTATTAAAGGTTAATTAACCCCAGGTATTTAGAAAAAAATAAATAAATAGATAAATTAAATAAATAGATTTCAAGATGAATGAACATTGTGAACGCATACACATAGCAAAATGTTAATTAGAAACAGCTGTGAAGAATTCGAATTTTATAAGCTATTTTGTGAATGAAAAGCAATAATATTTAGCATGGTAAAAAAAAATTTCTGATTTGTTTTAAGACAAAACGTTTGAAGATACCAAAAAATAATGCTTATTATATATGATTAAGCATAAATTTCTTGACTATTTTTAATTATTAGCATGCGTAAAATACTATAAATATTCAGAGTATACACATATATAATGATAAAATATATTTTAATTATATTTGCATTTATTAGTTTTAAAAGTATTATTAAAAAATGTTTTAAATAAAAGTTGTTTGTTTTAAAAGCATTACCAAAATATTTTAGTATTTGAATTATTTTTATGATTTATGATTTAAAAGTTGGGTCATGTTGTCCATTGGACATCTAGACTACATCAGAAAAATTTCTACTCGCTATGATTTTTCGTGTTATCTTGATGATTCTATGAACACCTATACCAAAATTTTGTTTGAGCAATCAATATTTTCAGGTGGTACATACTTACAACCAAAATGAAAAAACTTTACATGCCTGAGTAAAAATATTATCTTCCATTGGAATTCATAAAACTACGGTTTTTTTGTCTTACAGGTAGGACGGTTTATCCAACGTGTTAAGGAATCTAGAAATAAAAGAGTATTTAAAACCGTAACCTTATAAGTTTCATCCATCAATTTCATTAGGTAACCAATGTTTTTTGTGAACAAGAAGACCATTAAATTTGGAACTAAATTAAAATCTGTATAGATGCCGCAATGTTTTTGAAGCTAATAATTTTATGTTGAACTTTTTAGATCGTTTCGTAGTTTCCTAAAATTTCAAGCATATAGCTCAGCTAAAAGGTTGTTCAAAATCAATTTCAAAAATTCTTCAAGCAAAAAACAAACCCAGGTAACTTAATAAAAAAAAAAACTTAATTTAAAAAGTAAGAAACTACAAAAATCATATTTAAATTTTAAATATAATCTATCAATAAATGTTTATCGTTAATTTCTATTTAAAGTTTTAAACACATCAAAATAAAAACAAATAATCCTACGTAAAATTTAGACAGCATGTTCGTAATTTATGACACACTTATTAAATGGCTAATAAATCAAATAATAAAAGGTTTTTAGTAATCAATCTTTGAGTGTAGACAATCGTGCGTATGTTTTATTATCATTTATTATTTGATCGCTTACTTGACTTGTTGATCGATTCAATTAAACTGTTTCATTATTAAATTGTCCTCAATTACATTAATTGATGAAAAGAATTAATAATAAAATACAATGTATTATAAATTCAATAATTTTATCAAGAATACAGTAAAAACTTTGTTTAAAAATGAACGCAAAATAAGTTATAATTTTTATCTTTAAAAGTTGTTAATCTTCAAAATTAAGATTTTGTTCCCATAACTGGGTGGGGGAGAAAAATACTGGATGGACGTTTAAAAAATAAATTCGACCTGGTTTTAAACAAAGTTTATAAATAAATTTTCAAAGAAATTAATAAGAGCACTAAGTATTAGTAAAAAATTTGAAAACCGCCCCTATTTAAAATCTAGACGAATATTTCTATTGCAAATATATATGCTTCATGCTTCAATTTTGTCGTAATCGCTCTGAAAAAGATAATTGTAATTCATCATCTTCGTTTATATTTTTAAAATTCCCTCATAGAAAATATATTACATTTCCTAATCGACGTTTTCGTGATTTAGTCATTGCGGGGGCTTGCTTTTAGAAATCTACTGAGTAAACTGGAAAAATTAAATGTGCATACAATTATTTAGAAATTTAAACCTTTTTTATTTAATGCATTATTGGGGTTATTATTCAAATTGTGTTTAAACAATGGTCAGCATGAATAAATGTTTTAAACAAAAATTGTTTATTTATATAACATAAATATTGTTATAAAATGTTTTGTACTTGCGATAAAGTTTTATATTCCACCTTAAATATACAGTTTAGACTAGGTGCGGCAAAAATGGATATTGTCATGGTGTAAATTAGCTCCCATTTTGTTTTATATGAAAAAAAAATCGGAATGGAAATTCACTAAAATTTTAATTGAAGGTTAAAAATAATAGATGATTATTTTAATTCTGATTAACTTTTATAGTTTTATATTAATAGTTCAAGTAAAAAAATCGTCTTTAAGATACAATCTCTCAGTTTTAGTTTAAAAAAAGGCTGTATTTAATGAATTAATTTTTTACGTAAGATTTGTTTATGAGAATAATCGTTGTACGTATAAGTATTTATTCTTATAAAATCTTCGCTGGTTGATCTACCTTAATAAAATTGAACTTTTGAAACTGAAAGAAATCTATTATAAATAATAATAACATAGTATCTTTATTTAACTCTAGTTAAATAATTTACAAAACGTATGTCCATTAATTGACCTCAAACCTGACTAAACTGATGAACATATATAACTATCTCAATAGAGTAAACGTGAATTAAGTGAAATACGATATCATTGCGATATTATGTACTATGTAAGACCTAGAGACCATCCCAAATAATTATATATTAACGATATAATTAAGAAATCAATCCTACGGTAATCTTTAATTAAACAGTTTTCTGATTTTGTTAAATCCCATTCACCAAGCCTAATTGGTCTTAAACCATCGTAATGATATTTGTCGCAAACGAAATATATAAGTATTGTATTGTTTTAAGAGTTTATCAAATATAAAATATCGAAAAATTTCTGTTTTTCCATTTAAAACAATTTTGGTTTCGTTTAATTTTGTCTAGTAGCTTACGAAAAACAAGAAAATTTAATTAAACAATATAATAAAATAAAAGTGTAAGTAACGCTCTTAATTGGCACAAAATCCTTTCATGTTATATTCTGCATGAATTCATAATCCCATATTTACCTTTTATTGTATATACCATGTCATATTTAATACTCTACAATAAATACAATAAATAATAATAATAATTAATATATCTAATAATAAAACCATTTAAGGATTAATGTAAATATTAAATTAATAGTCACTATAATACAGATGTTAAATATTTAGAAGTATTAAGATATTAATTAATGGCATGACTAAACATTTACTTTGTAAATAATATATATAATTGACAGTGTTGTTTGTTAATTATTCATAATAAACAATATATATATAAATATAAATTACAACAATACTATCCATACATTTATTTAGCAAGAGAATTATATACGATCAGTATTGTGCAAAAAAAAAAAATAACAAATGTATCCCATTTATAAAGTAACAAAGGAAAGAATTTGTAGCCCTGTGACTGATGAAGCATTCAATTATTATTATTTATACACTCTTCTAGTATCTTTGACATGCGATCTTCGCGCTATCTTGCGTTTTATTTTTTAATCACTGGGTACATAAAAATCTGACTACCATTAAAAACAATTGAGTGGTAAATATGAAATATTTAAAATGGAACTGGTAAAATTGAATTCTGATAATTTTTTTAACTATTTTTACCACTGGTTTCTCGCCAAACTGTCCCAAGAATCCGTCGAAAATCGATTAAAGCGTTTTTTCTTGGTCGTTTGAGTCATGGAAGTTTGGAGACAATTTTATTCAATTGGAAATAGTTTTATACAAAAAACATCTAATTTATTTTCATGAAATCTATCGAGTACTATCTTCACAGATATTTTACTAAAAACATAATGATTTATGAGTAATTCTTCTAATTTCTATTTCTTGTTAAAAAAAATTTATTTTTGTTTCAATAATTAGTGTATTTATTTGCGTGTATAAGTGTTTGTTGTTAAAAATAAAGTAGGCTAGTAGTATATCTCTATCTCTTTGGAACCACGGCTTACAAAAATTAACAACAGATGGTATATACTTAATTCGCTTATATGAAAGGTACAATTCAATTGATTATTTTGATTAAAAAAAAAAACACGTCGCTAAACTTTTTTTTTACTACTTATTTATTTTCAAAATAAACTATACATAAACCAAACGGGAAGCAAATCTAATAATTCAAATATTAAACTAGTATATAATATGATAAGTTTCCTCCCTTATTTGAGGATAAATCGGTTTTTTCTCGTTATTGAATAAATGGGTAGAAGGAAAATTGTACAGTTTGCAGATGATATTGGAAGCTGGGTCTATCATGGATCTCCGAAAGGGATTCTCTTGCCCTATAGTTAGAATACATAACAGGCACCTATTATTCTTATTATAATATGTCTAAACGCTCTATGTCAAAATCATAACAAAAGTATAAATTTTTGAAAATATAATTTAGTTTTGAAACCTAATAATTATATATACGTGGATTACATATTATATATGCTATTATTATATAGGTATATTGGCTTTAGCAGAATGAAGCATTCTATGTATAATGAAGTTAAGCAGCAAACCGATTAATTACTACAATTAATTAACAATTACAGCTGTTAATCATACAAACATCTGAAATTTAGTAGAATGGATTGTATAATGTTCAGGTGTACTATCTAAGCATATAAGTTTATATGTGTATTATATTGTATGCATATATGTGTGTATGTACCTATTTCATAGATCTGTAATACTCATTATGTAGTTGGTAACTACAACGGGTATATATATATATATATATATATATATATATATATATATATATATATATATATATATATATATATATGCCTAACCTCAATGATTATTGCATTTAAATTTGTACAGAATGGTTCAAAATATAGTGATCTGATTTGGTGACAAGCTCAAATTAAAATTAAAAAACAAATCTATATACCAATAAGCAAACATAAAACCCCTTATTTTCCTTTGTTTATCCAACAATTTTTTCATTGCTTGTTTTTTTTTCAGTGTTTGTCTATCAACAGTTTTTAAAAAAAAATTTTAATTTTCTTCAAACTTTCGAAATAATTAGTTTTTAAAAATTTTGTTTCTCTTACATGCAGTATGTTGAAATATGTGATATAAATATTGAAAGTTGGTTGTTAAGCTATTGCATAGCTTCTACCGCGGGCCTTGAGCGCGGGGACCGAATCCAGAAATTTCGTAACGAAAAAACCTGATATGTTACAAATCATCATTTCCATAGAAACCAAAATCTAATTTTGAAATTCAAAATAAAACTTCTTTATCTATTCAAAATAAAACCTCTTTATCTCTTCTCACTAGCAGTATGACGAACTGTCAACTATATAAAGTGTGCATATCGCATTGTTCAAGTATTACCGGAATCATTGCATAGCTTCTATCGCGGGCCTTGAGCGCGGGGACCGAATGCAGAAATTCCGTAACGAAAAAACCTCTCGCTCCCCACTCCGATGGGCAAGGAGGTGTGGCTTGACGAATCGAGACGAGCTGCTCCGAAATCGGACGAATACATAAGCAGCTGTTTATAAGAAAGTATTTAGGTGTATAGGTGTAAGAAAAAGAAAAAGCAATACTGCATGAATAAAATAAATAAATAAATAAATAATTATAATTGGATAGGTTGATACAAAATGCTATGCAATAGCTTTACCGCGGCAGTCCCCGAGTGCCACACGTCTTTTTTTTATTAAAAGCCAATCGTTATGAAGATGTGTGTCTTATAGTTACTTAGATTGATTATAATCAAATTTCGATCTACAAATTTGTTAATGTCGGTAAGTGGAATTTGTCTCGGATTTCTTGGCATAATTAATCTTCTAACATAATTTCAGGAACATTTCAGGCATTTTTGTAATATACGCATTTTTGTAAATATTTAAGTTTTATTTTTATGTTCGATATGACTGTTTGTCCCAATATTTCTCAGAAACTAAGAATCTGATTGGAAGCAGATATTTTTTATTACATTTATATATCTTTCAACTTAGGATTTAGTGTAAGTTTCATGAAAATCGCTTGAGTTCTTTCTACGCTTTGAGTAATATGACGAAGTTTTAGTGTAAATCAACATTCACAAGTAAAAACTAAAAATTTTCAAAAATAAAAAGTAATTGTTAATTAAATAAATACTTCTATAAATGATTTCCATGTGACCAATAATTATTCAAAGACGGTGCCAACGAATCTTGCAAACAATTTGATTAGTCAATTTCTCTTTATAAAGATGTAATTTTTCCTTGCGAAATAAAATTTTAATAACATATAATGTCTGCATTCCTTCTATTTAATCATGCACTGATTTCAGTAATATTGCGAGCTTCACAGTATTTGTTTGTTCGCTTGATTGACTTTGTAGTTAATATTTATTACTATAATTGGTATATGTGTGACATTGAAACAGCACCCTTTATTCGATTACAATACAGATAGATGTTTATATACGTTAAGGGTTAACAACAAACTAATCATCTTGCTTATCATCGACTGATCAGATAATAGGTTATCTATGTGGGTGTTAAATGATAAGGCGATCATGAAAATAGTGTGAGAATATGGTATCAATAACTGCTCCACCATGTTATACCAAGTAATATCATGTCACTTCAATGTTTAAGAAAATTTTTGTAATACAAAATGTATTCTGGTTGCATTATGATTCTATTGCTTCGACATATATATTATATATCGGAGTATATTAATTTAAGATGGTATGTATATTTATAGAATCATATAATTAGTCCATTTTACCTGTCTGTCTGCACGTCCGTCTGTCATAAAATGTCACGAAAATAGTTGAATTAAAATTTTTGTGGTGTTCTAGGCCTAAATGTAAGATCAAATTTGTGAATGAACAAAATCAGACAACTTTTAAACCATAAAATTCAAATTTCAATACAAAAACGTTTAAACACATATTAATTCTATTACATTTTATTGTTATATATCAAAACATGTTAAGAATTCAAATATTGATACTCAATTATGTGTTGAGTTAATATGTTTTTGAAAAAAATTTTTTTTTGTGATAAATGGAAAGATTATATATTAGTTTTATAACAAAACAATTTTTTTTTTTCGCAATAATTCAAAAATTATTTCAAAATAAAAAAAAATTTTTGAATCCAGTACCGAAGACACGCCGACAACTCCCGAACAAACCCGAGCGCGTGTGACGTCATAATAATAGTTTTCACTCATTGCAGTTGATAGAAAAATAATAAATAGGGTGTTTTGATCTATTTAATTTTGTTGTCATTATTAAATATTTAAATTTATATAGTAACACTGTACTGTTATTAAATAGGTATAACATTTTGACGTCACAACTATGGTGACCAATCATGGCGCGTTTATAGTCACGTGATTTTTATTTAAATTTCATCAATTTTTAATTGTTTATAATTAATTGAAAAAAATTTTTTTTGAAGTTTTTTGCATTAAATATCAATATTATTAATAATAAAGTTTTAAAATACATTAAAAAAATCAATAATTTTTTTTTTTTCAAAAACCTACCTTTGTTACAAATAAATCTATATAGTATAATAATTTTTACGTAAAATAATCTATTAATGAAAATGAATCATTAATCGACCCTATAAGTGTGTTTTACATAAAAGTTATTTAAACATTTATGAAATATGTAATGTAAATGATATTATTTAAGTTATAAAATATTACCCAAAACATCCCAATTTGATACATAATTTTCGAGATTAATCGTAATATATTTTCAATGTAAACAAAAGTGTTTAAAAAAATTAATTAAATTTTCATTTATCACCACTTCTCGCCAATATTTAGATAGAAAACGAAGCATTAACATATTCCTTAATTCATTATTATCTACGAAAATTCTATTTTGATTAAAAAGCGAATGGACGTAGTAATCTTATAATATTAAAGTGGGATCTTATTCTATTAGCCGAAGCGATGGTAGCGTTACCAACGTCTCAATGTATGCTCAATTTAAAATACAAATAGTTTTAAGAATAGCATTTTATACAAGAAAATATAAATTGAGTGGCGTCTGAATAATCGAATGTACATTCAGTTACACATATGGTGACATACAACTAGACATTTAAATGTATTACTGATATCTCCTCATGGAATATGGAATATTACATAGTTCAATTCATGTATATTATTGTATAATGGCTATGTAACTCGATAGACCGATCAAAGGTATTTGAGAACTTAATTTTAATTTTCTATTTAGGAGAAAATCAAGAAAACTGCTTCAGAGTTTTATCTGTTAGTTCAAACATGAAAACCGTTAAATTTTAAATTTACTAAATACCGCTGTTACTAGCCAGTAACAAAAAAAAATTCGTAAATGAAAATTATTACTTTCATATTCCATCTTTCCGAGAATATATTTTCGAGCTGAGTTCTACGTATAAAGCTTTTATTTCTAATTCTACACTTTAAATAAAACTCATCGTATTTTTGTCTTGATATCACCCTAAAAGTTTCCAAATATATATTTAGATATAGATTGTAAATAGTAGGATTATTTTTTAATGGTTTTCATATATTTTGTTTGTTTGTAATAATAGTATCATTACTTTAAGCTTTACATAGTATTAGAATAGTTCGTTGACAGAAAATTTTAGCTTCGAAAATACAGACAAAACATAATAACAAATTATGTTATACAGACAGAAATAATAACAAATTTTTCCTTGTGATTTTTCTCAGTCGACATCTACCAATCATTATTTGAGCAAATAAAAAGATGGGCACCACATAAGAAAGTTATTGGTCAAAAGGAAACATTTAAAATTATTTTAACTTTTTAGTTATTTTGAGTGTTGTATACAACCAAGAAAAATTTTTCATTTGGATGAAATTTAATCAATAAAAATTGCTTTTGTCCCTTCTCTCCCTTTAGGGATATGAAATCTAGAAAATTGAAACGGAACCGTCTCTTTTTTTGAAGCCGGTTAAAAATTTAAACCATTATAAATATTTAAATAGAAATAAAAATGCGTTCCGATTCCTAAATTAAAATTAAAAGCACTCTGACTATAAGAAAATTAATGAATTCCATTCCTTAAAGACTTCTTCTAAGGCAATGTTCCTAATTGACTGAATTAAATATAAACAAAAAAATAATCTAAAGGGATTGCGTTGCCTTTATGTTAATAATTTGTATTACAATGGTTTTTTTTTTGCCAGTATTGAAATATAATAATTTGGATGTAATAGTCATTTCATATCAACACCATATTGTGATAATAATATAATTTTAGAACGAAAATCGAATCAATATTATATTAAATTCAGAAATAAACAATATATAAATGTAAACAATTGGTGTTGTTACACGTTAGATGATAAAATTGCCATTAACAAATCTATGTATTTCATTATTATTATTGTTATTATTATTATAAATATTATTTCCTAGTGATTTAATTTTCTACATAAATTTTCTTACCATATTTCATAATAAATTAATACATATTTATGTTGTATTCTAGCAACATTGTATTAAATTATTTCTAAATAAATTTATTGATTTTCAAAATTAAATGCCTTCATTATGATTGAATAAACATTATTGTAAATTCCAAGATTTGAATGGCGTTAAATTTATTTGAATTTATATACAGAGTGGTACAAAATTGTTTCGGTCAAAAGTTGTTTGTTTTTAAATGTCAAATATTTTTTGCCATTACATTTTTTTCTATCTTTTATATAAATGTTAAGAGAGTTATTTGTTTAGATACTCGACAAATGGTTGAGTTTCAATGTTTATACTATTTATACTATTTTATCATTAAATCGTTTAATTCATACTGTTATGCATATACAAATTTTAGACCTGAAAATATGAATATGAGAACATTTATATATCTATTACAGCTTAATACTTGGCTAATCTGACCCATTAGACCGTTATTTCTCATATACGTACTTAAAATCACTTTTTAGGTCCAAAATACACCATCAAAATTTCAGAGAGCTACCTCTTTTATTTCTTTTTTGACTAATTTTGCTGACACCTGTCAATACTTTCTAGCGTCACAAACTTAAGACTAAAATTATTACTACTCTGGAATAAACTTTATATCTCGTGTGCAAAACTATAGTAATTTGAATTTTTTAAATGCAAAACAATTTTATCAAAGTATTTGAAATAAAATTCTTTTTTATTAAACTTATTTACATATAGGTATTCAATTTCATTTTAAAATAAATGTATTTCAAAATAATGCACATCACTGTTGGGACGTTGCTATATCAAAATCACAAACAAAATCTACACTAACCAATAAATAATAATGAAAATAAAAAAAATTCGAATACATAAGACAACAAAATACATTGCACGTCTATCCATTCAGAACTTTCATTATTATTTGCTTACAGTTAGTTTTATAAACAAAGTTGAATATACTTTTTATATTTACTATATACTTACTAATATACATGGATGAAGTATTCTAGAAAAAAAAAATTATAGTGAGGTTAGTTTATCGAAGAACAATATTTTACGTTTACGGTGCAACATAAACTGAACGCGAACTTAAGAAGGCAGCAGCAGGTAGTTAGGTGATAAGTAGTAGAAAACATTGTCGTTCGTGTTTAAAAGCAAGCAATCACAATTGAATTATTTCTTGTTGTTGTTGTTGTTGTTGTAGCTTGTTGCAACATCAGACGAAATGTTTGTGCCTGGTTACGTGAGTTATAACTGAAACTCGAATAATACTTCTTGTAGTTCTTCGAAGTATAGGGAGTAGCGTTAGATAATTTTTAAATTTATCTATAAATTTAAATAAATCAAATATTACATATGATCTTTCTACTTCCCGTTCCCAATCAGTATACACATTAACCGTAGTTATGTATATAAGGTGTAGAAAATTCGATAAAGAACCTTCTTTTTATCTCTCACAAAGCTGGTAAAATTTACACTTATTCATTTTTAGGGTTCCATATCAAAAGGGTATATCGGGATCCTATTTCTAAGACTCTCCGCTGTGTGTCTGCCTATTAGTCTGTCTGCCTCTTTTCCACGAAGCTGTATCTCATTAACCGTGATCATTAGGCAGTTGAAATTTTTACAGATGACGTATTCTTGTTGCCGTTATTATAACAAATACTTATAAACAGAATAAAATTAAAAAATATTTAAGGGAGGAAAATTATACATAATGGCACGAAACCCTACTTGCGCGATCAGTCTGACTCGTTCCTTATTGTGTACGACAATTAAAAAGGAAATTATTTGCACCCATGTCTTAAATTAATGGATATTGCATTTTTGTTATTTTATTGAAATAATCATTTGGTACAAATGCAAAACGTAAAAAAATCTGTAAAAAACGAACAATTCATTTTGTTAGGTGTCGGACGAAATGGTTTATATATTTGTTATTAAATCATCTTTCCATTACGAAAACAAAAAAGCGAATATCCGCCAATTTGTTGTTATTTGGTGTATTCGAAAATATTATCGGTACCTAAAAATAATTATTTTCAATTATATTTATCTTAAAAATTAAGCGATATTCTAAAGTGTAGATGGATTGTGTAGATTTTCTTTATATTTATTATGGAAAAGTAGATTTGAATTAAACTTTCAAAGTATTAAGAGAGCTTAAGTAACATTCCAAGAAAATATATCGCAGTGCTCTACTCAGCTTCACCTATATACCGTAAGTAATTTATATTATTTTAATGGGAATATATTTTTATGTAAACTTGCCAACACGGGATTTATTTTCATTGTTATTTGCTACTAAAAAAAGGCAGATCTAAGACATTTGTGTGACGATTGGAAACTCATTTATTAATAGAATATACCCAAGTTTATTAGATACTGTTAAACATAATTTTCCATAAAAATTATAAATAACTTCTCTTTATTATATTAAAAATTAAATATTTTTTATTTAGTAAAGAGGAAAAACAGTTTTCTTGATAGATAAAATTTTGAAAGTCTTCTTGTTTTAATAATTCTGCACATAAATAATTTAATCAAAAATATATTATTTGTTTTTAAATGCTAAGAAATAAATAACCTCTCCGACAAAAAATAATAATATTTTATCTTATATATATAATAAATATATTAAATAGTTTGTTGCCTAATATACGTTGTTGTTAAATTTACATATATTAGACTAAGTAATATCTAATAAAAAGAATTACATACGGTATAAAAAAATCTTGAACAAACTTTTCAAATTAAATTGAAATTCGGTTCCACCCTATGTGTATATATTACAAACACTCATTACTTTATATACTAGACGAATAAAAAACAAATGAAAAAAACACACTAAGAACAATTTTTTAAATTGTGAATGTTTGTTTATAATATTCATTTGCTTTAAAAATAAATTTATGAGCTTTATATCTCATACAGTTGAAGGTGGTTCTTTGATCCTGATTCAATAGCTTTTATCTTTTCACATATATCTAATAAAAGTACACATAGTATGTATGGCAATATAAAGTTAAGGAAACATCTAATAGTAGACTACTGTAGACTGATTTAATTATTTAGCAAACATGAAAAATGATAGTTCCTACCATAAAAATTAACTTATAAAACGATATTATTTTAAAAATAAAAATATATCTTTCAAAAAATCCTTAAAACAGTAATGTCTATTATTAAGAATCTTCTTCTTTAGTTAATTTGAAAACTAAAGCTCATCCGAAAAAAAAAATGATTCCCCGTTCTTGCCATCTAATAATAGAATTTATGCTTATCGATGAACTGTTAAAAAAATCTCACAATTAATTTTATAATTTAAACTTTAACAAGCTTAAGACAACTAGCCTATTCAAACAGAATAAGTCCAAAGGAGGCCGTATGGGAGATGTGGATTTTATTATTTTCAGACCCAACAGGTAGATTTATTAATGTAGGCTTCCATTTAATAATAAAATAGATAAATATCGGTTAATGGGTTTTCTAAAGAAAATTTTTTTTGTGTACTTATCTAGTTTCAGGGTAATAAAATTTGAATAATAATTCTTACTTTCATGTTTTACCCTATTTTGTATTGCATTCTTACCACAAAATTGTAATCAATTAATCCCGATTGATTAAGGAGAGATGGCTACAATTAGTCTGGTAAAGATGGACACAACAGAGAATGCATGTCTAAGCAGCACGATAAAAAAAACACCTAAAATAACTGTATACCAAAGCTGAGTATAAGTTTGATTTTTGTCCGAGACAGCGGCTGTTATAGATCTAAAACCTTGTTGTACAGTCAAAGAGTATTTAGGTATTACTTTAACTTTAACAAACCCGTATAGCCAAAGAATAGCAAAAACACCCAAGGAGGATATGTTAAAAACTAAGAGCAAAGAGTGATAAAACTAACATGGTCATCTCCCCCGATTAAGATTGGTTTAATATGAGTATTTTGGAAAAATCACCACCTATTGATTTATATAGTGTCTTCTAAATACTATGGTCATATCCCCCGTCCTTACCCCATGTTTTCCCTATTTTTGCATGTTATTTGAAACAAACAATTAAATATATATAAACCGAATAAAAACACAACATACATAGATAGTTTATATTCACTATAAACAATAATAATATATACACAAGTTATGAGGTACTTACTTGACTGTCAGTATTTAATTTATTATTTGAATTAATAAAAAATATCATAATAATGATTAGTGCTATTAAAACGTATACAAGGTACCTAACCGTACACGTAGGAGCTTTAAAAAAGTGTACTTAAAAATAATAGCACCGATTTCAAAGCAAGTGACAATCTACAGAATTTATTCACATGTAGTCAGAATTTTTGTTCTGGAATTTTTTTGAAGTGAGATATCTTTCAAATGTTCTATTAGGCCAATCGATTTTATTTCATTTTTTTTTCGAATAAAAATAAAATCTGGAAACCAGCATTTTGAAAGTTTAAAATAAAATCATCGATAAAAGAAAATTTTCAATTTTTACAATTAGTTACAATTTCAACTTTAAAGATTAAAGATGGTTTCATTTGATGTAAAATGGTCACCCCAAACTTTTTATAAAATACAATTATATGATACAACAACATATCTTTGACTACATTTAATCTGTACCTTTGATTATAAATATTGATTATTATTATTATTATTATTTATTACTATTACGCAAGTACTCAAAATACTTCCATATTGAAGTATTATAGGAAATGTTATATTTATCTATTTTCAGATTGAATTGGGAGTCAAATAAAAATATTATATTTTGCATTAGCATATCCGTCGCATAGTTTGCATAGAAAAAGTATAACTCCTGTACAGTGTTTCCCCCGATTACGAGTCGAAGTAGCTGTAAATAGCTGTAAATAAGCCAACACGTTCTTTTGATATCTTTACGATGTCAGCTAACTCACGCAAGTTCACTTTTCGATCATTCAAAACGATTTTGTCATTTTTTTTATGTTTTATTTATGTTACCGCCTCATTTGGACGTCCACAGCGTTCTGCATCATCGGTGTCTCTACGACTACGTTTGAAGTCAGCAAACCAATGTTTTATTGTTGTTTCTGATGGAGCGGAGTCCCCATAACACTTTTCAAGCCATTGCTTCGCTTGAACGGTATTTTTTCCCATCAAGAAGCAGTGTAAAATTAAAACACGAAATTGTTTTTGATCCATTGTTTTGAAAATAACAAAAGTAGCGTCACTCTTAGAACAATAACTCACAAACTAATGAATAGAATATCTTGAAATTTTAACAGCTGTCTTTTGAAGGTTAGTATTAACTGGAAAAAAGGTGACTGCAATAAAACTAGCACCATCTATGTGTTATGCCCGGGAATTTTCAGTCCATGTATTATGTGTTTGGTATAGAAAATATTTTTTATCTAATATTTAGGAATATATTATAAATTAGATTACTTGAATGATTTATTCTGTATAATAAGCCTGGAAGCGAATGCTCCATCTATAAGAATATTCTACTCGAAAAATATTAAATCATAAGCCTCGAAATCGATATGTATTTATAAATGCCATCCGTTGTCAACTGTTACCAGGACTAAATTTTGAAGTCGGTTTAAAACAAACATTACACTATTTTATATGAGTTCTTAAAAATATAAAATGTTTAATATAAAAAATTTACTTCATTCAATTTATAGTAAAAAAAAAAGTAAATAATAATTTTTATGAATGCAGTTTATAGATAACTAAAAATATACGAGTACCACCTTTAGTAAAGAATAGAAGTTACAGAGGTGGGTAAGCACTTAATGATATTAATTTTATTTCACAAAAATAATAATATAACAATTGT
This sequence comes from Chrysopa pallens, assembly GCA_020423425.1. Lineage (NCBI taxonomy): Eukaryota > Metazoa > Arthropoda > Insecta > Neuroptera > Chrysopidae > Chrysopa > Chrysopa pallens. The sequence continues at coordinate 12,038,060 of CM035594.1, forward strand.
AATTGTAACATGGAAAATAAAATTATTTTATATTAAACTTCTAATATTAACTAGTTGACTAACTAACTAAACATACGGGGAGTTTAAAAATCTTCAACGAAAAATAATCGGTTTTATTACGTAAATAAAAATATACCAAAATATATTTAATTGAATCTATCAAATCATTAGACGATATTTGAAATATATAAGGGTGTATGTATGAAATTAAGTCTTAAGTTTGTGAAAAATATGCGACAAAAACAAAGCTATTCATAAAAGTACCTTCTTTTTCGATATTCGTATTATCCCCAAGAGTTGATTTCAAGTTCGTTTATGAACAAAATTACTGAGAAATCGTAAGTAAATAATATATCACTTTAAAGACAAATTGGGTTTATTATTAAAATTAAAAATTAGATAAATACTTTTAACATTAATCAAACATGATATCTGTGGTAAAACTTCTAACTTACGAATGGAAAGGTTCAGGTTCGATTTCCGAATGATGTAGATATCATTATATATCATTGACTTGCAAATAATCATTCTAAAAAACTTAACAAAGGTTGTTCTAAATATCTAAGCTGTAGAATCTGACAATCGCACACAAAAAATAAAACAATTTGTGAATAATTTGTAATTATAATAACAATAATCGGATGTTTGTATAACCAAAACAGTGAGCAAATATACAAAATCCTTGAAGTTTCACCTCTTTTATCTTTCAAAAACCATAAATATGATTGGGTTCATGGTTTCCATGGTTTTGTCATATAAGTAACTAGCCGATGATTATTTTAAGCGAAAACAAGACAGCGACAAGAGTAGACAGCGTTATCAACTTTAAGAACTAACTGAACAGATTTAATCAACTTTAGGTGCATATTGGCGTTATATCGCAGTACCACACCGCAACATGGGAATTATTGTTTTACACAGTGTAATCGTAATAAGGCAAGCGTAATAAGGCAATTATGTTCACCATGAACAAACATTGACAAATTCCTAACAAAAAAATTTCGATGAATATCTCAAAAACTAAAATTTTGTAGTTTTAAACTCATATTATATACCTGTAAAGGGAAATGAGAAACAACATCCTACATATCGCAACTGTAGCCACTTAACCCGTGGTGCATTATTGTGCTCCTTTTCAATATGTGTAGATTCATTTACTCACATCATAACAACAAAATATACTCCGCTTTCGATGTGTTATTTGCGTCTCAGAATACTTTCATTGGGTCTAAAATAATTCAGTAATATGAAATTTTGTGCCACCAAAAATATTTTACCAACTCTTTATATATGTGTGTATGCAAGTATGTAGCAATAAAATAGGAACATAAAACTTTTGTATTTATATTTTCTTTGTAAATCATATATGGTGAACAATTTTATGTATTATAAACTAACTATTTATTATATGACTTTTACAATAGATATAACCAACTGACTATACGTGTGTTTTATATTGACTTCAACTATAACCATTTCTATTACAATAATGGCAGTCAAGTAACTAATTGCTTATTTTGTTTATACGTTTATTATTATACTCCAGGTTATTAAAAATTAAATATACGTCATTTTTTATTATGAAGTTATGATAAACACCAACTATATTGTAATGAAACTTCGAATCCTTTAACATATAACTTAAGGCATTTATAAACCAGTTTAAATTATGTTTTATGTCAGCGCTACCTATAGTTGATATTATTAATAAATTATTCTTATCAAAAATTCGCTTTTTTAAATATAAGTTTCTTCTGCGCGGTTCGGGTGGACTTTTTTTATTTATTTTTAAACTTTCATAATAGCTCGTAAATTTATCTTCCCTACCCTGTAATATTATCTTTTACTGCGCAAATGAATCCACATCCGTTTATGAATTAAAATTTAGCTGTGTCCACTTAGTATTTGTTTTTTCGATTCGATTATATAATGTATGAATTTTAACTTTATATATTGATTTTACTAAACCATACAAAATCTATGAGAAACTGAATTTCTTTTATAAATATACTTCAAAGGTTATAAAAGTTATTTACTATTCTGTCACAACTTTGTTTTGTATTATAAGATTAAACTAATTTTCCACAACTTTCCCAAACTCCAAAAGTCTATATTTTCTTTGATGCAGTAGGTATACTTTAAAAAACACTTTGTCACCAAAACAAATGGAATTTTCATCTTGGCATACAAAATAAAGTCATCTTTGAATAATCCCATATTTGATTTTTTTAGTATAATCAATAAATTTTGAAAATATTTTTGTCAAAAAGAATTGGATTATTTCTTAATGATTTTAATATTTCACATTCTTAACCTTAATTTTTGAGTGAATCATGCTTTTATACTTAAACATTTGCCTTGAATTCAAATATTAGTATTTATGTTATAGTTCATAACCATATTAGTCATGACTTGCTATTCAAATATGAAAATTTGTATATCCGGAGTTATAAAACTGCCATAAAAACAAAAATAATTGTTTTTCGAATTATAAACTTAATGAGTTTATAACAGCAATTGTTTTATGGTTAGATAATCATATTTTTCTTGTTTCAACAAGTGAGTCATCATCTCTACAATATATTCTACTTCTTTTAAATTTTCCAGTTTCTGCATAGAATAATTACTTTTATTATAACGTATTGACTTCCTGATAGAAATAGTTATTTTCTTTCTATAAATTGGCCAAAATTATATATATTTCAAAGAAATTTCCAAGAAAAAACAGCATTTCAATTGAGATAAAAATCACGAAATTGAAGCGGGGATGTATTTGCTATGAGAAAATTGTTTTAATTTCTCGATATACGTAAAATTCTAGTGTCGCCGAGGAAGGGGAAATGAAAAATTAGACTTAGTCACTCCCAATGACCAACTATTTCTGCCCGCAAAGATTCGTTAAACGCAGTTAACGAAATAAACGCAGTTAATATAATAAACTGCGTTTAACGAAACTTTGCGGGCAGAAATAGTTGGTCATTGGGAGTGACTTTATTATATTAAACTGCGTTTAACGAAACTTTGCGGGCAGAAATAGTTGGTCATTGGGAGTGATTAAGTCTAATTTTTCATGTCCCCTTCCCCAAATAGTGGACAAAGGGGTCAAAATTAGCGCGAAATATTTAAAGGAATAATTTCAGTTGACTTTAAGATCGACACGGACGAAGCCACGGGTACAACTAGTTTTAAATCAAAAACGAGTAAAATAATTATCAAATACACTTAAAATGTATTTATTATATATTTTATTGAAGCACTTGTTATTGAAGCATAAACAAGCATTTAATATAGAGTCGTAATTCGTATTTTACATTAAACTTGTAACAATAGATGAACACACAACACACATTCGTTCAGTTATTAAACATAGTTCGTAAAATGTTTCATCAAAATATCATCCTGGAAATTGAGATTATACAAACATAGTTGTTAATAAGTATATTTTATACTATATAATATGGTAGTTCGTCAATTTTATTGGTTGCTATTAAATTAGAAAACTAGTCAGAAATAGTCTATTATCTAAAGTAGGAAAATACATTTTATTTGCTTGGTAGGGTCATATTAATTTTAATAAAAGCCTTGATAGGTTATTAGGATCGGGGAAATAAATAACTTGATCGATTAAGTAAGGTATTGATCCGAGATCCATCTTTAAAAAAATATCTAAATAAAGGAAAAAATGATAAAGTTTAAACCACGAATGCACTTTAATCTCAAAATCTACAAATGAAGCATAACTCAAAGCACAAAGTGGAAAATTTAAAATTACAAAAAAAAGTGCATATAACTTTTGTTGCTGATTCGGAATTCGACTGACTTTAATTCACAAAAGTATCTGTATAGTATCTAAACAGCCTTTCAAATAATGTTTCGAACAAGTATTTATATTACCTCATGTCGAGGTAAAAAAGTAGTTTTCATTATCGACTATGAAGTTCTTCGAAGCTTGCAGCATTTTGCTCACAGTTAATTTCGAAAAATAAATAAAATATCCGATAACAAAAATAATGATAATATGTTTTCATTCAATTATCGTCAAACTTATTATAATAAAAACATACTTCTATCACTTATGAGCTATTATTAAAAGTTTCATACTAGCTGAAGAGAATTGACTCAGCGGATTTTATTCGGGTCATTTTTCTAAAGACATTTAAAATAATAGGTTAACTGTGTTGAACTTTCCGTACCCTTCGATATACTTTAATTTTAATACTATGCGTTATTTGAGTGCATTATTATTTATACGTTCTCTGAGTACTGACGAGTTCAAGAGACAAAATTTCATATTTTTAAATAGTCCACGTCATGCAAACCGTTAAATTTATATGCCTCCATAATCAGAGAGGCGTAGGCAATATACACTTTTTGGATGTGACGCTTCTACTAGTATTTCCATCTGACTGGTTTTTTTACATTTTTGAAAGCTTGTCAGATGGGAGAACGGTAAAAGAGTAAACTTTGTATGTCGTTTTCCTTTAACTATCAAACCTTCAGGACATAAAATTTGGTAGAGAATATCCCAGTTTAGAATCTTGAATTAATTTGGTAATTGTTATTTCACTGATTATATATATTTTTAACAGACAATAATTATTTTATAGTTGTCACAGAACGCGTATTTAACATCTATTATATGAACGTTTAGATAAAATTTCTGACTGAACTTGTTCATATAAAATATATACATGTATAGTCTCATACTCCCAGTACTTATTAATACATTTATACAATTGAACAATTTTATGAGAAGCAGTTAAAACCATGGCCAGTTAAAGTACTATGTAATATATATTATTATTACATAGTATGTGCATACATACAGTCATTACATTACACAAACCATTGGTGGTAGTTAAAGTTGGAAACTGAAATTAAATAAAAAAAAATAATAATACAATTCGATCGTTTTAAGAATTATTATTATGATTATTAGTATTATTGTTACTGCATATATGCTTATCTACAACAAGCCAAGCGTATTTACCAAACAAATATTTTGTACAATTATTATAATCAGAATGTGTTTTCAAATAGACCTACAAATTTAAATAAAGTACCTACAAAACCACCCTGTTTTAATATATATGTATACGGCTGTAGTGAAAGTCTCTTATTATGTATAAAAATTCGTATAATATTCAGGTAACGATTCAATCACATTTTGATTAAACATAAATAAAACATAAATAATTTCATTTAAGGAAAAACGTTCAGAAATTTCCCAGATTTCAGAAAATAGGGTAGTTTACCATGTTTAAAAAAGTATTTCTAAATATTGATTTCTGAATAAAAAAACACAAAAAATTAATATTTTTGCAAAATGTTTTGATTTCTTGCTATAAAATATCATTAAAGTTTAAACCTTTTTTACTCCTGTAAAAACGCTGTCTGCCAGTTTGGTAACGTAATACCGGTATATAATATTGAGAATACTGGTATAATACATTAAGAACAAAACATAATCTGACACTTTCATATATGTTTTTACTAATTACGACAATTGTTTAGACTGTCTAAACCCTTAAAATATTATTTTCAAGTATACATATACAATAGTGAGTGAGTGTATGTGTGTATATACTAACGTGTAAGTTATAACTACAAATATCGCCATTAGTCTTGGTAGTTTTGCCTCTCGACTGTCGCGAAAGAACGACCTTAACATTAAAACAGTCTAATAATTTTATAAACAAACCACACTTTTTTATATTAAAAGTTTTGTTACATTCAAAAATAAGTAGGGATAAAATTTGGTATCTAAAAGTGACAGATATTGAAATTAAAATAAATGAAATTAGTTAAATTTCGTATTAAGCATTAAATATTTATTTATTTGAAATTAATTACTAACCTCTGTTTAAAAACTAAAGTAATAATTGAGTTAACACTGATTTAGTGTTAAAAATGTAATACATAATTCTTTTTTCGATTTTGAAGGTAATAAACATTTATTTTGTGTTGACCGTTTCTAACACTTAAATTTGATTAATTTATTGTCTATCTTAGTATTCATAAATGAAAAAATGCGGAGCCTTACATAAAGGCCGTTACGTCTAATAAACAAATGGCTCAACATAGCTGTTTCCGTTTCTTACACTTAAATTGGATTTTATTGTCCAAATTTACTGTCTATCTTTGTATTTATCACTGGAAAAATGCCCTGCATAAAGACCGCTATGTCTATTATGCCTAATAGGAAAAGTTTTCAGCATAGCTGTTTTTATTCAATCATGTTGATAATACAATTTATACAACTTTGACTGTAACTAAGAGTAACCTCTGCATATATATATATATATATATATATATATATATATATATATATATATATATATATATATATATATATATATATATATATATATATATATATATATATATATATATATATATATATATATATATATATATATATATATATATATATATATATATATATATATATATATATATATATATATATATATATATATATATATATATATATATATATATATATATATATATATATATATATATATATATATATATATATATATATATATATATATATAAATGCATACCAATTTGAATATAGAACATTTGTATGTTAATTTATATTATCAATGCTTTTAAAAAAGTTTTTATATTCAATTGAAATTTGTGAATGTAGAATTTTATATTGATACTGATTGTGTATGTAATAAATTTTAGAATAACGAACCAAACAACGAACCAATCTCGCTCAAACACACTCAAACAATTCGATTCGTTCACTAAATTTCCAAATACTTTAATAACTCTTAATATTTTATACAGTTTTTATCTATACAAGAGAATGGTTTACAAAAAAAAAAGTATTGTCTTGTGTGAAATGTATGAAATTACAATATGAAATCCTATAAATTGTATTTTAATCTGTATATCTCAATAAGAACTTTAACTCGCAATAATTTACATAAGCACTGTTGAAATTGGAAATAGCAGACAAATAGAACAGTGAAACCTTAAAATAAACGACAAAAAAACTAAAAAGTATGGTTTAACATAAAAAATATTTTTATAAGAGAATGGTTGCAAGTCGAAGATATCTTACGAACGTGAATAATAGAAAATGCTATGGACTATTGGAAATTCATAGTAATTAAATTATAGTAAAACAAGTATAATAGAAAATGCTATGGACTATTGGAAATTCATAGTAATTAAATTATAGATTTTTTGGACGCTTTTGTTTATGCTTAATGTGCAAAAAAAATCTACAAGGAATAAATCAATATCTTCCAAATTAGGTTTCCAATTGTCGAAAGTATTGATTTTTTTATCGGTATTTTATAAAAGAGCCGTAAAAAAAGGAATCATCATTTTCATGATAAAATTTGAAACAGTGTCAAACAGTTGTCATGTGGCTAGAGCAGGTGGGGATTTATTGAGAATTTTTGAGATATGTCGTCAATACCACATGTTTATCGTTTACATACATTTTCTGTTTGATTAAATAAAGAAAAATTTTTCTACCATTATCTTCAAATATGATAATTATGAAATACTAAATGATACAATGTATTTTTATTACTGATCGAAAGGATTTTAATAAATTATTTAAACAAATAACATTCAGGAAAAAAAGGCATTTTATACCGATTCCCGTTATAGCGGTCGAAACTCGACCATAATCTCCCAATAGTGCATTGACTTTAATGCTTAACACTATGTGTATACCTTTAAACAAAACAGTATATTAAATAAAATAATATATATGCGTGTGTATATTAGTGTGGGTAATAAAAGCCACACGTCTTAAATATGTGTATGTCATAGTGTGTATATTTTTATTGATTTAAAGTATTTTTTATGCATGACTTTAAAAAAAATATTAGTATTCTCCAGTCATTCTCTATATAAACTACAAGCGTGCCAAATTTCATACTTCTCCTGCCGCTCGATTTTCATAAAACGGGAAAATTTTGCTTCATGCATTAATTTATAATTTTAAATTTTGAATTTTTTTTCCATTGTAGAAATCTTGGATAAAAATATACATTTCCATGTCAATTTTTGGAAAGCAGGCACTTTGTATCTATGACAAATCCAGAGAGATCTGATCTTAAACCATATTTCCAGATTAACACAAAAAAAAAAAACAAAACAAATCATTAATAAAATCATTGATACACTAACATACGTTTGGTCTTTAAAAATTAACCCTTTTAAAAATCCATTACCATAACATAGAAAATATAACAAAATATTGTCGGATATTTTTAGTTCGCTGACACAATTTGTTTGAAACTTTTGGCATTAAGTAACCATCCATTGAATTTTATAAGCAGTTGGTCAGTCTAAACACAGAGCTTAATGTTTATTTATCAGAGTTACAAAGACTAGTGCTATTACATTAAAATATTTTATAAAGAGATAAATGCATAAAATAAGCTATTGAATTTTACTTAGTTTACAAAAAAAAATATATATATATATAAGTCAGTTAATTGAACTAAAACGGAAATGAATTAGTCGTCCCCACAGTATGGTGGTTTGAATAGATTAGTTTTACTAAAGCTTGATACTATGAAATAATTGATTATGAAATTATAGATACATACAATAAAAATTCGAATAGTAATTTAGACATTTATTTGAAAAACTAATAGTTAATTTACATTTTTTATAGGTAAATAAAGATTTAGATAACATTGTATTAAAACCTAATAGCATTTTATATGATTTCAATATAGAATTAACTACTGTGTTTATTCAATCTACATATACATACACATACTATATAATATAATATAGCATGGAAAGACAGGCAGTGGACTATCAAGGTACAGTGTTCAACAGCATTGTAAGATAATTGACTATAGATAAGACCATAAAACTGGTCATACTTTGGAAGAGTGTAATTTTTTACGCATTTATTTGTTACACACTTGCCCATAGTCGAATAAAAACCGGCCAAGGTCAGGCACGTACATCATCACGATGGAATAAGCTCCGTAATGATATTAGGTTTACAAAGTCGCTCATGAACTTGCAAATCATCGCATTCTGACGGTAATAATACTTGATTCAGTATGGGTACCGTGAATCAAAATGTTTTCAAAGTATAATTCAACTAATAAGTTCAATTAAATGTCTATTATTGTAATTATTCAATAGTTGTTGGTTGACATTTGCTATATAGTTTACATGCAAACAATTGAACAAAAAATTTTATTTTCTAAAATGTGAATGTTTCATTACAAATTTTAGATATTCGCGGCTCAATTATCTATAAAGTAGTTCCTTCCACATACTATGGATATTCATTATCAATGTTTTTTCCTTATTATTAATGATATACTCGCATATCTATCATAAATAATGTGTTTTTTAGCAGTATTTTAGCTAAAATTGTAGCGAAGTAAATCAGTTTGAAAAAAATATTTGAACTTTTCATTTATCTCTTAAACTATAAAAACTAGATCATAGATCCATGAGACGACCCAGTTGGTCGATTTTGTCTGAAATTAAATGTTTACGATTATACGTAGATATCTGTCTACAGGCATTACTTTAGTTTAATTAGCGTTAATTTTTGCAAGTTATAGTGTCAGAAAAATAATACACATACAACCGCTCACACAGATGTATTCATTCACACAGAAGTCACCAAAAACTTGTGATGATTTTGAAATAAGCGTATATGACACAATTCTCCGTTTTCACCCATGGTATTTAAAATAATGATTAATTAAAAAAAAAAAACAGTTATAGATTTCTATATGGCAATTATTATGTCACGTACATACCACACTGTGTTCTCTAGAACAGTTCTAACCGGTGGCTTTTTTTAAATATATTTATTTAATTATATAATATGGATGACCGAGACTTTGCTCGGTATTTGTTTTTTTTTTTTATACATTGTGTTTTTTGTAAATTATATTACGTCGAGGCGGAAGACGAGTCCAGCACGCTAACACTTAGCCACTCCAATAACTTTAAATATTAAACAAATATATCATTACATTATAAAAAATTATACAATTGTTATAACAAAATCTTATTTGAAAAATATTATTCACTTTATTGTGTTGTTTTGTTGGGTTGGGTTGGGTTTAAAATTAATAAAATTTTAAAAAAAATTAATTTTACTCGTCGGTCGAGCCGGGATTTGAACGCGGGACCTCTGAATAAGAGCGTCGCACGCTACCACCTAGCCACTCCAATGACTATATGACTATAAATATTAAACAAATATATCATTACATTATAAAAAATTATCGATAAAACACGAATAAAATGACATTTTCTAAAAATGATTCCTAGCTAGATCGATTTATCGCCCCCGAAACCCCCTATATACTGAATTTCATGAAAATCGTTGGAGCCGATTCCGAGATTCCAATTATATATATATATATATATATATACAAGAATTGCTCATTTAAATATATAAGATATATTACAAATTTTCTCGACGATATCCATTATCAGTTATAATAAAAGGAAATAAAACTAAAACAAATTAATAAATATTTTTCTTTCATCAACTCCATTTGTGGCGGGTAATTCATGACTTTTACATCCTGTAAACATTGACACACACTTCTACAATTGAAATAATGTGTAATAAAAAGATCCAAGAGTTAAAATATTAAATCACTAAAATAAACATAAAATAAAAAAAAAGAAGAAACTAAAACTAAAACTAACTAAAACGTTTGTTGTACTACAACTGTGCAGCACCACCAATTGTACGATTAGCACATAAAGATACCAGGCACCGTTAAATTGTAACAATATTAACCGTATCCATCCATATAACAAATAGTATGAAGTTTTTGTGTCTCGTTAAGTCGATTGAAAATTTTATAGTTTGTGCCGAGTCAGTCAATATATATATATGAGAGAATGAGTCAAATTGAATGAGTCAGTTTAGTTTGTATTTTATATAAGAACTACTACTTCTGGTAACAGCAGACATTGAAGTCGTTAAAACTAGCTCGGTATCACCATCCACCTTCACAATGTTACCATTGTCACATTTATCTTTAATTCAAATGCACACAAAGGACTTTACTTTATATGTATCATTCACTCCTTATTGAACTGTATAATATTCTTACTAGTCATCCAAGGCGTATTATTCACTTTTTGTCAGTATTTTTGAGCCGAAGGTTATCATACCCAATATATGTTACTATCGGAATTTAATATGAAAATTTACACTTTGTCTCACAATCTTGTAATTTACTTGTACTGCGATTGAAATACAAATAAAAATTTGCCACTTAATAATAGTACCATAAATTAAAATAACTGTGTGTGGCAGAAGTGAAACTTCTGAAAAGTAGAGATTGAGAAACTAGAGATTGAGATGGATAAAGAGTATCAATAATATAAGGATAAATGTAAGGTTTATTACTTTTTACCAAGCTTAAAAATGATTAAAATTTAATGTAAAATATTATATTACATATATTGTAAATAATACATCCTACTACACAAGGTGCTTACATATGGATAATGTTAAGAAGATGGCAGTAGAGACGCTAAGAAGCATCGCACAAAGAGGAGATACACAACTTAAAATTACTAGACATACGTACGACCGTGCTATATGATAATGTGTAATGTATTCTATCTTATAGATAATGTGAAATGTATTCTCTCACCAACTTAATTCTATATAGGCATGTGTTTGTTTCTTCATCGTAAAGCATTTTGGTTTCATCGAGAAAATGACAACAATGTCAAAGAATATTTCTCTTAAAAAAAAATTCATTGCCAATAAGTGATACAGAACTTCCTCGTGATGTATGAATATCTTTACTTAATTAGCTCTATGCATGTCCGTCTTCACAGAATGAGTAACAATTTGGACATGACGTGATTAAATGAGTTAATCCTTTTTTTTGTCGATGTCTTTTGAAGTTTCTTTTTTTTTTCTTTCATAATATTCAAAATAATCGATTTCAACAAAATTAAAATCATTATTGCAAAACTATAGCATTTGTGTTTACACAATATTTCTTTGAAATCGGACAAATAGCTTACAATATATCGTGATTTAAGCAAATATTCCCAGATTGTTACCACATAGGTACTATGGCAGTCAGCAAAATTGGTTTTCTTACATTTTTTTGTTTCGAATTTTGATTTTTTTAAATAATGGTTTTAGAAATCTATTGATTTTAGCACTATTAAAATAATAATTTATACCTATACTATGCATGTGCATATACAATTTCTTCAAAATCGGATGAATGCTTCACAAGACATCGTTATTAAGTCATAAAAAAAGGTAAGTTTCGGTATCTGTATCTACGGAAGAGGTGAGTCGTTTCGATAATGGGATCATCCCGAACACCTTCAGTATTGTTTATCACAAATATATAAAAATTTCGTTCGTCTGAATTGGTGACTAACCGACAGACAATCAGACTAACGAAGACGAAATAAAAGTGCACAGGTAGAAAGTTCCAACACGTCGACATATAAAAAAATTAGAACATCTGAGCAAAAACCAAAATTTTTTTATAAACAGGAACACATATGAATACAATGACAACCAGATCTAGTAGTTCAGTGTTCAATGTTCAAAAATCACAAGTGAGATAGGTTTTACTTATAACATTGATTGTTGTTGTCGGTAAAAAAAGAAATAGCATAGGTAACTTATTGCCAATCAATATATATTGGAGCATGAAGATTGTATTCTAGTAATCTAGAATTTTTTTTTCTACCAATATAATCCTGACAATTGTGTTCTGTGACTTTAAGTAACATCAGTATAATACTTTATTCTATCGTTCGGCTCTGCTATGGAACTCACTTATTGTTATATTGATAATAATGATTTTGCACAACCATCGAACGAACGGATAGACACACTACTGAATGTGTATCCATAAATGTGAAAACATAAAAACGATTTATTAAAAAATAAAAATTGATTTTGAAATTTAATGAGATTTCTTTGTGAATACCAATTCTTTGTAACTACGTCACATATGGTTTCCTTATTAGAACTTTATATTATTCTTCATTCGTTACATTTTATATTACTGTCTCAATCAAAAACATATTCCTTTATTTTCTGCACACAATTTTAGTAACATCAAACAACTATGAAATTCGTTTTACACTTTGTTGATGAGATTATTTTATTTTGAAAGAGGACAATTTGAAACATATTATTCATTAATTCGATGATTTAAGCCTAAAGTTAAATTGAACTGTTTGATAAAATTCAACAATTTCTATATATAAATTGAGGGGACTTGTCAACAGCTAGTAGAAGCATATACTTTTCCAATGCAAATAATTCTAATAATATTTCTATCGAAATTTTATGAAATTTAATTTGCATAATATTAACATGAAAGTCTAGTGTTTGCCGAAAGCCTAATTTGTGTTAAAATTTAAAAATAAAAATTAAATTTTGAATTTTATCTAAGAAATTTTATTTTTATTTTTTGGGAAAAACTCTTTGGCAAGTACTAGGTTTTTATGTCAATATTGTGCATACCAAATTTCATAACATTTGGATATATAAGAAATAAGAAATACAATGTATATAGAATGTTATTTTAGCCAATAGCTGCTTGGAAGCACACTCCATTATATCGGGATTTATAAAGGCTTGGTTTTTTTATATATAGTTTAAATACATTTCCATCCCGAAAATTTGAGTATAGATTATCCAATCATTTAAATAAATAATTAATTTGGTTTTTTAATTTGGTAAAGCATTTATAAAGAAATAAATAAAACAATGTGTTGACCAAATTATTAAAAAAAGTATTAATTAAAAAGCTGAAATTTTAAGGAAATTTAGCTTTTTTTTAAATTGTTGCATACAATGACCATAAACAGTGTTTAGTTATTTATTTTGGGCATATCATATTTTTCGATCATACGTAAGTAACTTATAAATATGCTCAAAATGAACATAAAAATATCGATTATCAATCAGTTCGAATATTATTGGGTCAATAATTTTAATTTTCTACTTAATACATTTAAATTTTACTTTTCATTAAAATTTATATAAACAGAACATGTGAGTAAGTTGAAAAGTAATAATATATTATCAGTAAATTGTCACTTACAATATATTACTTATTTAATTAAATATTGTAATACATTGAACATTTCAATAAATGCTGTCTGTGTACATTTTCTCAAAATAGGAATAATTAAGCCACGTCGGTGATCGACTCTGATTACGCAAAAACCGGGGACAATATTTTTCATATAGTTTAATTATTTCTTTTTACATTCATCATACTATCAATATATGAACTACGGTGGAATGTTATCAATCGATATGGGGTTCCATGATTTCGAATATACCATTTTGATGAGTGAGGATGCATAGACTAATGGAAGCGTAGATAGTAGATATTAATATGTATTTTTCTTATATAATTATTGAGTTGTCATTATATTCGAGTCTCGATCCACTTAACGTACAAAAATTTTCTAGATGGATATTTAAATATCTAGTCAATTTTTTACCATTATCAGCCATACACCCCCCCGCCTCTATGGCTGAAAAGACTTCTCTAAAATTTCATAGCCATAGCCGGCCAGGTACCAGTCATATGTTATTATAATATACACATAAATAAACGTATAAAACATGAGTCGTGCGTCTGTTGTCAAAACATGGACTTAAAAATTAATTTCGTTACGCCCTAGATATTATTAATATTTATAGATATAATACTCACTAGTAATATATACCAATGTTATAATAATAATATTACTATTATCATTATTACTCAATACTTTATACACTGAGACCATCCGACTAATAATTATCTATCTAACTACTTAAAATAATAATAAAATAAACAATGAAAGTGTCGTTTTGGTCTAGAAAGTCTTATCAAGTTTATCCATAAAATAAACTATTTTAGTAGGGTGTAATTTAAATCTGTGTATATACATGTTCAAATCTTAAAAGAATCAAAGTGCCCCATCTTGGGCACAACACCTTCACATACTTTAACTGGAGTACAAATTTCAATATAAACCTGAACAAAAATTGTATCAAATTTCACAAAAGTAAAAAGAAACTAGTTTAGGAGATAGAATATACAAACAGTTGAAAACTTGCAATCAAATTTCAGCTTTAAATGTCTCCTTTAACACTTTAATGTTTATCAATATAATAGTCACACTAAAATTGAATGATTATTTTTACATTTTCTCTAAATTGTAAAAACTGCTCTTGAGAAAATCACGTTGTATGAACATAGTATCGATTTTGAGAAAATACACATTTGTATGAATAAGTTAACGAAATGGATATTTATCTTACAAAAAAAAAACCATTATGGCTTCAATTGCGACAGGTATAACGCGAAAATAATAGAAGATACGACCTCAGTCTCTTGCTTGTTTTAACATATTTGAAACACGGCCAAAATGGTAATGATGTTATAAATTATATGCTACAACGGCTTAAAAAAATTCTATGACCTCATGTTACGCTTGTGTATGTTAAAGTCCAGATATATGACCATGGTATTTTCAACTAATACTCCAAGCTCCAAACTTTTTTCAAAGGTACATATTATACTATTAAAAATAGAATAGACGTATAAGATATGAAAGCTGCACAAATATATGTGTACAATATATATATAAAGCTCTTGAATATTTAAATTTCTATGAATATTAGTCGAATGTGTAATCGAGTTTCAATATACAATCAAAATATTATTGTTGTTTAGTGCTGGTGGCGCCGCTGTTTGCATATATGGAATGTACTAAAAATTTTCTAATAAAAATAATATTTCAAAACCAATTTTAAATGCGTATATTATCTTTTCGACATATATGTTTTTGGATAGATATCAGAAAACAATAAAATAAGAAAAAACTTTTACTTTTCCTTCATATTATTGTGTTTACATTTTATATTCAAAAAAAAAAAAAAAAAAAAACATACTACCGAATACTCAAATTACTTGCGTATGGTATGTAATACCATTTCGAACACAATAATACAAATGTTCTACTGAGGGGGCTTTGAAGAAAGAAACCTACGCCTAATTCGATACTGAATCGTGTGTAAATCGTTTGTACATTTCTTATTACATACACGCTCCTTGTCGTCCTTAAAAGTTGAATATATATTTCCAATATAAAATTACTTAATTCTCAAGGATTGTATAAATTATATGACACTGGTTAGACCGATTGTTACTTCAGGCAAAGACTGTTCTTAGCCGCATTAGGACTGTTAAAAATTTATAATATTCGAAAGAAAACTTATGAAATTATAAGAAGGATTTATGACGCAATCTTATTGAATGACTTGGGGAAGTTAAGAATACAGAAAATGAGATCACAAAATGTTAAAAGTGTGTGCATTTTACTTTTATTTTGGAAAATACAATAGTCAAGAGGCGTTTACCGTTTTCTAATGGGTTTGTTAATAGTCGTAGTAAAAGTATATAAAAGTAAAAAATGTTCTGTCACTAATCGCAACATAGTTTTTTAGTAGGAATGAAAACTTTATTATTAATAATTAGGAAGTTTCCACTCCAAGTTACCCCACAGATTCATTTTAAGATTCAAATCTATGCTTTATTATGCCTATTAGATTTTATATTCATGCCATATTTCTGTTTTTATTTCAGTTACTTTTTAACTACAAATGTCATAGTGTGACTACAGTGGGTTTTCTTCATAAAAACTACTACTACTAAACAGTACCTGTTGTTGCTTACCTTTGGTGATCGGTTAAGATAAGTAATTACGTTCGGTCAGTGTCTTTTTATAGTTTATTGTCAGATTTAAACAAAAAATATTTTAATGTGACATTTATACTATTTTAATTGTAAAAATATACTATTTTTGCTATCATTTATATTATTTTTTAATCAAAATATGTGCAACTATGAAAATAAAAATCCACTAATGTAAATGAAAGATAAATATATAAATATATAAATTTAAGATTGTTGAATATATCATCAAAAATGATGCCATGCTAAAATCAAATAAACACAAGTGTAGAAAAATTGTCATACTCATCTTTTAAAGAACTCTAAATGCATTATTTTTAAAGATTAATCAAAATACATTCTTTTGTTCATTTCCTAATTTTGAGGACTATAACTGACTACTTTTAAAGAAAATGGATACTTCCTAATTACCCCTAATATGCAGTTTTGAAAGCATTCAATTTTTTTAAATCATGTTTATACAGCTATCCAATATTTCTTTTATATATTATATATGAAAGTTACAATATATGAGTAAAAAAAAAATTAAACTGAATTTTCTGCTATCTAACATACTTTAAGAAGTAAAAAAAAAGTTGTAAATTTTTATAGAAATTCTATATGATATACAATTATTTACATAATATTTAGTTGGGATACAAAAATAGTATGTAAATTGTGTTGGTTTTTGCGAAGTTCTTTTAATAAAAAAAGTTAAAACGCACCAACAAAATTTTGAAATTAAAGTATTGTGGATAACCGAAACATTTTTTTATTGTGAACACTTTTTATAAAGATGAATATATCGAGATTATAATAATATAATTCAAATTGATAAGTATTTATTAACATCATAATAATAATAAAAGTCAACTTACAAACTATAGCACCTTACCTAAGCTTCATCTATAATACATCATCTTATATACCAGTTACATCGAGATTACAATTTTTGATACATCGTTTAGTAAATGGAAAAATTCAAATAAAAACCATTGAAAATAAAACTTAACCTACGTAGATGGATAAGCCATCCCCTATAAATATCTTAAAAAATATATGGCCTAACCTTAAAAGAAAATATATACAATGAAAATTACACGTGAATCAAGTGCAATTGATATCGTGTGGCATGGGAAATCTTTTCCTGTAAAGCAGCATACGAGGTTCGAATTTACATAGCTCGGTGATTTCCGGGAAAGGATTCTTACGAGAAGACTCTATTTAAATATAAATAATAAACTTATAAACAGACTTTTTTTAGAGAAATTTGAACTAAATATATTATTCTTTAATATATTTACCAAAAGTTCCTAGAATTCTTTGTTTAATCTCACCAAATTCAGAACATTTAAATATCCAACATTCATGTATGAGATGAACATTAATAACCACTGCCGACAATGATAATTAAAGGGATAATATATATTTTACGTTGAAGTAAAATTAAATATCATTTTTATAAAATGTTTTAGACAAAACAATGACACAAACAAGTAGCTACTCTTATACAACAACATTCAGACATGTTTTATTTTTATATATAAAGTAAGTCTTATTAAATTAAAGTATGTATAGAAAAAATGGTATGACCGTCACATGACGCCAATACACAGACATGGAAAAGATTATATTAGCTAAGTTTTTTTTTTCAAGCAAATATTCCGCTCTATTAATCGCAAATATTAATGTGCGCTCTTGTTGAAATCAATGTGGATTAAATACTATAACCTGGCCGCGACTTGGTCCATGTGGACTTAAGTAACAAAAGACTTACGCTAACGAAAAAAATAGTTAAAGCTTTGGGGGTAAGTGATTCGGTATTTGGAATGATATATGTAAGGATAAATTTAATTTATATCCTTTCCGATCTATGCATTTGACGATTGAAGACAACTGTACTAATATGCTGATGGGGAAAAGATAGCTACGCATTATTCGACATTCCTGGCTTACTAAACACAGTTTACAGCGTTAACAGTGCTATCTTATGAATTCATAAAATCTAAGCACCGTAACGACATGAATAATGGACACAATATGAAAAATAGCAATATGAACATGTACATGATGTAAAAACGGCAACATGGATTTTCTTAACATTTGGCTTTAAATTTAAAACACACTCTCTGTTACAAAGATTAAATGATTGTTCATTTTATAATATTCCATAATTCACATATATACCACATTTCAAGTGCCCAAGTCCTATAGTTTTTATTCTGGATATTCCCACCGGAATCTATCATATTCTGGTATAAAAATACTTTATGTGTTAATCCAGGTACCAAACTATCTGTGTGACAAATTAAAATCATTTTTGCGTGATTGAGTAACAAACATACAAACTGTCACTTTTATAATTTTAGTAAGAAGTAAGCGTTATGCGACTCATTTCTTTCAGAATTTATTACCTCAGTTACACCTTACCACATTGAAAATCATCGTTGTTACTCGCGAGATTTAATGTTATAATACGATTTGCGGATGTGGATTGGTTTTCAAAACTTAACAAATCATATAATTTATTGTTTTTATAACTTAAAAAACATTCAGAAAAGCTAATTGTTTCTATAGAAATTGATAATTATTAGTTTACAAGAGCAAAATTTTGTGACGAACGAACATTTTTATTTTATTTTTCATTATTTGTTTAAGTATATTTCAAGCTACTGAAGATGATTGTAAAAACATTCGAAATCGATAAAACAAAATATTATTCAACTTATTTTGTAAAAATTTTATGGTCTTTAAATGGTTGCGTATATCAAAAAAATAATTTTGTAACCCACAGAAATACTCATCCAAATTTAAATAATCCAGAAATAGTTATATAAATGTTTTTATTAAAGACATGTATTAAATTCGACTTGTTTTATCTATCAAAAATACTTTTTCTTCATAGCAATATACAGAGGTCACCACAAACATAACAACAATAAAACATTTGGTACGAAAAAAAAAATTATATAATATTTTTTCCAGAAAATAATGTTGAAAAATAACAATATAGAACAATACAGTTCTTCTCCTATACTTATGTTATTACTATTTTCATTTTATAATCCAGGTCATACCAAAACACAATATTTTAGTATTCATTAATGAAAAAAATTCCAAACATTTCTTTAGGAAAAATAAAAAATAATTAGTGGTGAAAAAAACAAAATTAATTTATTTATACAACATTTTCAAAAACAAAAAAAAAAGAAAATTTATATAATAAAATAATGTAATTATTTGAGTGTGCACATATTTTTTTATTACGCTCAACTTAAATTCAGTATTTAAATATCGCAATGGAACATTATACATAGTAATGAGTCCATAAGAGAATTCCCTGTCGTGTAGGTACAAACATAGATGATACACAATAGACTGTGGTGGCTATGATTTTTGGAGAAAGCACCAATAACATTTCGATTTTGTAATAATTACAATTAAATGTATTAATGGATCTAAATTTAGTTGATGTAGTTTCAAATGTGGTTCTTGCATCCAATAGTAATAAGATTTATCGCTTTACTTTTTGTAACTGAAATCGAAGAAATACAATTAATACGTGAATTTAATGAAATATGTTCTGATAAAATATTCTGGAACAATTAATTACAACAATTTTGCATATCTTTGTTAATTTTCTAGTATTAGCCGGTAAATTTCTGTCCTTTCAAAATTAGCCGTTTCTACACTCAATGTTTGTGTTTCAACTGTAGGATGGACAATTAAATATTATATACAACAATACAAAAATTGTTCCTGTATAGAATATTTAAAAACCTTCGTAAGGGTAAGACGGGGGGCCCTATTACTGAGACTATCTGTTCGTTTGCCCGCCTGCCTGTCACCAGGCTGTATTACTTGAACAGTAATAGTTAGACAGTTGAAATTTCGCAAGTGATGAATTTCTGTTACAGCTATTACAACAAATACTAAAAAACATTATTAAAAAAAATATTTAGGGTTGGGGGGAAGAGGTAATACATAATAGTACGTAATCCTTCATGCGCGAGCCCGACTCGCACTTGGCTAGTTTTTTTATAATTGCCAATTAACCAACAAATTATCACAAACACATACTCACTCATACACCCTCCCCCACAAACACCATATGTATACGCTAAAAACATAAATGTGATAAAATATTCGATTTTAATTTTCGAGATGGAAACAATAACATTGAATCAATAATATATATACTTGTATATTATGTATAGCAGAGCTTTTATCAAATTATCCTACATCGTTATAGAATTTTTAACCCCTTTTCGTCCTGGTTGAATGACATTCATATTCCTTCCTTATATTTTGTATACACTATCCCCGCAACGATGCACAATATTATACAATAAATAGGTAGCTATTACTGTGCTCTACCATTCCTCTATGATGATGCTCTTGTTGTTTCTCATATAAATACGGTGTTAATTACCTGCTTCTATTTTACTAATATCTATTCACTTTGTTCAGTTTTAACAACAATTTTGTTGTAACCAAATCTTACGCTGACTTGATTCAAAATATTAATTTATGATTTTCTGGGACCTAACTAATACATGGATAATTCAAGTGATAATAACCTGTAAAAAAAATGTATCAAAAACATACATGAATTACAACGTTTACCATCCACATTGATAACATAATATCTGCGTACGATATTTTAAGAAATATTGACCTAATACTACTCTTATTGCACACTAATGATTGTATTCGGATGCACTCAGTCCTGAGTAATATGAGTAAGTTAGAGTTAATTAAATTTTGTCTGAACTCCTGAACTCAGCCGGATTCATCCTGGGCACACTTTCTCTATCTGCCAAAACATATCTCATTTATACATTGTACTCATAATGTGCCATACGAAAAAATTTGTTTAATGCATTTTTACCTAATTTAATAAAAATTCACTATTTATTTTGATGTTTTTCCTTGTTTCTTCTTTGAAATTATTATAAAATGACGGTATAGAAAAAGTTTCTAAGTATCTAAAACGTGTTAGTATCAAAAACGGCTGACAACTGAGCTCAGTAGTCTGACTAACTTAATAAGATTACTCAGGATTGAGTACGGTCGAACACATCCAATTTCTGTGGTATACCCGACTGAGCCTTGGCTGAATATGAAAACAGTTGTAACGACATGTCTTTATAACTAATTAATATGTTAGTTAATAATTGTAATATATTATAATAATGGCCAGGTCAAATTAACTTAGTTACAAAATAAATTAATAAACTGTTAAAATCCAAACTGAGCTCATATTGTATTTCAGATGGTGATTGTAATTAATTGGTTAAAATTGTATGCCATCGTTATAAAGTAGTATTCGAAATTTTAAATAAGAACTCGCTACCTTAGAGAATTAGTCATAAACGCAAAGCTAGTGGTCACTTTGAAAGGTAAATCAAGTATGTGTATGTAGAAATAAGCAGTAACTGATAGAATAAACATTACAAACCTAATAGCATCGGCATTTCCTTTCTTCTTGATCGTCAAACTGGCAATACACTTTCTCATGTTTGTTTCATTTGTTTTCCAAGGATCACTTCATGAAATATACCAATCTCTATTACACGAGATTAGGTCGTAGTAATTATGCATAACGCTGATTGACTACACAACTAGCATTAAATCAGTTAATCTTTTTATATGGAATAAATTGACTGAATCTATTATTCCACTCAGAGTTTTGTTGTGGATTTTGCTTAACTTGAATCTTAAAGCTTGGAAAATGAACAGTTTTTCGAAAATATTGTTTCAGTCAAATAATATTCATACTTTTAATACTTGCAAGTTAAACATAGATTAGTCTTTTTATGAAAAAGTCTAAGATAAAGATAAAATCTAAGGCAATGCTTAAAGACTTATCCGGGACAAATGACTTTACTTTGATGACGTTAATGAACTAACCGACTTTCCGTAATGTGAATGAAAAAATGCAATTCTTGAAAATCAAATCGAACAAACACATTCCGGTTAAAATGTAGCAGTAGATCCATACCAGTGTACAAAACAGATTCTACGAAAGAACATATACAATATGTATATTTAAGTTGACGTGAATATACAAGATTTTCTCATAACTTCACTCACACCAAACAACTAGAACAGTTTTAACGATCATTAGTTCTTCACCCCGATCTACCTACCACCTTTTATTAATTACTCGTATAAACTGCTCTTGTTGCTACGATCCTATCCATTTATTCTGCACCCATCAACATCCATATTATACTCAACTATATGTTATATAATAAAGGGAATTCAGAAAGTTTTGATGTAAGAATTAGGTTTATAGGAGAGTTTTGTTTGTAACAAGGTATCTATATCTAAAAAATAAAAAAATAAAAAATTGTTTGTTACCCCCATACTTTATTTCAAACTTACCTCTGGCACTTACCTCTGAAGAAAAAGACTAGTGGACACCCTTTTTGGGAGTGTCCACTGGTTATACTAGAAGTTCCGTTATTTTATACAATTTTTCAGGTGTAAATATTTATCCCGATCAAAACAAGCATCTGAAGTTAGGTCTAAACTTTCTTTGAACACTTCTGATCTCTTTATTCAACCATCCTGCCAAGTTATTGTGTAGAAGAGTGTCGAAATAGCAGAGGGGGCTCAGGATACGGTGTACTGCTATTTCTTTATGAAATTTGAATTGCCAAGCATAGCAAAAGAGTATCGGACAAATATAAAGGGCTCCATATCCATTATGAGATGTGGAGGAATGGTTTTTTTTATTACGGCTCGAACAAAGGTCATGTTGATCGGTTTTGTGATATTGTCTCCATTGCATCCATTCCAAAATCTATGATGGTGGTTGATATTCGCATTTGGACTTTTGGACACGTTTTTCAATTAAACAACATTACTGACCAGATTTACAATTTCAAAAAGCGAATTCTTATGTATTTATTTAGTTATCTATCTACCAATAGAGATTAAAGAAGACAGCTTTTGCTCGTACGTAACAATAATGAATTTAATTTATTCTATTTGTTTGAATGTTACAATGATTCATTTTAGTAAACACTTCATTGTTTATTAAACTTTCTGTAAATTTAATATAATGCAGAAAATTGTAATTAAAAATCTCAACATTATTATATTTTGCATCTCTTCATTCAACCCTCTTTTTCCTTATGGTGATATTATTCGCTGTTTATATCATATCAGAATTTATATCCTATTATCGTTACAATTAAAGAGTCATTCTCGATTGCGTCATCCTGCACACAATATTGGATGCTGATGTATTTTGTTTCATTATAAAAGGGTTAATGTGTGATATAGGTTATACGAGAGGTGATATAGAATTTTAGTAATAATGGGATACATGATGATATTTTATTACAAACATATGCCAAAAAAAAAGATCCGAAACGCAAAATAAAGGGTTGTACAAAATCATAAAATTGTTAATTTTCAGATTGCCAAGCATCAAATATTTCATTTCATTCTTATAAAACAAATTAGTGTTTACACTTATTAGCTTAATTGTATTTCTATAATCATTACAAAAACACGGATATTTCTAAACCAAATGGCAAACAATGCAAACTCAAACAATGCTGGTTCGCTCGCTCGATTACTTGCGGAGTGCTGTAAGGGCAGCTATGATGGAAGTTGTGGTGGGAAATGACGTCACTGCTAACTCTATTCCGTGAGTGCTAGAATTTGTTGAAGTTTATGTTCCAATTAGAGCATCTTATTTTAATTCAGTGATGATTTAATTCACATCATTAGATTTTGATTTCCATCGTTACGCATTTTTTTGATTAAAGCATAATCAAGTGGACTTTGTTTGCTGCAACTACCGTTAGTCGGCTAAGTATGAAAATCGCTGAAATCTAACGTCGAGGGAAGCAAACAGCACAATTAAGCCAACAAAACGTTCAACTAGCAAGGTACCCAGCTACAACATCAAATAGCTAAGGAACTAATAAATTTTTAGTTCATAGTTTTTCAGCTAGGCATTTAATGCCTCGTATAAATATCTACTGGTATTTTATAAGTGTCCATATATTCCTACGGGCACCTGGTCTATTTGATATATTTTAGCTGTCATTTGAGCTTCATTATTTTGATATAAAATATTTATTTAACATATATTTCAAAAACATTGTGTATTTTATTCTAATTCACAAATGGAGGAATCAAGAACTGATTTTTTAATAAACGAATCAGAACTTTATACAAAATTATTTTCGAATTATCCAACACCTATGGAATTCCAGGAAAATAATCTGTGGAATACTATTGTTGATGAATACGAATCTAAGCGTAAAGAATGTGAGGAATATATAAAGAGAAAATCTAAAATACCTCCGTTACCAGATGAAAGTATGTTGTTTTTGCGATTTTTTTATTACTCCTGTGTTTGTACTTGTAGCGCTATTTTTTAACTGACCTAATTAAATGTTCATTGGGACTATAATGATAGACCAATCATTAAAAAAATGATAAAAAATGAAATGAGAATAACAGCAAATACTTGCAAATTGCCAACATCTATGAAATCCCAAAACGAACTTTACAGAGCATTTTTTAGAATAGTTCCAATATACAAAGTCAAAACCCGGTGTTAGAATTTAGGGGGATATTGCGATATCCGTGGCATCACGATTTATTATCATAAAACAAGCTAAAATAAGACGAAAATAAAGAATACCAATTTTCGAGTTTTCGTCTATTTTTCGAGTTATTGACACTGTTTTTTTAGAAATTATCATGTTTATGTCACATAAATACCAC
The DNA here is from genome assembly GCA_020423425.1 of Chrysopa pallens. Lineage (NCBI taxonomy): Eukaryota > Metazoa > Arthropoda > Insecta > Neuroptera > Chrysopidae > Chrysopa > Chrysopa pallens. The sequence continues at coordinate 12,063,535 of CM035594.1, forward strand.
AATTTAAAACATTTTACAAGATTGAATTATTATTTTTGTTAAATGACCATAATTTAAACTCAATTCGAGCACAAATAACCAAAATTTAATTCGTTAAAAAAAATCAACATTTATATTTTTTAATACAAATATTAAAAATACACGTACGCCATTTTCGACTGTTATTAATCCATGGATTTGTTGGGTGTAGTTTTCACGTTTGGTTTCAAAAACATCTATGAAATACCAGGGGAACCAAATACCAAAATGAACTTTACAGAGCAATTTTTAGAATAGTTCAATAATACAAAGCCAAAACCCGATGTTAGAATTTACGGTCAGACGTAACTAAAACTAAATTATTTTGATGAAAACTAATTCATTATCGGTTAAACAGTTGTTAAAAAAACCACATGGGGATATATGGATGAAAATGTCTTTTCTATGTTGATTCCAGCATTAAATTCAATGATGTTTAAGGCCACAAAATATCATGCTGTACGGGTAAGGTATTTGTTATTCTGTTTTAAAAATGAAAGAATTATCAGACTCTTCTAACAAAGCATGAGAAAATGGAGTTTATTTTTTTAAAAAGTCTATAAACTGGTCCGATTTTTGGAGGCAGATGACTTGTATATAAATTTTAATATACTTTAAACTAAGAAAACTTTCAAATTCCGTACTTACGAATGATACTAATAAGGCACTTCGATGAAATAATTATGCTTTTATTTTTTCAGTGCGGGAACTGCTTTAAAATGTATTTATTTGTATTTTATTTGATTATTGTTTTCTATCGGTTCATTTTTAAATTTCGAACATTTACTGATGATATTTATTACTGATTTAAGTCTTATATTATTCACGAAGAGTGTTTCGTGAACATACAATATGCTACGTTTTAATTTGTATATTATTCATTTTAGTATAATAAAAAGACTCGCTTCAATGGTTTAGATCATTTAGCTGAATTATTATGGAATTTTAATCCGAAGTATCCAGACCGATATAAAAATTACACTGATATTTATGATATACCATTTGTTATTGATCACTTAAAAAAGAAGTAAGATAACTTGAATTATTTTTAAGATTTACTAAATGAAGTTAAGCGTGGTCCTAGCAGGTCTTTACTTCGCACTGTTTTCATGAGAAATTCCAAGATTTACAAAGATTGTATTATTCATTATGCAAAAAAAAAATTTTGGTAATGTACCAAAGGACATTTTATGTAGTAGTATGTTATACAACACTTAGAAGTGAAAAGTAAAAATTTTTCTAAATTAAAAACTGAAAAAATTTGTTTGCTTCTGCATTCAACGCTAATCTCTTATCAATTTTAATCTCTCGGTATAAAATTGCTTAGTTGGTGCCAACTCCGAAACTTAATTGGTCACGAGCAATAGTTTTTGTGAATTTTTTTATTGCATTTTCAACTATTTTAATCAAACTGATTATTTGAAAACAATAAAAAACAAAAACTAAATTACATTATATTAACTTTTCTTATTTTTTTATGGTTGCGTTTCAAATTCTTACTTTTTAAAATTTTTTCCTTTTGAAGTCCTTTTTTCTTTACAGCCCAAGAACAATATTTCCAAAATCAGAAATATGGACACAAAATTACGCAGCTCTCAAAATCCAATCATTTTATAGAGGCTACTTGGTGCGAAGACAAGAAGATGTACAAGAAATGAGGAAATTTTGGAAAGTACGATTATTGTTTATATTACTGTTGTACCGAAAACGTTTTCTGATAATTTGCCGCGTAACTTTTTTTAACCAATTTTATATTGCTAATAACTCGATAGATTGCTAATAACTCATATTTTTCAATAATATAAATTTGTATTTATTCTATATTTTAGGAATATCCTAAAGAAACTGTACTTTTACTTGATAATGAAGAAGTAGAGAATAATCTTGATTCTGTTTGTTCAAGACGATTACAATGTTTTTGTGATACGAATGCAGCTGATTGTTTAAATCCAAGTGAATGTGAATTACTGCAAGCCCGTTCAATACAAAGTCCTGATATATTTGATAATGATCTGTTTACGCATCCTAGTTATTTTTAATCTAGCATTGAATTAAAATCTATTCAAATTTCAAAAACAGTAAAAACTGATTGATAGAAGATATTCACGTATCACGTATCGAAGGGAAGTGATACAGAATTTGTTTCTAAGAGCATTATGATTCATTTTTTGTAGAAAAACATTTAGAGAAATAAAAATTGTTATCTGAAACTTAAATGCATTTTATTGATTCATATTTTATGCGAGATGATGTGAGAGTAAACATTTTCACATTTTCATGAAATGGGACTGTCATATAGATTTTATGAAACGAGAAATTCAACTTATACTTAAGTATAAAGTCATAGAAATGCGAGGTTTAATAAATAACCTGTGGCACGCAGTTTATGAAGACTAGACTTCAGCAATAAGTCATGTGAAAAGGGGAACATATCAATTTTTATACATGAGTTTTCATATTTATATTTTCGAAGAATTTTTACGCTACCACCTTAATATCTGTCAATAAAAAATAACACGCGTGCAATATTAATTAGTTCATAACTCGTAAAACAATTTCGTATCAGTATTATAGCGCAAAGAAAAAGTTGAAAAATAATAGTTGTAAATGTGAAATCTCGTTAAATTTTGGACAAAAACGGTCTATGTGGTCTAATGCTTCTATAACATAACTTCAGCACTATAGGTCATAAAATTTATGTTATTACCGTATAAGAATCTTCGACTGATAGATTCGTTTACAAGCAGTATGAAGATAAATTTTCAGCAGCGTATTTTAATTTTAAAATAAAATTGTCTTAAATTTTTTATATTTTTTAAGGAATATGCTTAAGAACGTTATAAAAGCTATATTGAAATTCATCATCAGGAATATAAAGCCGATCCATTGAGATGCTTAGAATGTTTTGTAACATGAATGTAACCGAATAAATAAAGGTCTTGCAATTAATACTTAGACCCAAATCTGTATCCAATGATAGTACAAAAAAGAGGCAACTATTTATGAATATTTGTCTTTATGAATGTACTACTTCAATTTATGGGTAAGAATTGTTTGGAAACAACTTTTAAAAATTAAAAAACGTAAAACGAAACGTAAATATATGTTTAACATTTTCCTTTATTGTTGTTATCTTAACTTTTTCTTATAAAAATTTAATGCACTATAATTGAATAAATATTTTATGTATAATATTAAAAATTTCATTATTTTAGTTTTTGTAACAGTTTTATAGATAACAGTGAAATAATTTAGTATAGTTTAGTATATAATTTCTGCAATTATTGTAATTATATAATCATAAAATTATTTTTTGAAAATTATTTGTTTTATTAAATTGTTACCAAAAAATACTAAAATACATACAATTTAATGATTATTTCATAATTGTAAAATAATTTTATTGTTTACAAAATTGTTTTCCTATTATGGGAATAAATAATAACATTTACATACATTTCAGTGAATTTTTTGCGACGAAGTAAAAGAGTACACATAATTTTGAATTATGAGCATTATTATATAAACAATTCAGTTTTGAAGTCGAAGAAATCTTAAATCTATCCATTGTAGGTCTCATAATACCTAGTACTATTATTCAAAAAAAGACTAAGTTTTTATTTTGAATAACTAGGAAGTTGATTATATGAAGATAAGGGACACATGGCATTTTTAACATGTTAATCTAATCACTTTTACAGTTTCTTACCTAATTCGCGTGTAATCTTTTATCCACACATTGTTAACACACTAATCTGTTTTAGTGTTTATTAACAAATCTCTTACCTTTATACATTAAAAATATAAATAAATAAATAAATTTAAAGAAAACAATAATAATAACTTTAATATCAAAAATTGTTCACAGAACCAACCAACAACCTCTGTACAGAAGTTTGTAATGTTTTATTGACGTAAACGATTTTCTGGATAGAAACCTCTAAAAAAACATACTTTTTTGCGCACAAATTAATCAAAACATTCTTATTCAATTGAATATTCATGCAAACCAAAGAGTTTTCCTCAAAAAAAATTTTTAATTAAAAATCTAAATTTGATTTTTTCGAGATTAAACTCATCGAAATGTACTCCGTTTGCATGCCAAAATTATGTATACCAAATTTCATTACATTTGGATAGGTATTTTTTGAATTATTAATCCAGAAATTTACTTATATATGTTTCGATAATTGTACACGTTTTCTAAGCTTAAATTTTTCTGAAAGGTGTCACTACGTGTTTCAAATTCTGATATAAGGTTTATATATTTGCTTGTCTATTACAACTATTGATATCATTGTTTTCAAAGCCAATATTAGCTTTATAGCATTATTGGCTGAAGCAAGTTTTAATAAAATAAAAAATGAAATAATTTGTATATAGATTGAGTAGAAATTTTATATAGAGACATCTATAAACATATCATGAATATAAATTACTTTTAGTCTTTGTTCAAGATTTAATCCTGTGCATACTAATTTTATTTAAATGACCAACTCATTCAGTTTCGCCTCGTAAGCAGGTTATAAAGCAACTATGTCTTGCTGTAATAATATGGAAAAAAGTGATCTTGCTTTCAGATGATTGATGTCTTGGGTTAAAGATGAACAAATATGTGTTTTCCTATTGGCAGTCTCACCATTTCCAAATGATTATATGAGTTTTTAAATTTTTCCATTTCTCTTACTAATTTTTTATAAATAAAAATGTAAACTTTTGAAATTTCCCATTTATTCTGAGTACCACTTTCAACTTAAATCCATCTCAAAATAACATACTGCCACCTTAAAAAAGCATATAAATAATATTATCATTCATTGCCATTAAAAAAGTTTGATTTGTTTTAAAAGTTAAATAAAATATTTGAATCTTTAAATTCATACATTAAATTAACAACAAATAGCTTAAGCCGATGTGTTATTTTACAAATTATGGTATATGTTTAATTTCATAATTTTATTGTCATTTGGGCCAATATCCAATTGGTAAACTTAAATAAATAAAACAATAGCTTACTAATTGACGACCATACGCAATCCCAGATAGAAACGGAATCCTAGAAATCTTATGAATCGATTACATAGGTAGGTACATCTATTTTACCTATACATGTCTTTTTAAATAAACCGCAAGCGCACGCAATGGAAACGTGAATAAATTAAAACCATTATAACTATTATTTATAAAATTGAATAGAAGCAATTTTTATTTAATTCGAAATGAATTTATTTTGATCTTATTTTTTAATATTTACTTTGTTAAATGTAAATTTCCTTAAAACATTATGCAGCTAAATTATTCATCTGCATACGTTTTAATCTCAAGATTAAAGTAATTTAGTTTATTATTTTGATTCATATATTAGATAAAATTAATCCATTTGTAGGTTTTAAAAATTACGTTAACTGTATTTGGAATGAGTCCATTTACATAATTTTTTGTTAATTTTACCGAGAATCAGGTGCGCAGCTATCGTCAAATGTACCATTGATATACAGTTTATGATAGAGGACATAAAATAGGCTATTTGAATCATATTATGTGCGAATAATATTGAATTATTAAAATGTTAATGTTTTAAAAGAAATTATAAAATTTAACGCAAATGAATTTCATCTTTCCAGTTGCAAATGTAAAAACGGAAACTTTTATTTTTTTGTATAATTAAATTTAATCGGAATACTTAAATTACATAGGAACAGCTGAGTAGCTTAAACAACTACACCTTATCAATACTGTTTATAAAATGAATAAAATCAAAATAACAAATCTAATATGCACAGTTTAGCATGTACTAAAAATGAACTAAATTACTTTGTACTGTTTTGTATCAGCATCCTATACAGATTCCTTTACTCCTAAAACCCTAAAAATTTGTCAAAATGAACATTGACTCCGAACTGACCGTACTTTATTACAAACCTTGACCTCAATAAAGTTAATCAATAATGTTAAGCAGCATCAGTCACAGTCGGTATTTGGATGGGTGATCACCCATGGGTTTGGGTGATGTACTGTTGTTGTATAAAATAATAATCCCCTTTGCTTGAAGTAGATGAAGCAGAAAAAAATAAATAAATGAATATTAAATTGTCATAGAAATATTTATAAGATATAAACAAAAAAATCCCTATAAAGGTGTAAAATATAAAAAAACGATCATAGTTTTTAAAATGTTATGAACTTGCAGTTTTAAATTTTTACAAAACGTTATTTTGTACTTTGAAGTTCATATTTCAAACATTGAATGTTTTATATTCATTTTAAAGCATAAAATAATAAATGTGTGCAAATACAGTGGCTAATTTTGGGATAATAGGTACAATGCCATTTTAGAACGCAACCGTTTTCTATTTATTATATTGTGTTGTAACAAATAAGAGACTAGGGTTCTCAAGATCGCTGATTATAATTTTATAATTAAAATAGGCATACACATTATATTATAATATCTTGATAATGATATGAAATGCATTTTTAAGTAAGTAATTTAGTGCAAAGATTCTAAAATATTCAATTCTAGATTAGGTTTCAGCCACTATCTCAATTACTTGTCACCCAATCGTTAAATGAATGTTATTTTTGAAATCTGCTGATCAAATGACCATTATAAACATAGTTTAAGTAAAATCGAAATAAAAAATTTTTTCTTGATTTTTTTGATTTTTTTTAAAGGGATACCCTTTAAAAAATTATAAAATTGGAGGAAATTTTATGTCTCCCATTTCGATAAAATTATGTTTATAAGGGTCGTTTGTTCTGTAGATTTCAATTTAACGATTGGATGCAAAGTTTTTATGATATCGCCTAAAATCTAATCTGAAGGTCAATTTATCAGCCAAGGTTTACGTAATATATAGAAAACTTGGTAAAATAAATATAAATCGTAAAATAAATATAATGCTTTTAAAATGGGATTAATATTATTTTTCGATTTTTACACAATATATTTTTCATAGAATCAAAAACCAGACATTGTAATATAAGATTGCGTTTTATTTTAGTGAAGATTTTATCAATTAATTTTCTACCATATTGAGTTTAATTTCACATATTGAAGTGAAATAATATAAATTAAGTACAGTCTACCCAATTTTCATAGAATCCTAGGAGCTACACCCCTCCGTCCTATGGCAAACATTAAAAAAAAAAATTTGCACATTGCAACAACAAAAATTAGAGTTTACATTGCTCAACGTATGACATTTTGGGAACATACAAACGAATTACTTCTTTTATTTTAAAATAATAATTATTGTTTCACATTTTATAACAATTTGTGCAGTGATTTGAGACGATTACTTGCTTACGATGATTAAACCATTTTCGAACTAAAATGTTCACTATATTTTTTCTGTTCAAACATAATTTAAATGGAGAATTCCTATAGGAAAATTATTTTTTATTGAAATGAAATTTTCCTTTATTTAATTACGCCATAATTTCTTTTCTTTTTGTCTATATTTAAACCGTTTCTCAATTACTATGTTATTTAGTAAAATATGTTATTTAGGGTAAACTGTCTAACATAAGACCACGTTCCATAGTGAACCTTAAGAATTTACCATTAAACTGTCCATAGTAGTCAGTGATGCCTACTTGGGAGATTTCCCCCTAAATTTAGGGTTTTTTGTAAATAGCGGGAAAGTTTTAGAGGATAAACTTTTTTGGGAATTTTTAATTCGTCAGAACACAATATATTTTCATATAAAAAAATAATTAAAAATAACAATTCTTCAATTAAAAATTTTTAAAAGTACATTTTCAAGGTTTTAGGGGGTTTTGTTTTTAATTTAGGGGCTTTTGTTGAAAGTTTTGAGGAAATAGTTTCAAGTTTTGTTGAAAGTTTCAAGAGTTGGGGACACTGATAGTAGTAACAAAACATGTACAACAGTTGATGAACATTCACTTAACGCGTGTATTCGTATATTGTTAAACCCAGTGGTAACTTGAACGGGCAGCTAAAATATTGTGTATTTAAACAAATAATTTTTTGGGAATAGAACAAAAAAACATTTTGTTCCAGTTTCTTATGCATGCTATTTAATTGTAATGTCAAATAATTTTTTTAAATATGTTTTATTGTTAAACATTTAACATAGATATTTAACCAGGTCAAATAAAGATCAGCTTTGATTTTAACCGTAAAATAAGTAATATCCCATGTACAACAGTGAACCATGAGATTATCGCAAAAAGTACACAGGTAACCGCTACTTGCGATATACTTGCGAGAATATGAAACTCTGTAGCTTATTAAACTTGTGGAGAAATTAAGCAAAGCTGCCCTATTATTTTATGATTACACAAGAAAATAGTGTAAAAAATTATCTTTTGAAGCGGCAATAGTTAATTAAGCAATGAGTGCAAACTTTTATATCAAAAATATAAGAAATGGGTCAATATTTTTAGCAATACCAAACTGGTTTGAGGCATAAAGCATCAAAAATCTACCTTACTATAAGAAACAGGCTATATTATTGATTATATTGATTATAACTAAAACGCCATGTAATTACATCTGTTCAGAAACCATAAAAAATCACCAGGGGAATCCGTTGTTTTTAAGAAGTGACAAGTAGTGAAAACGTAACGTTATTGGCGTTATTGTACGTGCTAGTCACGTTTTCCTGTTGAGGTATTTTCTGAAAAAACATTAAGAATTATATGATAAAAGATAATCCACTAGGCACTTTAGGTTTGTTGTCATAGAAAATGTATGTTTTTTAGTTTTATTTTTATACTGCGGTTTACTGTGAGCTGGGCAGTGCAGTTAACCACACAGACCGATATAAAAAAAATAAAATAAATACCTAGATAATAGATAATTAAAGTTCAATTGAATGCACAAATTGAGAATCAAAAATGTAAGGTTTTCTATGAATATGATATTTAAAATATAGTTATACAATTTTGGAATAAATATCAATGCAAGTAAAAATTTGTTTGACTGTTGAACAGTCTACCCTATAATTTAATTAGAGGCCCTCTTTCACCTTTAATTTTTTTTTTATCATGTGAATTACTTTAATGCAACAACTGAATGCAATTTATTTATAGAAATATTATTTAAATCAATAGCTTTTTTGATCAAATGATTAGATAAATCACCAAACTAAAAAATAAAATACTTCAAATTTGTTACTAATCATTGATATGTTGAAAACATGAGGCTCCTTTGGGAATAATTATTTTCAATATTGTTCACATTAATTGATTACATTTTTATTTAAACAAGTGAGCATAAAACTTGCTGTATTAATTTTTTAAATTTGTCCTGCGATAGATTTTGATCACAGAAAATAATTTTTTTTAGCGAAATACGTATTTATAAAATACAAAATAATTTGATCTAGGAAATTGGGGAAAAAATCGAAATTTATTTAAATAATTAGTTGTTTTTTCAAATATTTAACATCTAAAGGTTATTTTATTTAATTACTAATTTTTCATTTTTAAAATTTGACCAGTCTGGAATACAACAAAAATAAGATTTACGTAAAAAGAAAATTTTTCATTGTCTTTAAAATGTATATTAATTAAAAATATAATGATGAAATTAAAAAAAAAAAAAAATAAAATAATTAAATAAAAATAAAGCAGACTCGCAACATGCCGTTTTGGTCCAAATATTAAATTCAGTAGTGATGCACCATGACCATGGGGCATAGAGACGAAGTGGGTTTGCACTTCAACTGGGAATTGTTTTTTTCTCCAATCCAAGATCAGTTTCTCATTTTAATCGGCTAAAGTTATATTACATTAAAATTAATAATGTATAAAAATTCAATTTTTTTTCAGCGAATAGCTAGTTTATACTTATCGTTGCACACGACAGTCTGAGGAACCCCTTATCTCGGGGGTTTATGGATTGCTTACAAGCTGTAAATATTAATTGATATGATCATTAGAATGCAAGTTTTCGAGAGATCACTTGTATTTGATACGAAATATTCGTCTATGTGTAGAGTTTCTGGTGATATCTCAAAAACTTCCAATAGTTAAATGGATGTTAGTTTTGAAATCAATAGATCAAATAATAAGAAACATAATTTTATCGAGACAAAAATTTGTCCTCGATTTTTTAAAGGATATCTATGCCTTAAAAAATTCCCTAAATTCTCGAAAATTTTTCGTCTACATTTCGATAAAATTATTTGTAGATTTTAAAAATATCACATATTTAACAATTTGATGAATATTTTTTGTGATAATTGCCTGAAATAATAAAAGTCTTAAGCGATATACTGAATATTAGCCACCAAATACTAAATGGTTTTTGTTTTTTGGTTTCTCTAGATATACATTTTATTTAAGCCAATATTTTTTGTCGAAAAGATGTTATGAAACTGGTGCAGGGCTCCGCTAAAAAGATACCTTTAAAATTAAAGTTAAAAATTGAAGAAGTACAATAGATCAGGAAAGATTTTCATCTTTGAAAATTTTACCCACTAATGCATAGTATAGCATCAAAGCTGAATTGCGATACTGGGCGACAAGCAGGAAACTTCAATCTGTTAATTTATTTTTCTGTTACTTTTTCTAATGATACTCGAGGAAAAAGTTTTTTTTTTTTTCTTGAATCGCATTTAATTATTTTAAATGCTTTTTTGCTCACCCCAACATCAAATTTCGGTCTTATCTCACCACAATGAAACTGCTTTAAATGGTGTATAGAAGATTACATTTCGTAATAAATTCTTTGACTAAAAAATTCGTCATTACAATGTTGCATCAATATTTTTCATTTTGAATGAATTTGTTTGTGAAAAAAAATGAATTTTGTCATTTTTATTTTTATTAGAGTGTTTATCAATTTGTATTGATAATAACTGCATATTTATAAGTACTTATATCATTGAATATCAAATCATACTCTAATAAAGAGGCCGTTGTTAGGGGAACGATATGAGGCCGTTATTAGGTTTCGAATAATAACAAAAATTCTATTTTTAGAAACATATAGGAACGTTTTCTCATTATTAATTTATCACATAATTACGGAAAAGTTTTGGAAAGAAACGAACTTGGTAATGTGAAATTTCGAAATCTATTTATAGATTACTTGTGTTGTAGATTTGCCACAATTTCTGTCCAAATTCAGCAAGTTAGCTCATAAGTGATTAAAATAGATTTAGTAAAAAACAAATTTTTATAATTGTATATTTTTAGTGTATTAAAAATTTTTATATTTAAAAATAGACCAAACATTGATACTTAGTCATATTTCTGGTATATTAACAATTACGTCTGTTAATTGTTTTATTCACTTGTTAATCAAATTTTTTGATTTGTTTATCAATCTAATCTTTATTCGTTTTATGCTTTCTTGTTAATTTCATGCTTTGTTGACTAGGATGTGGTTTTTTTCATAATATTAATTGACCACATTATAAAATATCGTGCCCAAAAACAAATATTGTATTCATTTAATAATACTTTTCGCCTGTGTGCATGTACGTGTACAAAGTTGATGGATAAAAGGGGTAAACATCGCTTACAACCGGGACGCATCGACCAGTTCAAAAAAACAAATATAATTAAATAGCAATGACTTTTAAAAACAGCATTTTATAAGGTTAATTAATTGCTGTTATGATGTCTTATAAATATTATTTGCATGTTAAAATTTATCTTGTGTAAAATTTTTTTGAATATCCAATGTCCTTTCCATAAGCATCTAAAATTGAGATATTCACGTAGTATATGTGAAGGAGTATATAGTATTACCGTGAAGTTAGAAACAAAGATTATTCAATCTCATTGTGTCTTGGCAATCCCAATTATTCAATCATTGGGAGAATGAGTGAGACGAATACTGTTGAGATTAATGTGAGCGCCGATAAGATCGAGAGATGCATTTTATTTTTAAAATACAAGTAGGCTGGCAATTAAAAAAACATTGCTATAAAAAGTGAAGATAACATCTTACCTTGTAAATTGCTTAAATATTCGAAATTATTGCAATTGTTGAGTACTGTTTGAATATCAATGTTAGAGCATTTTATTTGAATATCAATAATCATTGGCATTCATAAAATACTCTAAATATTCACTCTATATAGTAGCTATAAATACCTATATAATAATGATATGCTTTGCAATTATTTATGTGTCGATTATCTAAATCTGAGCAAAAATTTTGGCAAATCCAAAAGTTGCTTGTTAAAAAAACTAAAACAAATATTTTGTTCATGAATTTGTTTTTTATTTTTAATGATTCTAAAGTTGGACAATGTATCCAACAAAACGTTTTTGTTCATTCATGAATCTAAACTCACACAGTCCAGAGTACGGCATTTCAGCTCGCAATTTGAATTTATTTTTGACTTATCTTGTTGACGAACTGAAGAGGGGACCGACCGGCAAATGGACAAACGGAAATAGATTAATTATAGGAAATTCTATGAACACCAATACCAAAATTTTGTTTGTGCGGTTAATATTTGCTAGCGTTACAAACCAATACTAATATAGTCTGAAATGCTGTATATATGGCCAGTATAGATTTCATCATAGTATTCTTTTTTACTAAGAAAGTTGTACATAAATGTATAAACAATATATTTTTATTAATTTTTCAATGGGTTTCTCAGACTTTTAAAATTTTTTGTTGTCTCCATTTAAGTTGGTAAAATGTATTGCATGCAACACATTATCTTTTTGTTTATTATATTAATAAATGTTTTTTTTTTTTTTAAAGTAATATGATTTGCGTTTGAATGTTTACATTTCAACATACGGTTTTTTCAAACTGGATATCACATGCTACGTAGGTAGTTGCAGGAAAACATGCACTTTCCGTCAAGTGCATTTAAACAGTATTCCTTGGAGTGTGATTATAGACATTGGCACAAGTATGAAAAAAAATCAAATGCGAAAATCTAATTAATTAAGAGATTCATATTTGTGAGTCCGAAATACGGAAAATTGGATTTCTGGATTTGTCAATTATCGAAGCCTTAATGCGGTGTACAAAAGTTATATAACATGGTTTTATTTATCTCTTTCTCGGAAATTAATCATTAAGAAAAACAGTTTTTCTTATGATTTTAAAAATTTTTACTTCAGAGGGTAAATTGCAGAATGCGCCTATTTCAGAAAAGGAAATATTCAAGCCTAAAAAATTTAAATTGTTATTGAAACAGTAATAATGTGTTCTTTTTTATGGATAATGAAAAGGGAAATGCAAAAGAAAGTATCTCATTACAGAATGGGGAAGAAATCTTTAAATGACTAATTTCGATATTCGTGGTATGATCTCCTCGTGGATTTACTTAAGTTGGAAGTTTATCTAAATTTTATATTTACAATTATTTGCTATATTCGTTTATAGAAAATTTCTCAGAAGCATTTTAGGTGAAAAGCTTTCAAAGAGTCACTAGCTTAATTTTAGCAAAATTGTATTTACGCCGTATAAGCTTTGTAAAAACCTTTTAGAACTACTGTTTTTATGTTAAATATATAAAAATGAAAACGTTCACAATTATCAATGCGATTCTATTTATAAATATTTATTTTAATAAATTGAAAATCGTGTGGTTTCTTTTCACATTAAACCACAATTGAGTAAATTGGGGCTAAAATCAATTTTTGAAATATATTTCGTAGAACTGAATATATATAAATAAACAAACCATTTAAAATATATGTTTATCACCGTATTCGTATTTTCATTATCGAGTGAATAAATATTACGTTAGAAATTTTAGCTCTAATCGAGTTATTATAAAGTAGAGTTATTTTTTAATTAACTTGAATTAATTACAAATTAATCCTATATCTTTTGAAATTCAAAAATTTAACTAAGAAAATTCATTTCCCTCCGTTATTTCTGAACAAAAATTATTTTAAAAAAGAAAGTCTTAATATTATCAGTGAAAAGGAATCTTTGTCAGATAATTTTTGTAAAATTTACCGTCAGAAATTGGAAATTTTTTTGTATGAATATAACCGGTAATGGAAAATAATTTGTAAATGTTTTGCAATTTCAAACAAGCGAAAATATATTTACATGATAATTTTGGTTATTTAAATAGGTGGATATTCATTGACTGATTTTGCTCATTTATGAATCGTATTTTGTAGGTCTAGATTACACCGCCAAAATTTCAACTAGTAATTTATTTTTGTTTTTTCATGCTTGATGACCAACGTACAGAAGGGAATAAAAATGGATTAATTAAGTGATACATTTGACATCCATACAAAAATTTTCATTGTATCTTCAATATTTCTTAGCATTACATACTTTAGACAAAATTAGTATCTTCTCATATAATCTATATAAGAATAGAACATTATGAGAGGAACCGCAACCGCGTTCCTTGTACCTCGATCTTTAACTCTTCTGTATTCTCTTTTGAAACACTCCATCACCTGAACGCAAAGATACCTTCTAGCACAAGGTGACATTTATATTATTATTACTGGACATTTATATAATTATGCTGGCTACTCCGTTATTATCCGAACGTGTTATAAACGAACTGCTCTCCTGTTTTATATTATAATTGATCAAACTGCCGCTGCCTAGATTCGAACCCGCAACCTAAGGACTAAATAATGAAATGGATGAAGGTATATGTCGCTTAACTCACTTGGCTACTGAGCCGTATGTCGCATATAATAAACGTACTTTTACAATATACATAATAGTTTTAGACGTATTCTTAGTATACATATATCATTGCAGACGATGTAAAAAGAAGTAAAAATTCATTTCTCATATCAATATATATAAAGTTCAATAGATTTATATATTGAAAACATATGAAGAATGGAAGTGTTGTTGTTTTTTATTTTTCATAAAAAAAGAACCATCCTGTGTATTAAAAATAATCATATAAAACACATATCCTGCATATAAAAATAATACATATATCATTCATTCTACTCGCTCTAATTCCATGGATAATAATATAAGGAACAGCTGCATCATCTCTTCATAAACCATTTTTATTACAAAGGTAATAATTTTTATTTTGTGTTCGACAAATATATACATATATGATCTTCATACAACACCATACAATATTGACACATCTCTGTTCATTTTAAAATGATCCATCTAATCAAAATAAAACTATTTGTAGCAGATTCGCCCGATTAAAAGTTATATTGATCACATACATGGCAAAGTTTTGGTATGTGCATAGTACTGATCATAATCTTATACATATGTTCTGACAGCTTGAAAGGACAACTTTTGATTCTTTTTATAAAAAAAAATGGCGGAACATATAAGCTGTGTGTGTGCATAGAAATGGGAGTGTATGAATACGTGTGCATCAGCACTAGTACTGACAGCAGTGAGCCGTGGTGTGTAATATACTTTACTTGCATACACGATAACTTATAAGTGCAGCCATTAATTACAAGACTTTCGGTCATAATTTATTACATTGACTTCCAAGACTTGTTTCTGACTAGTAGCATCAATTAAGTGTAGACCACACTCATGATTAGACCCCGTCCTTATAAAGCGCATGAAAAAAAATACCTAGTCTTAAGAAATAATGTACTGGCCACACCTTTTTATCGTATAATTAATTTTTGCTCGATTTGGCTCAAAAACTATTAAGTAATTTTACTGACTGTAATAAACAAGCCTAGCAAATTCTATAAATTGCATGGACTCGATTTACAGCAGAATAAACATAGGTAGATAGGGAGATACTTACGTAGAAACAAATTTTTATTTATGAAGATTTTCAAAAGAGGATCTAATAAAAGTTTCATTTTTAATCTTTTCTCTGATCATTTCACATCGGCTACAAGAAACCCCGCCTTCCTAGCTTAGATAGAAAAATCGTGGTATTTAAAAAATTTTTCATGAAAAAGATCGATACAGTAAATTTTCTGATAATTATGCGTACCAAATTGTTTTTCAATTTAAATCGATTTTTTTTTAAAGAAATATCGCTAATACTATCTACAACTAGGTAGAATAAAAAACTCGACACACACTTATCCATTGAAATCAACTCTCCCTAATGACGACTATAATAATATACATCTACATCCTTTTCTCTTGAACAAAAGTGTACAAACATACACGTATTGAATGTATCTGGGGTATGTATGATAAGTCGAAAACTGTATACGTATTTATAGCTCCAATTCAAATAAATAAATCCGGAGTGTAATATAATCATAATCATAATAACATCACAAACAATTCTTATTTTGAGCCTATAGAATAAAAAAAGGAAATTTTTACTACCAAAAAGTATACAAATTTCATGCAATAAAATATTTTTATAACGAGTACTGTTTTTTTTTTCTTCTAAATAAGAATTGAATTCAGTTTTTAAAAGCATATTGTGTTTATTAGATATTTATAACGTTATATATTGATGTGTGCATTTAAACTATGTGAGAAAAGTATTGAAAATTACTTTTTCAATGGTTAATTCTATCAGATTAATTCTATCGAAGTTCTTTTCACTTCGGTAAAATATATAAATAAAAAAGTATGCATTATTTTCTAATAAAACGTATCTCCAATTTCAATTTCAATGAAAAATTACTTTTAAATAAATGAGTTTTTAAATATTTCTACTTTAAAAAATTTGGTTTCAAATATTTACACTAAAGAGAAATTTATTTCTATTAATAATTTAATATCCCACACTTTTTTTAGTCCTATAGTTTTTAATGTAAACAGAATTTAAATAAACTTGCTCAGATAATCGAACTTTCAAATGTTTAAGTTCATCTAAAGCTTTTCTGGAATTGTAACTACTTTAGGTTTTTATAAATTATTTTTCATGCAAGTGAATTGTAATTGTGAAAACGTGTCGATTCATTTACTATAAAAGCCCATGTTATGTAAGAGTGGATATAAAATATTGCCAAATATATAATCGCTCGCTTAAACGAGTTGAAGAATGAACTGGCGAGAGTAATAGCGTAACAACGTTGCAGTATATCAATTCTGGGATCACTCATATCATCAAGTAACAAAAAGTATATTCTTTGCTTGGCATTTGCAGTAAGTAGCTTTGAATGTTTTTAAGTCTTTCTCAACACCATTAAGTATTCTAAGTGGAGGTATTTCTTGTCTTCTACTTCCTTCCGTATCTTAAAAATTACCAACTCAATGATATTGTTATTATCTGATGGTTACCCAAGCGTTTAATACATAATTTTTTACAATGCTAAATTTTTTTACATCAATTATAGCGTCTTTACTTCAGGCACATGGATATGATTTTACAAATCTTTAAAATAAGCAAGATATGGATATTAAAACTTCTAATTAAAGAAAGTTGAAAATACCTACATGTGACGTCAACTGTTGGTTGTGTTCATATAAATTGCAAGTTAAATATCATTTTCAAGAAAGAGATAGAAAAGAAAATAATTTTTGCTTTTGAATCAATTTTATTTTAATTTTTATTTGGTATGGTATTGAGTCTTGTTTCACATTTTGACATGAAATACAGCAAAAATATAATCAGTCTTTTATACACATTTACTGAACATCGGGCTTCAAATCCTTAGTAAGAAATGTGTTAAACATTATTTATTGATTTGAGTGCTATTCTATGATAAAGTAACAGTCAAACATATTATCACACAGTTTGTTCATTATATATTATATACACACATATTTCTATGATATTTTTGATTAAAACGTCTGGAATACATTTTGATTTTATTTCGATCATTTTTATTACATTCGTATGATATCAGTCAGTCAAGTCAGTGAATTTAACGACTTTAAATATAATAAATCAGTGAACATGTCAAATTTTAGTAATATCGTATCGTGTGCCTTGTTGCAAATATGTTGTATGTGAATACAAATTAAATGTATCAAATACCAAATGTTCGTGAATAAATTTTAAAATTTTTACCTCGAATATTTATTATTAACTTTATAAAATTATTTACACTAATCATAAACGTCCTTATAGTTTCACTAACAATTGCATTTCGTTTAAACAATAAACATTTTTCCTTCTTATGGCAGGTTCACATAATAAAAAAACTTGTTTATGAATAAGTTTTAATAAATGAAGAAAGATATTTGCGAAAACTACTGCATACAATAGGATAGTGGCCTAATATTGAATTTGCCTCACACAATGTACTCTGAATAATTATATGCGGCTTATTTTTTGTATTTTAATAGTCAATAAATAATGATTATCTTTGATGTTCAAACATAGAAATAAACTCCCTACAGAAAGAGTATATTAAGAGAGTGCAGCAACTGCGTACATTGTACTTCAATCTTTTGATCAACTGTACCCCCCTTTTTAGAACACTCCATCACCTAAAGGGAAGATACCTTATAACGTGAGGTGACCATTTTATTTTAATTATGCTGTTTTTGGAGCCGGTTACTTCGTTTTTATCCAAGTGAAGATAGTGTGATCAATCAACCACCACATTTTTCTTATTATATTTCATTAAACTACCGTTTCCTGGATTTGAGCCCGCAAACTCGAATCCAAGTAGTCAAATGGGTGAAGGCATGTACTCACCTGGCCACTGAGCTGATTCATACTGCCTAATGTAACTAACTGACTATACATTAACTTTAATACGAGTACGAGAAAATCAACGTCGAAAATATTAGGCCATGAACATATTTTAAATTTGTATAAATAATTATTAGGCCATGAAGATAGGATTCTGTGTCCTCGAAAACGCTTATAAAATATGAATATTTGATGTATATATTTTATTGTCGGTCACAATTTGTAAGACACTGGGTATAATCGATGTAAGTAACCATTTTTAGTTAATTAATATTGAAAATCCATTTATGGTTATTTACGGTCACTTTATAATGTTTAAATACTTGTCATATGGCTTACCATCTACCGTGCATAACAATTTAAAATTGTCTATTTTAATACATAAACAGAACATGCATACATGTTATGTATTATTAAAGTAATATCCACAAAATTGACATTAATTGACACTGTTCGTCGTATTCAATTAATAAGTGAAAAACAAGAATTAGAATACATAATAAATTTTAAAAAATCTGACGTATATACCATGAATTCAATTTCGTTTTTACACGATAACTATACAGGATTATATTGTTTTAACTGTACCTGTATTTGTAGAAGGGGAGCGTATGCAGGGATTTTTGGTTTTACTCCAGCACGTCAGATTAGGATGCGAGGAATACCTAACCCCTTTTTAAATACCTCGACCAAACTTTAGTACTGTAGAAGATGCCGCACTTATAGGTTAGCCGATTAGAATAGTAAAACAAAGTTGGATTTAATAGAGTACGTCAGATTTAGATACAGTAAGTTACGTGCTGAAAAGTGTACATTATATCTGATGGTGTAAGCGTGACGCAAACAATAGAACAGTCACAAACCTGGAAAACAAAAGCCACAGAGACAAGCGTGGTTAAATTTTTTTTAATTTGAAGACAATAATGCAAGAATAATGTAAATAAATCTGAAAATCTCAGCATGATACAGGAGGTCACGAGGGTCACAAAATTGCAAAAAAAAAGCATGTCATCAGGGCATTTTCAAGCGTGGTCGAGCTTTTAAGTATAATTTTAACTATATTATTACCTTTACAACGATAATAAAACCAATATTTTAGGTAATTGAAAACTTTCTAATTGGAGAAATATATCTAAACATCAACCTAAAACCTCATGATCCTACAGATATATTGAATATAATATAATATTTATATATCAAAATGGGTTAAAATCTTATTCGTATTTTGTAATCATAATATAAACTTAAACTTACTTTCAAATACAATAACTTTATTGGTTGGATTATAAACTAAAAAGCTTTAATAGTCTGAATGTAGTTTATATTATGTATAATAGATTGTATTTAAGCTCAAAATTGTCACAGATTTATTGTGTTAGATTATTATTGTATGAGAATTTATGCATTTAGTTTATTTGTTAAATCAACAACTGTTTTGAAATGACGAATAACCATTAAATAATGTATGCATTTGTTAACTTTCTGATACAAGACTCTTGCTTTCATCTTGAAAATAATTTATTTTTTACTTTTTCTGTCCAACACAAATAGTATTGGTCAGTGTATGTAAATTTTAGTTTAGTCTAAACTTTGAAATTTTAACAAATATTGAAGGCAATTATCTACAAAAATTCCGGAAATGTATGCATAGACTAATCTAATTAGTCTATGCTTATTTGCCTGTCGGTTTTTCCGTTGCCAAGATATCTATAAAACGAAACCTGATAGCAAGCTAGTCAATTTTAGGCCTAAAAATTGAATGTTTGTAAATTAACAAAATCGGCCCATTGGCTTCAATGAATCCATGAACTTTAAACCCAAGGAAAAATTCAATAAAAAAATTGTTTGTTTTTCCAAGCAGACAACTTTTGCTTGAAGCATTTTTTCATAAAATGTTTAAATTCCATACAATTTCATCTCAAATTTATCCAATAAAACATATACAGTACTTTCTGCCGAATAATTTTCCATGGGAAATAAATGTTTAAATACACTTATGTAGAATATAACACATACATAGACAAAAAAATTTACTTTAATAACCAATAGTTGGTTGCCAAAATGTGAGTACATTATAATATTTTAAAACTTAATAGTGGGGATATTCTACCATTCAATTGATTATAGTTTATGATTATGGCTTTCCTTGATTCATGTCCAAAGCTTGTACCAATCAAAAGCGTTATCTTCTTTTGTATTGTAGTATTGATATCATGACTTTATTAAATACATTACAAAAGCGGTTCGATAATTTCGATTTAGTGGCAATCAGTTTTTTCATACAATTTTAATTTACAAAAACATTTGCCTAAAACTGATTTTTATAAGTAATAATTCCTGATATATTGTGATACGGATACAAAACTTGACATGTACCTATAAGAATGCTAAAAGAAAATTTAACACTGCTTATAGTCGCATTTGCATTCAGTCAGGTGGTATGGCCATCAAAGATCAAATCCACCACAATTCGTTTAACTACCTATAACTTACTGGTAGAATGGAAGGAAAGCATTCGTTAGATTGTTCGTTCGCTCGTCGATTATAAATGGTAACTACATATATGACTGTAACCAGTAAGTTTTTAAAGACCATCAATATAATTGATAAAATAGTGTAAATGTATAGAAAATATATTTGTGATAAACAAAGATGGCAATTATTCAATGACTTCAAAAACGGACACGATGACTACTGCTGCTATCACATTGAGTAGCAGGTTTGTTTATTGCTTTTAGTTAGCGATAGAGGACACATACATTATATTCACAAAAGCCCGGGAGTGTTTAGATGTATTAACTATATATGTTGCATATACAGTATGATTTGTTTCTGTGGTAGATCCACAAAATTTTCAAATATTAGCCTTAATAAAATTGTAAGCTCATTCCTCCAATTTTCAAAGACTTTTACTGAAAAATAAAAAGAGCCTGGTAAAGTTTGAGATTATAATTAATTGTGGAGTGCTTTACTTTATGGATTTCTATAATAAGGCTTTGGAGAAAGGCAGTTTGAAAATTTCTGTATTAGACGAAACATGCCATATTTTAAAATTATTAAAATATTTATAAACATACTTGACTAGTAAATTAAAATGGAAGTTTCATATTTTTTAATTCATAACCTTAGATATATTTAATAAATATATAAATAAAATTTCATAAATTAATGTTGTTTTAATTAATTAGGTCGTTTCCGTTCTATGTGGCCTTAAATCATTATTCTACGTAGAACTGCTTTTCATAGAATCGCAGTATTATAATATTACAGTGATAGAATTATATTTGTCAAATATATAGTCGATTTTCGAAAATATTTTCTGTAATAAACTGATACATTCACGTTTTGAAAACTAATAAAACTTTGAAGATACTTTCAGTAAGTGACTTGTTATATTCACCAATCAGATTCGAATTTCTATCAATTGTATAATATCATTGGGATCATTTGCGCATTACCTTACTGATACTGATATAAATACTCGATCATACCCCTGAATAAGAGATCCCACCCGAAGTGATTGCTAAATATAAACCGAATTCCTGCCTTGTAATTTCATGACCTGAGATGTTATCAATTTAATGTTAATACCTTTTTGCCTCAACCTATACAATAGACGTTTGAATCATAATTTATAGTTCTATCTAATGATAAAAATGATGACGACTCTCATTATTTTTAGTAGCAGCAATCTCGTATTACTATTTAAGCCTAAAATAGTATTGATTTAATTTATTTTTGCTAGATGATCATACTATATGTAATATATAAGCACAACTTTACTTTATGGTTGGACGTTAAATTAGGATTATCAACAAACGTAAAGTCATTAAACAAACTAAAGCTAGACTAGATGACTACACTATTAAAGTCCATCTAATATTATTTTCATTTTGTTGTTACGACTTGCTATTATTTTACTTCACTTGTTAGCTTTATGTTTGGTCGTTTCCTATATATTCTTACGTCATATGTATATATTTATCCCATTCATTCGCAACATCCCTCAAGAACATTCCATACATATTACTTATTTCTATTATTATTATTATTAATATTGCTTTGCTTCTGAACCATGGTTGTGTGACGGACAATAGACCTTCAAATATACATTTACGAATCATAACGTTAAAACAAAATAACTATCAAGTTTTTATTATGGTTGTATGATTTATCTTGTATGGTTAAATCTGAAATTTATTCAACTGAATGGTATGCTTGCGATTTTCATGAAAATATTCCTTAATTAAATCTATATTACATAATAAATACAGTTTTTCCAGTGCAGTACAAAGCTGTTTATAAAGTTCTCTACCATATCAAATTTGTTTTTATCATCTTCACAACTTTTTATGTTTCTATTTTAACATATTATCCCTGAAAATTTTCTACCCGTATCCATTTTTTTAAATTTCTACTATTTTATATTTTTAAATTGGCATATTTCTAATTTATCTGAATTATACTCTAAAATAAATTGATTTTACATGCACACTTTGGAGGCAAATTGTGTTAAATGCAAATAAATTTAAGATTCTTTGAAAATTTTATATCATATAAATGGTGATCCGAGCAATAATTTTCGCCCTGTTTAAAAAGTTTTAAAAGTTTCTGTTTGAACAAAATAACTAAAATTAAAATTTTATAAATGCTCATCAACCCCAAGTCAGATGAACTTAAGGATTACTTGTGGAAATGTGCATTTTTTCAAACAAAAACTGTTTGAACGGGTTGAAAAAATATTACAAAATATATGATAATTCAATTAGCAAAAGTACAATTTTTTTGATTGGAAATCAAGGAGTATAGCTTAGAGTATGCTAAGCGTTAGAGTATTATTGCACCTAGACCTTTTGGTTCGCTGTACCCTTCTTTAGAACACTCTATCACCAGAGGCAAAAGACTACTACTACTATAAGCTGAAAATTATATTGGTATTATGTTGTTAGTAAAGTTTTTTAGCCCCATTTTTTGATAATAGAGCTGCCGCTGCCTGGTTCGAACCCCCAAAATCATATCTAAGTAGTCAAATGGGTAAAGGTGTTTGTACCTTAACTGATTTAGCCATTGAGGCGTTTATGGAGGATGAATTGACATGAAGTGCTTAAATCATGAAAACAAAATTAATCGGCATGAAATACAAAAAAACTAAAATAAATTTCTATATTTTAAAATTTGTCACAACAAATCGTTGTTATCACTTGCGTTTTTCTGGAAAGAATGTGTAAGCCTCATTATATTAATTGTTTGAGTAATTTTTACATCTTTATCAAGCATGTCTTATTTTGAGTAATTATTACATCGATGAAATAAAATAAAACAAAGTAATATCTGTCAAAATTGTATTTGATCAAATCGATTTTCAAGTAAAATAATAAACCTAGAAAACAAAATACACAAAAATGAAAATAATTTGATGTGACATGCACATGCCTTTAAATTACAACTACAACTGGTATACGGACGGACGGCTGTAATAACAATAAAAAAAATTCAACTAACGCTACTGCTCCTGCTCGTAGTACAATGGTAAAAGGGTCCGATACAAACATCATCATGATCATCAGCCTTGTGATATATTTGACAGTAATTTTGTTCGACAAATGGGAGCTTGAGCTACAAAACTTTATGAAAAAATTTCGGTAAATCCAAAACAAAAGATACAATGCTTTATGTTTATACATACAGTAAAACGGGAGTTTGTTAAACCAAAAATATATATACAGCATGAGTGGTAAATATTTTGCAAATAATACCTTGTCATATAAAACATTTTGAACCTGAGCAATAATCGCTTGGAATTTAGACAATAATAATCATTTTTATATTTTTCTTGATAGTAGTAAAACAAATCTAATTTGTGTTCGACTGAAGTAAAATGAAGAAACTTGATGTTTGATGATTGTTGTTTGTTGTTTGTTGTTTAAATTTCAAACGACTTTTTAATAAAACACTAATGATTATTGCATAATAAAATCGGTGTAGTTATTTTAGACCTAAGCTTTCACCCAGCTTTATAAAAATTATTATCAAAAACTCTAGAACGGGAATTAATTGGTGGGGTGTTTCTAAAATAATTATTCGTTTAGTAGTTTTGGAATTATGCGGCTACGTCTCAGTAAATTAACAGGTCAAAACTTCGATTTTAATCTGTATAAAATTTTTTAATTATAATTATATATGTGTTTGTAGTATTTAGAGTATTTTCGAATGATAATGATTAAAAATAGTACAAACAATGATTCTAAACTAAATGTGGAAAATCTTAACATTTAAAAGTGTAAGTTATCTTCACTTGGTAACTGGTTTATCGGTGTTAAAACTGTTTGGTGCGGTGCACACTGGAGATACTTGTTTCATGACTGGTTTCGTGAAACATGAAACTTTAGTTACTTGCGATATATAAGATTAACACAGATTGGTGCACATTGACTTCAGGAAACTGGGTTTCTAAAAATTCATCTTTCTTTTCTGGGCTTCTATATCCGAAAAAAATTCTTAAATTTATCAGGATTTCTGGTAAGTTCGTGAGATGCAACAAAACAGCTGTGTTGCTGATTAACGAGTGAACCTAGCAATTGCGTTTTTTTTACTTATTTTTTACCCACCACCATTACACAAGCACATCATCGAATCTTTAACTAAACTAATGGAAAACTGTTTCTTCTGTGTACACGTTCGCATGAAACTGTTTTCTTAAAACCTTTTACATGAATCAGTTTTATGAAACCAGGGAGCATCGCACTTTTTATGTGTAAAAACAGTTTAAGGAGTGAATCCAGTAATTAAGTCATTAACATTTCATCTTACCCATAGTTTTTGCTAATTGACTTTCCATCACTCTGTATATACGAACCATTCCAATTAAAATACACAACTTTATAGGTACTTAAATATACCCATATTATATGAAAAAGGTTGTTTTATAATAGTGCCCTTCTTGTGTACGTCATGCACAAGTATGACTAGAGTGGGTGGTTGCTGGTTGTTGGTATAATATGTCTCATCTTTCATTTAAAAAATTCTTTATAATTTTGTGTTTTTTTTTTTTATACAACCAATCTTTTCAAATATTGAAATAATGACTGATATGAAATATCAACCTTGTTTATTGTATATGTTAGGAAATTCTTTGGTACGTTTTTTATGTTTTATTTATTTATTTATTTTTTTTTTTTTATATTTCTTTTTTGAGAACCCGTAGACGATTTTAAACATCTAATGCATATTCAATTGCACGTCTTAGATGTTGAAATAAAATAAAATCAAGAAAACAGCAATTCTCATTTTTAATGAATATTACTTTAAAAAGTATACAAATTAGTTCAATATAAATGATAAATAAAATTTGATTTGTGTTATAGGTTAGTGGTAACGAATAACGAACGATAAAATAAATGACTTCTCTTTCTATCGCGCGATGATTGAAAATTTGTAAAGAAGAAAAAACACGCAAAATTAAAAAATCGGAAATCAAACATATTTTCGTATATTTGAGAATGAGAACTTATTGCTAAAGCAGCTTATTCCTGAAAATTTTGTGAAAAATTTGTCATTTTTACGGCTGTATGAGTTAATATAATAGAAACTCGGTCAAAATACGTCTTTTTCATTGATTTCTTAGCATATCCGGAGAAGTTTATTTTTTATAGAAAAAGTCATAATTTTTTGTTTATTGTTTTTTTTTTTTTCAAGCCAAATTTAAGTTTATTCACCGGCCCATTAAAAAAAATGAAATGTAACGACTTTTGATTTTCGAAACATTTTCTCGTAAACTGTTTAAATGTTCAGTTTATATTCGGTATTAACATGAGTATACCCGTTTCCTAAGCCCATACGAAAAGCCAGTGTACTCAAGATATAGCATGCAAATATTACTTACCAACAGTTTTAAAAAAATATTCAGTAGAGCCAAGAAATGAATAGTTAAAATAACCTATCTAGGCTATTTTTCGATTTTATTTTAGCAACAAATGTTTTTATAAATCTTGGACAATTTTTTTAATTTCTATATGTAAGAACACAATTATTGAAAAAACTGAAAAAATTGGCATACGTACTCATAGAACCACATAATGTGTTTCTATGTCCACCATTAGGATAAGACAAAAACGGAAAAAGGAAGCGAATTGAATTTTAAAAGCATAAAATAAACACCTATTTAATACGCCATTATTTCAGCTCAATTAAAAATTAACACTGTTATTTGTTATCGTCAAATATAATGGTATTAATTAGCAATTCAAACTTTTTACTAATTTAGATTAATTTCGTAAAATAAGATTTTCCCATATAAAACTATATCGATGAAAAATTAATCGAATTTATATGAATTTGGTGCATTTCTAGAAAATATCTAAGTCATTGTTTCCATTGGTTGCAACTAAAATTTCGATTACGATATTCGTGGCACCTCGATTTTTTGATGGATTTTGGTAAAACAAGCCAAAATAAGACGAAAATGAAAAATACTAATTTTCGAGGTATCCATGGGAAGTTTAATCACAGGCTGAGCGTAGGGGCCAAAAACCAACCCGACCCGTGCAAACTATACCCCATATATACATGGGTAGTTTAATCACAGGTTGAACGTAGAGGCCAAAAACCAACCCGACCCGAGCCAACTACACCCAGCAAGTCCATGGATTAATAACAGTCGAAAATGGCGTTCATATATTTTTAATAGTTGTAATATAAAAATGTTGATTTTTATTTAAACGAATTAAATTTTGGTTATTTGTGCTCGAATTGTGTTTAAATTATGGCCATTTAACAAAAAATAATAATTAAATCTTGTAAAATGTTTTAAATTGTGTTTTAAATTCTTCATTTTCGTCTTATTTTAGCTTGTTTTAGCATAATTAATCGTCAAATCGAGGCGCCACGGATATCGTAATCTCCCCTCAGTATTCAATAAATATCTATATTACTTGCCTTTGAATTAAACCTTTATCAAGTACTCTGAACCATTAATAATAAAACACTTTATACATTTTTCTTATGTTAAAGAAAAACTAAACGATGATAAATAAAATTTATGAAACTGTTTCATTAAATAAAAAATATTTTTTGCTTGATTGCATAATTTTTTGATACTTTCAAGTTTGTATGCCTTATTAAATACTAATGATTGTAAAAAAAATTTTTAATTTGATGTTTCTATTAAATACGACTCATATAGGAATTGAAAAATTACAACTTACATAATCGTCGATTCTAACTTATTATTTAGATCTTTTTCCTGACTGGTATAACAACAAGTGTTATTTTTATCGGGCTGTTTAGAAAAGCATACTATCTTTGTGGCTATCTTTACCAGATCAAATATGGCCATGCCTCCTTAATCAACCGGGAGATATGGTCACATCAATAGAAAAATGAAGGACTTTGCTGACAGATTTTTGGTTTGAATGTAGCACATCTACAATATCAATCAGTAAAAAACAAGTAAATAATAATTTAAAAAAACTAAAAAAATACGCTTTTATAGAAAATTAAAAATAGGGCTTGTAAGAAAAAATTATTTTATTGTAAAAAAAGCGTGGGATGCTTTTCAGGATATTATCAAAATAATCCTTCTACTCATATCTGTTTATAAAATATTTATAACTATTGATACCAAGCACAGCAAGCTTTTTTTTACAATAAAATCATTTTTTCTTACACTATTTTTAATTCAAATTTATTAAGATTTATTTTCTATTTTTTTGTGGGATTTTCTATAAAAGCGTATTGTTTTAGTTTTTTTAAACTGTTATTTATTTTTCATTTTTTAGTTAAATTTTCTATAAGAGCGTATTTTTTAGTTTTTTTGAACTATTATTTATTAAAATTTTAATTTTATTGACATTCTGTCAAATACAAATTTATTGATTTTGGTTTTCATGGAAATGATGTTAATAGGATTGGATTACATTCTTCAAGGAAGAATAGAACCGGGTCTCAGGAAAACAAAAAATCGCTAATTCTGATTATCCCAATAAAGATAACGGATCAAACTGTTTAAAATATTGAATTGTCATTGGTCCTTAATAAGTATGCCAAATTTCGAGTTAATCCGACGATTTGAAGGGGGTCAAAATCATGTTCAAAAATTCCGTTACATACAAACATACATACGTCTAATAAATACGTATAAAAGCTAATAAAAGCGTATTAAAAAAGTGCAAATTTCAATACAAATATTTCAATTCAATCGCCGCGAAACCGCGTTTTTTAATGTATACATATATAACACATTAAAAAACCTTTTTCCTTCCGCAAACCCATTAATCGGTGTTTACTTACAGCCTACGTTGATAGAAGTGCACTAATCATAAAATCTACATCTTACCTGGACTTACCCTATAGTATCAAGTCTCGCATTTAATTTAAATTTAAATTTCACTAAAATGGCGTAAAGTCATTTCAGTTGTTTAAAAATTCTGTTTTATTATTTGTAATATTTAATAGAATCTTTATATTTTTAAAATGAATGCGTATACCAGTGGTATAAAGATGGTCGTAAATTTATGATGACAGCAGTTTTGAAAAACGTCGATGAAGATGATTTCTGTTTTTACATATCAGCCAGCTACCAACAATATTTACCAATTCGTTCATATAATATGTTTTCACAATGCATACAAGATGTTTTAGAATTCTACTGGTCAAAATTTTACTGAATATTACTGGTCAAAATTTTAAAGAATGAGGATGTTGCGCACATAGTTCTTATTTCTTCACAAACATGGAACTGGTTTGGTTTTTTTGAAATAAAAGTGCATTGCCGGCAATATATTGACTAAAAATGAGTGCTATAATTAATGTATTTTTTAATTTTTTTAAATAAATTTTAAATGATTGCGTTTATGAAAAAACTGATTTGTAGTTTTTTTTTTAATTGCCAACATTTTTACTTAAAGAAAACCATAAACTATCCTAGAACATATATTTCATCGAAATCAGAAGCAAAAAAAATTTTACGGTTTTCTTTCAGAGTACCCGTTTAAAAAACAATGTGAGAATTTGACCCGTATAGTAATAATAACATCTATTTAACGATTTGCTGCAAAGTTTATGAGATATCACTAAAAAACGAAACCAGAGACACCTTGCGTGGAACTGTTTTATGCAATATCTCAAAAACTCGATCGGTAAAATAAATATAATTTTTGAATTCTTTGGATTCTAATTATCTTAGAAAATCCGTAAACAGCGACAAAAATATTGTTGAACTTTTCGACGGTTTTTTAATGATTCTTTCACAATCACAAAAAATGAATGTTAAGAAGAAATCTAAGATTAGAAAATTCTCATGCTTCTTGACTCCCAAAATTTCAAAAAATAATATTTATTTTCATAAGTCTTATTAGAAATAAATACTTTTATTTAATACACCCACTCACACCATAGTCTTTATAAATCTTAGAAAAAGGCTTCAAAAAATCGCTTTTTATTTAAATTATTGAGTAAGACCTTGTTTGTTGAGAATAATTTACATATGCCTCAATTAATAAATAGCTTTTTGTTTGGTTACACATAATAAACAATAGCAGACATTTACTTCGTGTAACAATCTTTCGGGAGACAGCATTTTCTATTTACCGGACAGCATAATTACTTACTGTATGACATAGTACATTAATACTTATTGTACACTGATCGATTGATTACGGTTTTTAGTATTGAATTTTAAGTTAGAACACATTTTATGAGGTTTAACAATAAGCAACCAATAATATATATGTCATGGGCAAAGAGAATAATGTGGGAATGCAGTACAATCTTTGTGTTGTATCTTGAGCTGATAATTCAGTAAGCCCAAGCATACATAATTATCCAATAAAAATGATAATAGTTTTAATCTGAATTAAGCAGAATTTAAAGCTATTGTTAGATCATTATGATATGTATCGAATAGACTCCACATCACTAAATGGTTGATATAGTCAGTGTATTTTTTGTAAGTCCACAGTTTAGAAAAATTGTTTGCAAAAAATCAAGTAAATAATCGCAAAACTATTTAAGAACGATAATAAAAATGCAAGCCCTTTCATTTTATATTCATATTGTATGATTGTACTAAAAATAACTAGTCTGGCATCTTGGTTGTGCCCCGCTATCTTCACGCAGTTAACCAAGCATTGTCAACCAAAATTTCTGCTCAATCGGATGAAGATATCTGTTTCAAAATTGAATTACAAGATTCCCCCTCGAAGAAACATGCATTGCAAATTATATGAAAGCTTTACAATAGCAAATTCGATATTAGTCATCCACCCAATTATTATTTTTCTCAATGAATGTATGTTTGTCTTTCACAGTATCGTTGTTATTACTATATTATTCACTTTTCCCATAACATATACAAGTGAAAAGCTTCCTCCAGAACAGTATAAAACGACTGATATACTGCAAACATGTATCTTTCTATAAAAGAGTATTTTGGATTTTATATTTTAGTTCTCCTCTTATTTCTGGTACATGTTTATGTTGTCGTTCGTTGCACTTTGATTTGAAATGGTTATTGATTTATAGAAGTATAGTCAATATAATACACAACACAAAACGATATTCACTGATTTTATGATCTTGACTTAAATAATAAGCTGCTTTACTTTCTCGTTCTCAATATATAACAGTAATAAAATATTCACAACAGTATTTCTATTACCAAAAAATATTCCATAAAGTTTATTGATGAATGTGTACTTTTTTTTTTGTATATTTTGGATTGGATAGAAGAGAGATGATGTGTTTTCTGTGTTCTTCTGTTGTGTTTGGTTGTGTGTTTTTTGTTTTCTGCTTGCTAGCCAATAAGTAACGTAAGTAATAAATAGACTGTGCACAAATATTATTTATTTATTTTTTAAAAAGTTCCTTACTTATATCATTATTATTACCATACGTAATATAATATTTTATGACCTCTATATACAGATCATACAATCAAGCAGAGATGAGCAAGATATTCCTGAAAATATAATAATAAATTTTTCGTTGACATAGATCGCTAACATTCTAAGAAAGAATTTACAAATATTGGCGTACGGCAGAGAAGTTTGTTGGGTCCTTTGTTGTTCAACTTCGAGATAAATGATATAAATGAGTATGAACCATTAGGTTAATTGGGAAGATGCACACATTTTTTTTATCACTTCAATTGAAGCGTCAATTAATTTACGAACATGAATTTGAAGTTATATGATGATGTTAAATTCCACTCAGCAGACATAGATGTTTAAATCTCGGTGTAATAAAAATCAACTGATGGTCAACCTAGACAAAACTTATACCATCTACTTTAAATTGAAACCCAATCAAATTTTTATTTCTTTGAAACTTAGGTATGACATTAATATCTGCTCGTCAAACAAAATTTATGGTACTAATAATAATTAGACTACAATGTAAAATTTATCTATAACGTAGCTATGCAAAATGCTAAACAGAATTTGTATCCAAATTGGTATTCTTAGAAAGTAATTTGATCGCCGACAGCTTATAGCTCGACATTTTGTATACATTTCTTTTGTAAAAGTCTTTTTATACTCGACATACATAAAATGTCAGAGCATTTTAATTTTAGCCTAAAGTTTTTAAAGCTAGAAAATATTGACAGAACAAACAAAATTTTGCTATCGATGTTCATACATCATCTAATTCGTCAATTTCTGCACGATTATCATTGTTTAATCATTGGAATTAATAATAATTATGGGTCAGATCAAGAATCGACAAGACTATATGTATTATATATAATTAATGGGTTATGCATTTGGGTTGGTTGTATTTGAGTCAGAATTGTGGTAAACAGTCTATGACAAAATGTTTGAAAAAAAGTTGTAAATACTCTAGTCATTGTGATTCTGATTTAATATCTGACACCTGTTTCAAATTGATTGCTTTCATCTTCTGCGCGTAATTGTCCCACAAAAGTTTGAGTCACACAAATACACATACGCACTCTCATACACACAGACTCGAGCGAGACATGGATGACCACAAAACATAAACATATACCACAAAATATGCTATGTCATTTCCTGTTCTGATATTCCGTGCAATTACAATAACTGCAAGAAGGTTAACTTTAACTTAAAATTCTGTCACATAAATTGAATGGTCGCGATACATCTTACACAGAGGTGGTATGAGATTAAAAGAAGTTTCTTTTTTTTATTTTTTATTAAGAGATACTTTTATTGATATTACTAAGAAATAATAATATATCGGTAAAATGTAACGAGATATGTTTCTGAAGAAACATAATTTTGTATATATTATTCATGTCTCAAGGGTAACCAAAATGATAAACGGTAATGAAAATATTTTTTAAAAATTGTTTTTGAATCTGACTTTTGTTGTAAAAAGAGACTTGTCATTATTTTATACCTTGTAGCTATATCAATCGCGATTGTTTCGAATTTATTATATTGTTAATCCTAGTTTTAAATTCACATTTTTTGGTATTGTATTTAGGTTATATGAATTTTTTTCTACTAATATTTACAAATTGAAATAAAAATATTAAAATGGTTAATAAAAAAGGTAAATATAATAAATAGATAATATTTTTATAAAACATATAAACGAGACCTTCTGAAAAATGCCGTGTTAGCAGGAATTTTTCAGCAAAACTTCCTTGTTCTATTTTGTAAAAACTTTAAAATAGTGATTTACAGTTTGTTCCACTTGGTACTCACAACGCTCACTAGGCTGTAAGTAGTGGTTATGTTATAATTTGAAAAGTTTAATAATTATAGAATTAAGAAATATTCAATTATAAATTGAAAAAAAAAAATTAAATTTATTTTGGGATCACAGTTTACGAAACAAATTAACAAATTATTCACAAAGGATAATAAACAAAATTATTCATTTTTAAATATAATTAACAATCATCTGATGAAGAATCATAAGTTTCCAGAACAATTTTCCACAAACTTCGAATTTTCATAGTTTTCACTTCAACTCACTTCTTTAGATTGGTCGTTGTGAACTCGTTGCGGACGTCATTAATGACGTTTAGGTGGCGATTTCAACGACCGTGGTCGTCTTGTGGAACAGCTAAATGAATTCTTTGAGTGTTGTGGGAGCCAAATGAAATGCATTGTTAGTGTAAGGTATATTTATTTATTAACACTTAACTTTTTTTTTTTTGAGGTGGAGTTTATGGGGATCTAATTTATAAATGGGGGTATCCTTTATATGTAATATACAATTGAAGCTTTTTTACAAGAGCTACTTTATCCAGGGCAAATTTTTGGACAATCATCGTTTACTTCATATTTACCAAGTTTGAGCTTCAACTGCTTGTTTAAGTCGATTCTCTGTACAGTATGCAAATATAAAATTTATTGAATAGGATGACGCTTGTATGTTACAAAATTTAATACGATATCACCTTATGCCGGAATATTTATTAGAAAATTTTTCTATAAATCGATAACGTACTTAGAAGTGAATTTTCGAGTACAATATCATAGATGTTTTCATGAAACTATAAGAGGTCTTTTAAACGAAATTTTTTTATTGTTTTTCAGTAAGAAGTTATCTGTTTTCAGTCAATTTTTTATGAATTACGATCATGAGTCTGAATTATGCCAATGAGTTTCAAAAATAATTTAACATTGCAATCACTAAGTACTCTAATTGATGATAAGAAATTATAAAACCTGAATCCATAAAAAGCACATGTTGATACTGAATAAGTGATTATGGATAAGTATCTAAACAAAATTCAATGTCATCAAGTGATATTAATTCGAAACAAAAACTCATCAACCAATCAAACTATATTCTTTATTCCATATATAATAGTTCGTCACAGATCATTTACCACATCCTTTGAAGTAGAATAATTAAATTTGTTAATTAATTAATTATTATTATTATTTTTTTAAATAATTTACTTTTTATTTATGTTATAAAATAATATGAAAAACATTCACCTTGAATTTATTTCTGTAATTAGTTAAATTCATTGCGTTTAATAAATTACTCAATAAATGTTTCTAATGAGGGTACATAGAGTTTCTATGTTTATTAATTGTGAAGATATTGAGTGATTCGAAAAGTCCTTAAATAAGAATTAGTTTGAAAATCGATTATTCAAGTATTCATGATAATAGTGAAGTGAAAAAAATATTGATTTTTTTCCAAGATTAAGACTTTTTTTTAGTTGGATATTCTTGCATCAATTTTTTGATCCACGTACAGAATGACAGATAAAAATTAGCTGTTTGTATTTTCAATATTTTTATACTTGACATTCTTTAGACTAACTTTACTATACCTTCTTATATCAATATATATGTCGGATATGAAAATTGTATAAAACCTCTTATACCAATTTAACATGAAAATAACATTACCACATACAAAAAAGAAATATCTTTTGTCCAATGGCCGTAGAATACAAAAGAATTGTCTTTTGTCCAACGCTCAACGGTAAAGTAGAAATGTGATTTATTTGAAATAAATGTATAAAATTTCAAAACAATCTACAATTTTATTTTTCATTAGAAATAGTTAATCTAAGAAGTATTTGGTATTGACATCGGTCTCGCTGACTGTAATCCCACCGTATTCACATCAATATCATTCATCCTAACATAATTTTCCAGTGAATTTGCTTAGCCATTATCGCTTTGTTTTTACATCATTTGGATCATTTGTACGATATATATTCGCGGTTTCTTTTATGTGAATAGAATATAAATACACCTCTTTTATAATTCAAATACTTTTTTCCCGTTTTCTTGTATTTTATATTCCAATTACAATATTCAATTGTATTATTTAGACCATGTATTTCTATTACATTTTCATTGATATTCTGCGCATCTCTGACTTAAATATGACACACTGTATGTGTGTGTGTGTGTGTGTGTGTGAAATGTTACAGCATCATTGAACTTTTCATTGAACCTTTGACCACACAAACATACATACATACATATGTGTATACATGACACAGTATGTATTTAACAACAGTAATAAAGTCCTTTCATTAAATTAAATAAGTTATAATAAAATATATATATATGTATGTTTAATATTATAATGAATGGTACAAATATAATAATAATATTCATAATAAAATGTGTGTTTGTATTAAATTTAAATAATTGACATGCATCATCATATTACATACATATTATATTATATTCCATACATATGTGTGTACTTTTATAATACAATATATTATATGAATTATTATGTGTATTTATTCATTGGTCAGTTTTGTCTTCTTCATTCAATATCTACAGAAACAAATTTTTTGTAATAACTCTACACAATTAAGGAGTTAAGAAAGATCAACACAAAATTATCGCTGATTATCTATACAAAAAAATATTTTGGTATTTAAACACACAAAATCAGTATTAACTCAATTATTACTAGAGTTTCAATAGGCAGGTTAGGTTAGTTTATTAATTTAAAATACAGAAATATTTAATCTATTAATAATATATTTTAGCTTATACCGAAAATTATTTTACTTCATTTTACTTCATAAAGGGTTAATAAATCGGGGTTAACTCAATCAATGATTATAATTTGAGTTTTAATTCAGAGTTAGGTTAGTTAATTAATATAAAATAAAGAAATATTTAATGCTAATTTGGAGAATTATTTTACTTTATTTAATTAAATTTCAATCAAGTGCAGTGTAAACTTTAATAAAAGCAAATACTTTTTATAGAGCAAACTTATAATGTGAAAAAGTGAGGTTAGTTCACCATTTTTTACAATTATAGTAACAAATTAAAACAATAAATTAACGCACAAAAATGAACTCCCAATTTACAGACCGTTTTTGACGCAAATAGTTTCCTTTTTTTGTATACGATTAGAGTTCCTAATCAACAAATATCCTCATAGATTTTTCATAGAAGTTTTGTATTTGTAAATGGCACTTTAATTTAATCATATTATCATATTTTATCATATTTTATAGCCAAAAGCCTGTTGGGTGAAGGAAACTCGCTCAGGGACAGGGCAGAGGAAATTCTGAAACTTAACAGAGCTGATATTAGAGTCATCGTAGAGCTACTCACAGGACACAAAAACCTGAACAAATTCCAACATCAGATTGGAAAACGACAATCTCCCGCATGCGAAAGATGCGGGGAAAATTCAGAAGAAACATCAATCCACTTTCTCTGTAACTGCCCAGCGCTAATCCAACAGCGTAGGAAATGGTTTGGTCCGGCCTTAATCGAACCAGAAGAAATTAGGAAACTCAGCGCCAAGCAAATCCAGGGTTTCAGTTTATCAGCTGGTTACATAAACCAGTGAGACTAGAAGCGGGGATGGAGTACAAGGGTCTACTGGCTAGGTGCTCTGCATACATACATCATATTTTATCACAATATACGATTTTTGGTATATAGTTATATCGTTCGTTTTTAGTCTTATAAGTAACTTTAGTCTTATTACAACAACAACATCGAGCTGCTTAAATCACACGGTAGTACCCCAACTTACTGATGATAATCAAACATAACTAGCACAATTCTTCCCTGTACACTACAAGATACTTAAATATTAAAGATTTTTTATATTTAACAACCAATTATTTTTTCGTTTCAAACAAATGTAAAAATTGGTAAAACGTTTAAAAATTGGTAAGCTTATTAAGTTAGTTCCTTCAACTATTATTATCTATTTAAATATAATTATTATGAAAATTGAATATAAAAGATTTTTTTTTTTTAAACAACCAATGATTTTTTCGTTTTAAACAAATGTAAAAATTGGTAAAACGTTAAAAAATGGAAAACTTTTTAAGTTAGTTCCTTCAACTATTATTATCTACTTAAATATAATTATTATGAAAATTGTAATATGTCATTTGGGCACATAACTATCAACATTTTGTAAGTTTTTGTTTGTTTTTGTCATTTTTTAATATGAAGTTTCCAATTCGTAAGTGAAAACTAACCTAAAATATGTATTATTATTTGGACAACAGTTGAATTTTTTTTTTATGATGAAATAAACTAATTTAATGTTGAACCATTTGAAATAATGATCCATTTATTACAACATTACATAAATATATATAAATATACGTGTATAAATTCGTTTGTATGTGTGTGCGTACTATAAATGTATTACCAAGAACTTGTTGACTTTTATTTTATTGATTTCATTAAAATTTATTCTCTGCTTAGAAAAGTGTCAGTATATATATAATGTTTTTAGTAAAAAATTAAAAAAAAAATTATAGCAGATATACCGGGTAATGTTTGTTTAAATAAAGTCATTTGATTTCATATTTGTAATATTTTTATGGGTTGATATTGCATTCTTATCGTAAAAAATTAACCGCTTGAAAATACTTTAAATCAATATTATTATATCTATAGTTAAATCATTTTCGTTAGTCCATTGTTTGTAACAAAAAACGTGAACATTTGTATTCTACAATTTTATTGGTTGTTTGAAGGTTATTATATTCATTTATATATAATTGCTCTCTATTATTTATAGTATGCAATATGGCACAATACATGTTATACTGATATTTATAATATAATATGTGTTTACAAATAAATAGAATCGATAAAACAAGCCTTTATGAGCACATAGGGAATCACGTGATCAGTGGACTAACGAAAACGATCTAACTTTAGTTGTTGACCAATTTTACACAGAATTTTTGTAGTAATAATTGAAGCAACGTGGAGAATCATTTCGCTTTGATAAAACAGCCGTTTATAGGCTAGTTGCGAATTATCATATCATTTATAACTATAATTCAAAAATTAATATATGGAGGTAGTTATGATTAGAATAAATTCTCATATGAGTTCGCATCTACAAAAATTATGAAAGTGGATTTTCTTTTTTGGAGCCTGTAATACGATTGTTTCCACAGTTTTCAAAATCATCCGTCATTGTTTTGCATTGTTTAAGGAAGATCATCTAATTAAAATGTAAAAACGATTTTCTCCTCCACATGACAAAAATATAAAAAGCTAGGTGTAACATTTTTAAATGAACTTTGATATTGGCTGCACGATTTAATTGAACGCAGTTTTTTTAAATTGAAAATTTATAAATTACATAACAAATATCCGTTTCCCGACGATACTTTATCGACTTAATTTATTTATAAATTATTTCTTCCATGGGGGATAAAATTGAAAATGTAATTAACATTCAAATATCAATTCCAATATCGATTAGACTGAGAACTCGTAGGCGATTTGAGAAATGGTCTCTTTATGATGCGGTAGTGGTGAATCATGGTACACGAAGTGTGACAACATGTTTTGGTAATATTCAAGCCTACACATCGTCACCATATATACGTAAGAAAGGACTGACAGTTGACTTGGGTCCTAAATAAAACGCTTGTAGAGCATATTCTACATAAAAAGTAGTTTATTTTTTTGGGTATCAGAAAAAACAAAGCACTTATTTATGTAAAATTTTAGTCATTAAAAACTTTTGCCAACCTCGAACATGGTTGTCCCACTCAACTCCCACCACAAATAGAAAGTCAGATGGCGTGCGGGGGTAATTCCGTCCAGAATATTCTTTCCATATTTTGCACACTATGTTTCATCACTGAAAACATTTCAGCTTTACAGAAAGAGCATTACTTGAAAATGCCCTCGAAGTGTTTTACTTCAATTCATACTTTTATGTAATTTATCAATTTACAATTTATTACAAACTAACTACGTATATTTAAATCATGCTGCAAACATCAAAGTTCATTTAAAAATGCTACATGGGCTTTTTATATTTTTATTTGTGAATTTTTTATTCAATAATATATTAAAAATGAAAATAAATATTAAAATTAAATGAAAAAAAAAAAAATGTTTTTTATCATTTTAGCATGTTGTTATATAGACCTATAAAATTACATTTATGTCTCAATTCAGTTACATCAGATTTAATTAAATCACCCAAAAAAATATGTAAAAAATAAAAAATGTATATATAAAAATAAAATAAATAAATATAATGTAAATATGAATTTATAAATTTTATTATTATCTTTAAAACAAATAATAATAGCTTTTAGCTACTGTGATATTTTATGTGTGTACAAACATCATATACATTGTTGGGCAACTCACCCCTTAACAGTCCCTGTATAAAATGATATTTTTTTAAAATAATAATAAATAAGATTTGAACGTTAGTTTATGGAGATATTAAAAAACTTCAAAGCATTTGTAAATATGTGGTGCATAAATTAACATAAAACGAAGCAAAAGCGTGTATATATCTCAAACATTTAAAAAAGTGTGAACTAATTGCTTGGTCAGTGGAAGCACTAAGAAATATAAATTTTTGATTTTGATAAAAATTAGAATCGAATTCAAAAAAAAAAAAACTAAAAAGTAAAAAATAATTTTAAATAAAATAAATTATTCTTTTTAGAATTTAATTCTATAAATAGCTTATAACACCCCGCGCTCCTTGATATTAAGTTTTGTTATGAAAATTAATGAGTAACCACCTCAAGTGTTGCCAATTTCCAGTAAAAAAGCAATCGTCGAAATCACTTGATATAAATTTAACGAGAGATTCAACAAAGACAGGATTAGACATACACTTATCTTGAAAATAGCTCATATCTTAAAAAATATTCAACAGATTACTCAAACGCCTAATGAAATTTGCACTGTTCCCTAACTTGAAATATATATTAAAAGCTCAAATAGACTAATATATAATAACATTATACAATTGCCGTCATATTACATAAATACTTCGAATTGATTGCCTTTTTTTATTGGAAGTCAGCTAAAAAATAAAGATCCCTTAATTACATTATCAATAATAAATTAAAAAAAAAAACTTTTTCTGATTTGTGATGGGGGGGTGCAACTTATGAAAAGGGAGAATTTTCGTAGTTTTCTAACCGTAGATCAAAACATGCCAAATGAGTGGTCTAGGTGCGATCCACACGATGAACTTCCAAATGAGGAGAAAAGAAACAATAATTGTTTATAATTTCGAGTATAGGTAATTATTGACATTTTTTTTGGTTTTCCTTTTATCGTCAAAGCTGAACCGATTTTGCAGGAAAGTAACTAATTTTTAAGTTATGTAATTACGAGTCGAATGTAAGCGTTTCTGCGTCGATATCATGATTTGTTCTCAAGATAATGATGTCGAAAAATTCCGAAAGCACATATGTGCACACATATACACACAGTCATCTCTATAAAAACTTACATCTCTATAAAAATTTGGGATAAAGTCAGCCCCATTACAAGAATTCCCCAATGGGAAGTTTAAAATTGTAACAATTTTTGAGATTTCTTATTGTAACTAAGTAGGAAAAGCTATATAAATAAGAATATTTTGATATTTAAAATCTGTATTTATGTCAATTGTATCCAGTCGCATTGTTGAAGCTTGTTTTATTTCTGAAGCAATCTCAAGATATCAGTTATAAATATCAAATTTACGATACCAGTTAAATAAATATTTGAAATGTTTTTAAAGATGGAACATTTATCTGGAACATCATGTAATTTAAACGTATTTGTAATATGTATGAATGAATATAGAAAACATAAAGCTCCAGTTTATTATCATATTTGATAAAATTTAAAGACATTTATAGACATAATTGCCGTTTTTGTTTACAAAACATCAAAATAAAAAAAAAAGGAATTTAACGAACGGTGATATCATCTGGGGTACAATTTATTAAATATGTAAGGGTGGTATGATGCGGCATGTTAGAGCAATATGATAGGTAGGAATCTGTAGCTACGGAATGAGTATAGTGATGCGAATGGGATGGTGAAGGTGTGTATTTTTTTTTACAGCAATCGTATATCAGTCACAAAACAGGCAGTTAGTTCATTGTTCATTACATTATTTATTGGAAACATTCTTTGTTACTCATATATACGTGGTAATATAGAGATAATAATTTCTATTAGAAAATTCGACGATGAATTTGCAAAGAATTTTTACATTTTAATAAGGTTTCGTTAGTCACAATAAAAGATTTTTGGCCTGTATTGTTGAAGTGAAAAATTTTTCTTTAATTGAATTGGTAATTTCAAAAAATGTCTTCGAAAATATTTAAGAAATCAATAAAGTATTTGAGTTGTAATTAATTGAAATGTTGAATAAGCTTCACAATTTATTAATTTTGAAAAAAACCAGAAAAACTGTTCCTGATTTGTGTTGATTTTCCATCTAAAATCAATACAAGTTATCTAGAGAAGTGTATTTGTCTCATTGAAAATATGTAAATAATAAGAAATAATCGGAAATGGAATATTATAAAGAAATAAAATCAAATTCAATTGAACACAGTAGGATTCGAACCGAGGTCTGTTGAATGCACCTATGCTCTTCATAAGGCTATGAATATATAATATGTATAATATGTTGATACTTAAGCTGCGTATACACTTTCAACATTTGTAAACTTGTACTCTTACGTGTTACGAGTCCAATGTTTTGTAGGTGCTGTTATGTGTTGCGTAGCGTTCCATCTGTTTACCAAGTAGTGAACTTCACTTTAAGTATTTATTTATGTTGATAAATAAATTGTTTTGCATTGTTTTTCGTTCCACTCCATATCGAAATATTTAAATACAATTATAATAAAAATCTTGTTTTTGCACATTTTGCGTTATGGAGTCCAAACTAATCGTAATCCAACCTAATTACCTTTTTTTATGCGATTCAAATTAATCTACAATTTGTGAGATGCGATGTAACATCGTCGCGTATCAACTTTTGTTTCAAGATGGTGTTACGCATTCACGTCCACATAAACGTTATACACGTCAATGCTGCACATATGTACGCGGCTTTATATAGAATGTCATAACATTAACGCAAATGGTTTTTTTCCATCAAAAAAATTCTCAACAAGTCTAAAAAAGTTTTCACTCCAAAAATGTAATAATAGTATTACTCGTAATAACATTATGTTCATCAGTGTAATTGCATATTACGTATTCGAACATTTTCAATGGTTGTAAAGAAATAAATGTACGCTTGCTTATACATTACTTTATTGTACACATAAATAATGTATATATAAGAATTGTTCATGGAGACACACACTAATCCGGTCATAACATTGATATTTAACAATAGCATATTTTTTATTTTACGACAGGCTTAACTATTTTACTCGGCATTTGAAAGGACATAATCTTTTAGGTTGGTAATCCTGTTTTGCAATCAAATGCAAAAATACGACCCGTATTTATAGTATACGTCAATCAATAATGATATTTAGTTCAAACGCACTATTTTCATATAACTACTGCTCTGTTCGTAATGTTATGTTTAACTCGTTATGAGAAAGTATTTTTTCAAAGTTATATTTATAATTAAGAAAAGTTCGTCCGAAAAAAAATACGCTTTGGAATCTTCAGAGAAATTTCCATGATGACGAACGGACAAAAGTCTAAACTTTAGAAAAAGGATAATTAGAACACTTCAATTATTACCACACCTGAAGTTGTTCAACAGACCAAAAAATATTCGAAGTTTCTGTCTTGTTTTAAGACTTACTTTAGAGCGTAAAGATACAAAATCCAAAAAATAATTTTATATATCCTTTAATAGTGAATTTGGATCTCATTCATCCAGTTATCTCATAGAAAAACATTTTTAATTTTTACGATTTTTCTTTCTATGTCAACCTTACCAGAACTATAACGGATACTTAGAAAAACAATTAGGGAAGTTATCCCAGTCGCTCAAGTTTCTTCAAAGAAAATGATATTTTTTTGCATTATTCGGGAAATTTTGATCTTCCTTAGAACGAAAATTTGAAAGAAAAAATTTTCCAAATTATTCAAGTCTTTCTCGATTTTTGCACTTAGCATTTAAGAATTCTTTTTTATTTAAATAAATCTGTATTTACCGACTTCCAAAAAAGGTGAAGGTTCTCAATTCGCCTGTATTTTTTTTTAATGTATGTTACCTCAGAATTTTTTACTGGGTGAACTGATTATGATAATTATGTTTTTGCTTTATATCTGGGAAGAATCTTAAGGGGAGAGAAGGAGCAAAAATAATTTATAGTGATTAAATTTCATCCAAATGAACAATTTTGCGTGGTTGTATACAGCACTCAAAAGTAAAAAATTAAAAATAAATACCACCTTCAAAAAATGAACTAAAAAGTAAAAGATAATTGTAAATTTTTCTTTGTGACCCAGTACCTCTCGAAGTCGGTGTCCATTTTATCCTTAGCTTAAAAATTGATGGGTTGGCGTCGATTGAGGAACGTAATTGGTCACCAGGAACACTTAAATTTTTTTGAAGGTGGTTCTTTTTTAATTTTATTTGTTTTCTTTCTAAACCCATGTTTGTACGGTCCCAACCATTCACACTACATAACATGTCAACTTTAGGATGATCTATTAAAAACAAAATAAATAAAAACTTGTATATTATTATTCTAAACGTTTTATATTATTAAAAGTGTGTGTATGAAATATATACACAACATAAGATGGATTTTATTCGTAACTGAATAAGCAATGAGATGTAATAAATTTTATATTTTTAACTTAATTCTTCTTCTGTTGTTCACAAAACTCCTTTGAGATTGTTTTTGTATAATTTATCGTTATTCTTTACACGTTCAAAGAATATAATATTGTAATGAAAATTAAAATGATGGAATATAAATTTTATTTCTTGTATAACTTTAATTATAATTTAACATTTAAGAGAAAAAAAAAATACAAAAAAAGA
Organism: Chrysopa pallens; assembly: GCA_020423425.1. Taxonomy (NCBI): domain Eukaryota; kingdom Metazoa; phylum Arthropoda; class Insecta; order Neuroptera; family Chrysopidae; genus Chrysopa; species Chrysopa pallens. The sequence continues at coordinate 12,107,757 of CM035594.1, forward strand.
AAGTGGAAGACCTTGTTAGTTGACATGAAATTTAAATAAATTATATTTATTTGATTGATGTGTTTCTATTGTCTAGTAAAATTATGTATATTATTAGATTTTATTTATACTGTAAGGTTGTTCTAGCATTAAATCAATTTTCGATTCATTTTGGCCATTTTTTTACGGACTTGAAATAATATGATGTATATGATCTCAAAGTTGCAGAATTTTGAGCCATTTATAAGGCGACTTAACCAAGTTCACTGTTTCGATGTCCTATCAACTATTCTATTTTATATCACAATAAACTTTTGACAGAATTGAAAAAAAGTTTGAAGAAATGTTTTAAGAATAAGTAAAAATAAAAATTGCACCATGTCGTTTTGTTCTCGAGATATTAAAATTAATTACAACAAGAGCAATTTTCACATTACACCATATGGAGAAATTTTTATTTTACATTACATTTTTAGTTTACATTTATAATATTAGTAAATGGTAATAATATTTTTAACGTGGTAAAGGATCCTACTATACCAAGTGGTGTCACGTAACAACTACCTTAACCTTGAATATTATCAAATTATATAAGTTGTTTTATTGATTATGTAATTAGGGAAAATTCAAGGTTGAAATTTGTTCAAAGTTTATAAATATCAGAGGTCTCATAAATGAGAAAATTCATTGAATATCATACTTTTCTCGTTACTACAAATAATGTACTTCAATTTATTCTAGATAGTAGATAATCAAAAATCTAAAATAAAAAAAATGTTGAAAACTTTCCGCCGGCCATTACTATACAGAAGATTTGTGTAACTTTTTATTTTGAATGAAAGATATTTGTGTCCAGATGTAACATCAAGCATTGTATTAGTTTTGTATCCCAATATCTCCAGTTCTAAAGAAGGTAGAGGGTTCTAATCTTAGTAGATTCAATGACTCAAGACCGTTCATTTGAGCTAGTTAACTCTCAATATGGATGAGTTAGAGATTGTAGAGAGTGCAATACACACTCATCACCTATTTTTGTGTGATTTGAATGATGACTTGTAGCATACCTGTTTGGAATATGCTACAGTTGTTTTGATTCAAAATAATTTAATTTATCGAGTACTTTTTTATGATTGCCAGTGAACAAAATAGTTTAATAGGGTTTTATTGAAATTGATTTTTAACAACAAATTTGAAATGAAAAGTTTATCCAGTCACCGTAATAATTAATTTACGTTGGAACTACTAAAGCAAAGAATGTAACCTCGGTGGTTACGAAAAAAGCATTCAAAACTAGTCTTACACGCCTGTCGAAAATTTTTAAAATGCTTATATTTCAAGAAGAAAAGAGTAACAGAATTTTCTAGATCTGATTTAACAGATATATATGAATTCGTATTTATATATTCTGGGTATATTTATGTGTGCTTTAACAAAAAAAGTACATCGTATATAATTGTCAAAATTATCCATTCCCTTTTTTTCTAAGAGTTCCAAGAAATTGTTTTTATTGTTTCTATTACCAAGTCCAGAAAAGCTGGCGCTGATATTTTTGATTCTTTGATGAAAATAGGTCAAAATAATAGGTAATTAAAAATCTTTAATATTATGAAAAAAAAATTATACTTTTATAATGTTTTCATTTACTAAGAAGGCAAGTCAATGTTCAGCCTAAAGTGTAGCGTAATCTTGTTTGTCAACTCTTTTTGTTGAAAATAATGAAAAAAGTGAGTTTAAACCGGAGATTAAACATTTCTATTTCAAAGACTTTATGGCAAAATAAATAAAAGCTGGGATGGTTACAGTTCATGGCAGATTTGACCCTATATGTATACAAATTTATTGATAAATGACTTTAAAAGTGGCCGTGTATCAACAGAAGTCAAACATCCTTTTTTTTATTTACATGATAAATTCGAGACGAAAGAAGATCTGTAAGATGGCTGCGCACTGGCTTTCAGCTTAGGAAAAACGTAGTTTCAATGGCTGAAATTGAGCAATTGAAGTTTCAATTGAAAGACCATTCATCGTATTCAGTAGATCGGAATCAAAGTGCATCGCACACACAAACGCTACCAAAGTGTAGTGAAGGAGATTGTTGAAAAATAACACTAACAAAACAACACAGTACTCAAAATTTTAAAATAATAAAAAAGGCACTACAATTTTTTTCGTTTATAGCCACTGCATTATTAAGTAACGAACAATAAAAGAGGAATTTTCTCTCTTTTAACAAAAAGGCCAACATTTATGCCTATTTTCATAAAAAGATGTGTCAGCGCCAACATTTAATGAAGTGCTTTGAGATAACTCACAATTTTTTGATTAAACAAATTCCACGTCGAAAAATCGATTGCCTTTTATTACCATAAAATTAAGAATCTTACAGAATCGCACATCCAAATTACAATATTCATATTAACAATCTAATTCCTATTAGTATAAAATTTTTTCCATTTTGTTGCTATAATAACATATATCAGAACTAATGGATGAGACATTGTTATCTTATATCCCTTAAGGGCATTACATGTAGATCCTATTGTGATTATCGTAATTCAATCTATATTTCCATCTAACATATCTCTATACGTATTACGTACAAATACCCCTGTGGTGGTACGGACGGTAATTTGATGACCGATGGCGCCTGATTGTCATTACGTTCGGTACCATTGGTGTTAATGTCATATAGTTAAATAATAAGATACATCCACTGTTTAAGCCTAAAACCATAAGTTATGTTTGTAATATATGTTCATTTAATATGGTTATTAATTATGCTGGAAATTAGTCGAATATTCAGATATGTATAAATCCATTGCGAATTTATAGAATATTATTTAAAGATTTAGTTATGTAGATATCACTTTTGGAGTCTAGGAGAAGTATTTAAGTATATCCTATGATTATAGCAACAAAAACCTAAGCAAGCGAATAACAATATTAACATAGGAATTTTGATTTTTGAAAAATAATCGTAAAATAAACTATAATTTTTATTAAAAACTCAGAATACGGTTCACAATATATCAGCATTTAAGTAAAAATATCCAAAATCGATTAACATATTATCAAACAGTTTGACCGATAAAGTTAAAATTTGGATAACAGTTAAATAACATATTTTCCACTTTCAAATTTGTTGCGATAGTAAACTGTCTTTGTATTTTCTACATTTTTATTTCCGATATTTGATTAGTCTTTCATAACGTCTTTCATTTCATGAAGTCTCCGAAAAAATCCAATTTTAATACAATTTTAGATGAAAGGTTATGTGAGAAAAGAGAGGTATGCCGACCGCTATATAACGGTATTTGATAGCGGAAGTGTTTTCAAAATGGGACCATCTGGAACAGCTGAACTATATTTCTCCATAAATTTTCGTTCTCTCGTTTTGAAGCTATGTGCATTCGACAGAACGAATTTCAACATACGACAGAGAGATGTACACGACATAAAGGTTATCAAAATATATACAAATTCGAAAATCGGAAAAAAATCTCAGTTTCTGTTAACGCAAGATATAGCTTGGAAGAAAACAAATTCATTAACAAATGCCGTTATTAAAGATATCAGACAGATAAAAAAGACATGGGCGATACTTGTTAATTTTATTTTCATAAAATTTGAGAGAAGATATACTGGTATTTGTAGTGAGATCAGCTGTAATAGAAAACACGTTTCGGTAAAGGAGAACCGACGGGGATATATTATTAAAATTGTTACTAGACTATGACCAATTTTCAATGTTAAATAGCACTCAGCACCTTCTGTAACATTTGATTTATGAAGTAGAATTACCAAATTGTTACATTCTGCTAAGATTTCATAAAATAAATATTTTCTAGATTAATAATAATTTTAAATTAACATATTTAGTGAAAAATTGGTACCATATTTCAATGATTTTAAAATTGATTAAGATTCGAACTTATTTGCCGTCTACTAGATAGAATAAGTTCATACTACTCATATTCAACGATACTAGTTTCTGTGTTAAATGGCACTGTCATTTTATGTTTGAAACCCTTGTGCATAAACATAAACATTCCATTCTTTTATCATTTCAATAGCAGTGGTTCACAACCAGACAAGTCGAATGAAATGAGGGTGCATAGATTGGGTAAAATGGTGGTAACAGCCTCCTTCGTTAGATAACATAGCATGCAGTCGGAAGATATCTTACTCTGAATACACCGTTCCACATACAGTTAAAAATCAGTCAGAAGGTTGAGTACGACGACGTATGTAGAACAACCATAAGCAGTTGATCGTCGTCGTGAGCGCTTTCTTTAACTATGAAAGTTTTTATTGATAGATTAGTTTGGTTGCAGTGGTGGCAACAGTAACGTTCGAACGGTATCTTGTTTGTTTTTATATGGATTATCTTGCATACTAAAAATATTGAAGTGTTGCTCTTACAGCTAAGCAGTGTTTTATTTCAGTAACACAAACACAAGCATACTCTTAACAAACGTTCTGTAGTGAAATAATCCGTAATTTTCACAAATGTTGAGTTCTATTTATGATGTACAGAGTGCCGTTTTAAAGAGTTTGCAAAGTTGAATTTTCTGCAAGCCCAACTGGTAGAATGGCTCATTGATTTTCGATATTTAGGTGAAAATATCCCTAATTGGATATAGAACACATGGACTGGAAAGTCCCGGGCCTTACAAAGAAAACGCAGTTTTTTGGTTCAAAATTAGCTTTATTCATCAACGTAATCTCCATCAAGAGAAACGTAATCATTCCAGTCCACTGCGTTCTGCATCATCGGTGTCTCTACGACCACGTTTGAAGTCAGCAAACCAACGTTTTATTGTTGTTTCTGACGGAGCGGAGTCCCCATAACACTTTTCAAGCCATTGCTTCGCTTGAATGATATTTTTTCCCATCAAGAAGTAGTGTAAAATTAAAACACGAAATTGTTTTTGGTCCATTGTTTTGAAAATAACAAAAGTAGCGTCACTCTTAGCACAATAACTCACAAACTAATGAATAGAATATCATGAAATTTTAACAGCTGTCTTTTGAAGGTTGGTATTAAATGAAAAAAAGGTCACTGCAATAAAACTAGCACCATGTGTTAGGCCCGGGACTTTTCAGTCCATATATTATTTACCTGAAACACTATATAAGCGAAACGGCTTAAAACGATATATCTTTAGAGTTTGAGAATATGTAAAAAATACATTTTCCACGTTTTCATCATATTAAATTTTCAGTGACACGAAACTGGTTGTATTTTTTTCAGATTTTAATTTCCGAATTTTGAGTTTTCTTCACAAGTTTTCAGAGAGGACATCTGTTAACCTGTACCGTGCATGTAAAATGAAAAGAACATTAAAACCGGATGAGAGGTTTACGAGATTTCGGAATTCAAGAGAAAAAGAAAGATAAGTTTCGAACGCTGTTCATCCGAAATGGCAGTTGATAGCGGATATTGTTTTTAAATGGAACCTTTCCCACTCCACCAATATTTATTATAACGAAATCTATAAATTTTATGAACTGATTTTGAAATAAGAGTTGATAAAATTCTTGTATATATATAAATATATATATTTATTTATATATAATTGGAATCTCGGAATCGGCTCCAACGATTTTCATGAAATTCAGTATATAGGGGGTTTCGGAGGCGATAAATCGATCTAGCTAGGAATCATTTTTAGAAAATGTCATTTTATTTGTGTTTTATCAATAATTTTTTATAATGTAATGATATATTTGTTTAATATAAACATTGGAGTGGCTAACTGGTAACGTGCGAGGCTCTTATACAGAGATCCCGCGTTCGAATCCCGGCCCGACCGACGAGTAAAATTAATTTTTTTTAAATTTTATTAATTTTAAACCCAACCCAACCTAACAAAACAACACAATAAAGTGAATAATATTTTTCAAATAAGATATTATTGTATAATTAAATGTATGTCATATTCCGTTTTTAATATCTTAAAAGAAAAGCTTTTGTTCATTTAGTCAAACAAGAAAATAGGTTACAAACAAACAACATGTGATAATGATGACATGTTTCAAAAATACACACATTTTTTTATAACTTTAACTTAAAGCTTCGAAGGTTGGAGACCTCCTACTTATTACGATAGGAAAATTTCCAATTGATAAATGAATAAAGTGAGTTGTCTAGCCATCAAGGGTCATGTTCACCCCATCTAGTGATATGATGGATAACGTTACATATGAGTAAAGTCTGACATGTTAGTGAGTCTATAAGTGTGTCAGGTTATGTGAAAACTTTTTCAATTTATTTATTTATTTATATAGGTATATGCAGGAATAAATTAGCTTTTTCTGTCAAGTACTACATGCTATACTACGCAGCTATCAGTGTATCGTGGGCGCTTAGGCAATCAACTGAAATTATTTAGTGATATTTACCTCACGAATCGGTAAAATTACTGAATGTTGATTTTCGAAAATGTATATTTCTATGCTTGAAAGTTAATTGCTTAAAAAGTTTGCTCACAACTTAATATTAACATTTTTACAAATAATCCTGATTTACATTGTTAAAGTAGGCAAAATCACACAGAGATAAGCACTACGAATTTGACTGCCAGTAACTACTATGAAAATATATCGGGGAATAAAATGGAATAAAGTAGTGCCTTCAGGATGCTGGACTTTTTTATACCAGCAAATCCAGTAGGTAACATACACAACTTGTTTCGTTATCACTCAGTCATTCAGCAAATTAGATTTTCCTTGTCAGCATAGAAAATGTTTCTAGTTTTTTACTTTTATTAAGGGTAAAGCGATGAAATTTAAAAGAAAATAATAATTGTTTATACTCATTTTTTTTTTTATTTCACACCAATTTCAAAAAATCGCATATTCTTAACTTTCAGAGAAATTCGACTCCGCTTGCCGCAAACATTCACGTTGATTTCAAAAAATTAATAATACTCGCCTACGTAAAAAAAGTTTAAATTTTTGAAAATTTTCTGCAAAATGAGAATGCACGCTTACATAGAAAAAAGTTTAGAATTTTGAAAATTTTCTACAAAAAAGAATGTACACTTACTATAAATTTTTTTTATTGATATATAACACAAGCAGACAAATGAGTATTTTAGTATCAGCATGCAGAATTTTTGCAAAATTTCATCATGGTTCGAAAACGCTAAATTATTGTCCATTATAATTTTTATACTTAAATTAAAAATTAGCTAAACAATTAAACAATTTTGAATAAGTCAACTTTCTAATCGTATTGTGAATCATAATACGAGAGCACGTGTCTAGCCAAATATTTAAATACCTAAATTCAAACCTTCTTGTACCAAAGTAAATGCATAATTTAAATTCAATTCCGATAACATACGTTCAAAAAGTTTTAGTGTTTGTTGAAAATACCTATCAAATTTTGATTTCTTAGGACTTCACTATCCAAGTTTTTAATAAAAACATATGACATACCTACATTTGAATTTACTTTAAAATAAAAAATTACTTTACACAAAATTTTTACTACATCAATAAAAAAACTAAGAATTATTCGAGATCTACTTTGAAATGACAAAAAGTTCGATAAAACATCACAGTTTAGTAGTGAAGAAGCAAGAAACTTCACATCTCTAGGCAGTATTTCAATACACGCAACATCCGAATGATACAAATGCGAGCTTGCATTACTTGAACCGTTTACAGTAAAACCTGCATTTTTAAGTTTATGACTTTCTCAACCTAATGAACCAGATATTAAATGGGCTAATGAAAACAATTTATTTATAATTGAGGTGAAACTTGATTAGTACCATTCTTAAATCTGTTTCAATTATTTTAAAAGAGACAATTGAACTAATAATGCGAATAACACTAGCGATTCAATTAAAAACATTTATTATAGACAGAACAAGTAATAGTCCCGGTGCCTGTAATCATATCATCATATCTTTGATAAATGTACTTCTAAAAAATAAAGGAATCATCTTTAAAAAAATTAACTAAAAAGTAAAAAATAATTTTAATTATAAGATTGGCAACGAGTTCCAAAGGTTATTGATCACAAGAAAATTATAAAAGTTTTTAATGAAAATCATTTTTTGCTCTTTAATTAATTTTTTTGAACGTGGTTCTTTTTTTCTGAAAAATTTTTATTTTTTACTTTTGATTGTTGTACATACAAAAATATTTCATTTGGATGAAATTTAACCACGTAAAACTGTTTTGTCTCTGCCCTTAGAGACATCAGATCCTAATAGTACCATCCTTGCGATATCTCCTATCCAACAAATCAGACTCAACAAGATCGAGTCATAAACGACGAAGCTATACGCGAACATACATAAGAAAAGTTATTTCAAAGAATTATGTTTCGTTTCAATAATAAAAACAGAATTTCTAAAAATTTAAAATTTCTGAATTCAAGTTTATGTAAACAAAAAAGTTGTTATATTAATGATAACTACATACACACATTTTAAGAAGATAATGCTCATAATGGGTGCTCATATACCCAGTCTATAATGTTTTAATTCGTATTAATAAATTGCGGAAATGTATTTGTTTTGTTTTTAGTTGATTATAATAAAATGAATTGTACACAGTAGCATGGAAAAAATAATAATGTGAGACCGAAACATTTCCATAATAACATTCAGTTCAAATTTGTCAAAATTGTTTTTATAATGACATTTTAAATACATCATAACAATATGTATTTTGTTTCTGCATAATATATTATAATTTATGAGGCGGGTTTGGTTTGTACATACATTAACTGATAACTTTGTAATTGTTCGTGAAATTATGTTCAACCATGACCTTCATATTGTACATCGAATTATTATTATTGTTAGTATCATAATAGTTCAGTATGGGAGAGAGGGGTACATAACGTTTCAAGATCAATAAAACCATTATTTTTCGTGTCTATGTTATCATTTTTATTTTAATAGTCATCTTTAGTAATCACTTTTTCATGATTCAATATAATTAGGAATTTGTTGTTAAGTAATTATTTAGATGGGTACCCTGAGTGGCAAGATTGGGCATAAAAAGTCCCGTATCGAAGGCTTTACCTTAATCTTACTAACTTTTTGTTTCTGTTTCTAATTACCTTGAATTTTCTAATTACCTTTGGTTAATATCTTTTTTTTTATTTGGTTATTGTTTCTAATTACCTTTGGTTAATATTGCCTTCCGAGTGTTGACAGCAATATCGTATAGAATGCTCTATCCTAATTTATTTTCCACCGTCCGTCAACCTGAAAGTTGTTATTTTTAGGTTATAAAATTATTTTTAAATGAAAGATACAAAGCTGCCATAATGGTGGATTTTTAAACTGAAACAAATACCTTTGAGAGTTGCCTTGTTTGGCGTAAATTTTGTTTAATAATGTACTGCATCACCACCTGCACTTGGGTTTTATGGGATTACTATGGCCAAATTTAATTCCAGCTAGAAACTTTACTTGTGTGAATATTTTTTTATTAAATGATTTTGTTACTAGCATTACAAAAAAAATTGACAATCTAAGGATTGCCTAATTTTGATTCGATTAAAATAATTCCAAAATTAACGAAGGTTAATTGCCGATTTTTAAAGGTAACTTACAATTTATGCATGACTTTGTTATGTAAATGTAACTATTATCTAATTACAATAATAATCTTATTAATTAGAATAATAACCAGCTGCACTTGTTTAAATATTATTTGCTTCCATAATTTTCTTGCATAAAAATATTGAAATTTGAATTTTTTTATTTTAATTATTTGATTTAGATAAGAATACCACTACAAATAAGTATAATTTTTTACAAATAATTTTTAGTTCAAGGATTATTTTTATACCAAATGAATATATGATAAAAAAATTAAAACCTGAAAGCATTACTAATTCGCAAAACACTACTAGGTTAATGTGTGACTAATATACAAAGTGTATCAAGATCATCGCATTTACCAGTGATTACTTTTTGTTCTCATACCTCAAATTAAAAATGTTTTTTATTTAATTCTTATATGAATAGAATCAGATGTATTTTTGAAATATATTAAACTTTCAACTACGTAATTTGAAATTAATAAAAAAATTAATTAAAATAATTTGAGTGTGACGTATCTTTGCAACTTCTTTTGATATAATTGCTTCTGTACTTCACAAATATGGAATTAATATAATCAAAAATTTTTAGACATGAGCAAGATGCAGACGTTCAAAATTGCTGACTATACATTCATAGAGATATAATGTAGTTGTTTAGAAACTCTATAAAAGTATTTTTTATAGCTTTTATTTAACTTGCTATATATGTTTGGGTGGAATCTTGCAACTCAATTTTGAAGTAGATATCTTCAACCGATTAAACTGAAATTTTGTATAGACGTTCAGTTTGTATACATGGTTAACTAGAACCATCATGCGGACTAGTTATTTTTAATGTTCTCCTACAATATGGGTACCAAATGAAAGGGCTGACTACAAATAACTTAAAAATAAAGTGAAGTCACTTTAAATCCAATATGGGGGACTTCTAAGGCTTGAAACTCAATTTTGAAGCAGACATCTTCAACTATAGCTAAATGTTTTCAAACGCTGTAAAATATACAATTGTGTTTTTTAGTCGTCTAGCGATAAATTAAAAGTATTTACTTAGTTTGAAAAATTGAATAGTAAAAATCTATCACATCAAGTAATTTAATTTAATTATTTATCAACATAAGTAAATCTAAAGACAAGGTCTTATACCATATGAATTGTGTAATAAGTTGATAAAAAAAGTTATAAAGTAAAAGCTGTTGTTAAGCTATTGCATAGCTTCTATCGCGGGCCTTGAGCGCGGGGACCGAATCCAGAAATTCCGTAACGAAAAAACCTGATATGTTACAAATCATCATTTCCATAGAAACCAAAATCTAATTTAGAAATTCAAAATAAAACTTCTTTATCTATTCAAAATAAAACTTCTTTATCTCTTCTCACTAGCAGTATGACGAACTGTCAACTATATAAAGTGTGTATATCGCATTGTTCAAGTATTACCGGAATCATTGCATAGCTTCTATCGCGGGCCTTGAAAGCGGGGACCGAATACAGAAATTCCGTAACGAGAAAATCTCACGCTCCCCACTCCGACGGGCAAGGAGGTGTGGCTTGACGAATCGAGACGAGCTGCTCCGAAATCGGACGAATACATAAGTAGCTGTTTATGAGAAAGTATATAGGTGTATAGGTGTAAGAAAAAGCAATACTGCATGAATAAAATAAATAAATAAATAAAAAATTATAATTGCATAAGTTGATACAAAATGCTATGCAATAGCTTTACCGCGTCAGTCCCCGAGTGCCACACGTCTTTTTTTTTTTTTTTTTTGTTATCGAATTTTAAATAAAAGCTTGTTTTTTCAAAATGTTTCTTACTTTTACTTTTATATGTATTAGTTTTCTTTTAATTTTCGAATTTTGTATCAAATCACCAAGTACATCGTTTGTTAGCAACTTTCATAGCAACTCTCACAATTGAACATATTTTTATTTATTCATTAGCAAATATTTTATATTTAGTAAATTTTCATTCAAGCAATAATAAATTGGTAAATTTCATTTTCCCTACAAGACAACGTATGCATATTTTTTTATGACTTTCATATAAATTCTTTCTAACGCATACATTACGATTCAATTAATTGCCTTTAGTTAAATTAGCTCCCACTAATATATTTGATAACTAAAATATAATATAGTTGTTAGGCAACTAAAATATACTAAATTGTACACACGTTGTACATGTTTCTGATGTGTTGTTATATAATCAACATATTTTATCTAAAATCCACGAATTTACTAATTAACTTATTTTTATGTATTAATATTTCAAATTTTACAAATGAGTTATTATTTTATATTTGTATTATCTGCGCTACATTTATTAATTAGTATAATTTAAATTAAATATGACTGGTTTGGAAAGATAAAATTATTTTCTACGAAAAAAAAAGAGAACCTAAAAGTAATTCCAGTGGCGATCAATTCAAAATTTCCATGTTTTGAATCACAAATTAAATTGAATAAAGATACAGTCAATACTTGGATGGGTGACCACCTAGGAACTCTGTGTGCTGTTGTTGTATACAATATACCCACTGTAGTCACTGTATGACCTTTGTATTTGAAAAGTAACTTTAATATATATAGTGAATAAATGAAAAATTTTATTATCAAAATACACTAAATCTTTTGAATTTAGTTACGAAATATTTGTATATATACTTCTTTTTACCATTGTCTTCTATTCAATTTTGCTTGTTCACAAAATTAACTTATTCTTGTAATTTTTTAAGCTATAATTGCGATCACGTACAAACAGAAATGACGATAATTAATCGGTTTATAAAAACCTGTATACAATTTTTTACAAACTATGCATAAGCTAAATTTAATACACCCTCAGAGCATATGCATTAATGTTATAAAAATAATATTATTGATAGTATACCTGGAAATAATTCATTATAAATATTTATCATAAAAACAATGTTTTTTTTAGTAAATAAATCATTTTAATAAATATATTCATAAAATAAAGTAAAATAAACCTTCATATTGAATTCAGTCAGACTGATGTTAGCCAGGAATATAATATACCTACCTCAAACATGCATACTAGAGAAGCGTAAAAGCGTTATATGATCTATGGCTATAACTAACTCCCAATGTGGCAAGAGCTATTCTGTATAATGTTTTAAGTCAATGCTTACACATTTCTTCTCTATTTGTTGAAATTTACATAAAGCTCTCAATTTTATAAAAATCTGCTGTTACAATTTTTATACAATGCGCTAAATACCGCGTGCTTTGCTTTATGATACATACAATAGGATGTGCAGAGTAAACTTATCGATGGAAGAAAATCGAATAATTCTTTATATGAAAGTGGTTGAGCACTAGGATTTTTATTGATTTTTACTTTCCTTTATTACTATAGTAAAAGGAAGTACTGTAATTCTGTTTAATTTGTTCCGGTTTTCATGGGTTTTTACCTGTATTTAATGTTTGGCATTCTGTCTTGTAATGCCTCGAAGCTTTTTGGACAACCAGGAGAACCACTGTTTTCTGAATTTCCATGTTTTACTCGAATATGATTCCAATGATTTTGTATTAAAATTTAGCTACGATATAAAAAATAAACTTTGTAAACTTTATGACGTTATTAAAACCAAAAAAATTTAATTTTGCCCTATAACTTATCAATTTTTATCCAATTTTGGCAAACAAAGTATGTAATCATACGAAGTTTGGGTCAAGGTTTTTAAATTTTTGGAGACATTAAGCATATCAACAATAAATATCAATATAAAGAGGGCCCGGCAATAATATCTAACATAACGATTAATTTAAGCAAATTATGAGTATAAAAAACGAAAATTATGACCCAAATTTAGTGATATTGAAAAAATTTCACAGAAACCGGTTAAAATTCGGCTAAGATATCGAAAAAATTAATTTTATAAACTTTGTGACGTCATTAACACTAAAAAATTTAAATTTTGCCCTATAACGCTCAATTTTTATCAAATTTTGGCGAACAAATCCTACTAAATTTGGGTAAAGGTTTTTAAATTTTTGGTGAAAATAAACATATCAACTGTAAATATCAAACCAAAGAGGATCAGGTTATAATAAGGGTCATATAAGGATTAAATTAAGTGGATTATTAGTATTAAAAACGAAAAGAATGTCCCATATTGAGTGGGATTCAAAAAAAAATTCACTGAAATCGGTTAAAATTCGGCTAAGATATCGAAACAATTAATTTTGTATGCTTTGTGAGGTCATTAAAACCAAAAAAATTAATTTTTCCTTATAACGCTCAATTTTTATCCAATTTTGGCAACAAAGTAATATAATCATACTAAATTTGGATCAAGGTATTTAAATTTTTGAATTAAATATATTTGTAATAAATATTTAACGAAAAAATTCGTCATCTAGAGTTACGATTCATTCTTTTAAATCAAATATTAAAGTAAGTTAATACCAGATTATACTTCCAGTCTTTTTGTTGTTGAAATAGAAATGTTTGTTTTCAAACACATCTCTTTTTTAAGTTAATAGCGTTATTTATTTTATCTATAATAAAATTGTTGTATATTGCTTTTCTCTAAAAATTACCATTTAAAAAACGCTTTAAAATTAAAAAGCGACATAAATAATAGTAAATAAATTTAATAGATTCGATTATACTAAGAATTTTTCAATCTACATTTAGAGTATCGCACAAAATAGGGTAAACTACTGGATGATTTTTTTTTCTAGTAATTTATTTTGTTGATTTGGTTTTTTTTTATATAATTAAAAGAAAAAAAAAAAAACAAATTAGTAAATGTTCGGGAAAAAATTCTGTGTAAAATAATGAACAATTTGTTTGACAAAACGTTTTGTCGTTTTTGGAAATTTCAAAATTTTGATTTGACTTAATTATTTTAGAACAACCGCGAAAGAATGGATCACAAAATGTGTAAGTCTTTATATATTCATAGAAATCGATTCAATACGTGCTTCTATTCTCTGAAAATTTTGAAACTTTGAAATTTTGAAAATTTGCTCACAATTTATGTGTGCTCGACACAGAAGGAATGAAAGTTTTTCTCCAAAATGTAAATTTTTCAAAGCCGTTAGCATCAAAACTATTAATTGTTTGCTATTTTCGATTAAGTTTTTAATTAGTTTTAACTTTTGAATAATTTGCGATTAAAAATTAAATCACCCAAAATTTTTTTAATAAATTATCCTAATGGAAAGTTGCATATATTTGATAATTTTAACGTTATGATTAAAAGTGAGTCATAACATCCCAAATATATATATATATATATTTTGGTGAAAATTTTTCTCTTCATATTCGTACAAACATTATGAACAAAACCAAATTTTTAAAAATTTTGCGGTTACTTTTTGAGGTTATGTTCCAAAATTACTTTTACAAATTTAATTGCTCTAAAAATAGAATTGCATACATAGTGCGTTTGATAATTTGATTTACTAAATAGATTTATTTTTGGTCTTAATAAACGTATTTCGATTAATTTAGCCCCATCTTCGCCTACATGTATCGATAATACATTCGCACTTAGTGATTCAAAAATACAAACAATAAACTGAGACTACATAAAATATATAAAACTAACCCACTTGAAATAATAACAATAAAGATTTTCTATAACTTTATACTGAAAAATACAAAAAAAAAAAACAGAAGAAATTTTTCCTTTATCTAGCAGTTGATATAAATGTACATAAAACTGTACCCAAATAGCTTTTTTATGATCAAGGAGAAATGAAGAAAAAATGTGTAAGTAGTGTGTGGCCAGTTCTAAGTCGTGATAATGTGATTTCAAATTTTCGGTCACTTTGATTAGCTGTTTCCCATGATATTGTTTCATTTTTAATGGCACATATTTGATATATTTGATTGCCTGGAAAGTTGCATATATTTGATAATTTTAACGTTATGATTAAAAGTGAGTCATAACATAACAGAAATCTGAAAAAATTATATTTTGGTGAAAAGTTTTCTCTTCACATTCGTACAAATATTATGAACAAAACCAAATTATTAAAAATTTTGCGGTTAGTTTTTGAGGTTATGTTCCAAAATTACTTTTACAAACTTAATTGCTGTATAAATAGAATTGCATACATAGTGAGTTTGATAATTTGATTAACTAAATAGATTTATAAACTAATTTCGGTCAATTGAGCCCCATCTTCGCCTACATGTGTCGATAATACATTCGCACTTAGTGATTCAAAAATACAAACAATAAACTTAGACTACATTAAATATATAAAACTAACCCACTTGAAATAATAACAATAAAGATTTTCTATAACTTTACACTGAAAAATACAAAAAAAAACAGAAGAAATTTTTCCTTTATCTAGCAGTTGATATAAATGTACATAAAACTGTACCCAAATAGCTTTTTTATGATCAAGGAGAAATGAAGAAAAAAAAACAGTATAAATACCACTTAAAACTTTTATATACATAGAAGCGTTTTACTCTATTACCGAGATTGGGCGGGTGATTCCTTCGATATCCATCTATACACTTACGTATACATACAACGGTTTGGTCGATATTGTAGATGTGTTGTAATGGTTGGACTAGTTTAAATTATAAAATATAAAATGTTGAATATTAAACAGGATATTGAATCAGATTATACTTTCTATATGTGCAGCTTGTGAAAACAGCTAGCTATGCAAACAGCTTTACTACGCGATACGAACTAACAAGAGTATAAAATATTTTCTTTATATGGTGTGTCAAAGAAATATTCTTATTTATTGTAATTTTGTGAATGTTAAAAATAGAAATTTTCGCAAAATTTATTCATTCAATTTATATAAGAAACTATGAACATGTATCACAATGTTTATTACAAGCAGGTTTACTTATTTTGAAATCTGAAGCGATTGTCGAATATATGCGTTAAATATTGTAATCTCCACTTTCAGAACTAAATTTTGACTTATGTTGTTGGAATTATATAAAATTTGAAAAAATCTAAGGTATAAAAATATGTATGAAATTAAAAGATGTAATTTTTGTAAAATAGTAATGGAAATTTTTAAATTACGAGTACACATTCGAGTTATAAAGTCATTTTCAAATATATAGGATAAATAGGCAACATGACTATGAATGAAGAAACTGTGATTAATATTTTTTCGATATTTATAATTTAATAAAGGAGAACTATTCATGTGTTTATTTGATTATTTAAAACTGTGAAACTTGGGTTTTTATTAAATTTATTCATCTCAAAGATTTCTAGCAAATTTAATTTTTGGCTTTTGTTGCAAATAGGTAAGACCTCCGACTTGTATTCTATAACCTGTATTAATAAGATGAATGGAGACGTTAGAGTTTTATGGCTGCTTTTTTTATCTGTTTACAAATGATCTTCCTGACTGACCAACAATGCGGGTATGATACTCTATATATACCAATTTTATTATGAAGTTTTTTCTTTGGCATTAAAAATTGATTAACCTATGTATATTTCCAATGTAATTAAAACCTGGTTGTATATATTCAGTTATCTGTTGTACTTTCGGAAACATAATATATAACCGGCTTATAATGACACTGGTAATTTAAGTAAATCAATTTTCGACTGAGTTGAGCTTTTCTCAGTGACAGTCAGCTTAATTCATGTTTTTGGTTTTCTTTAATTTAGACTAATGAAAATGAAATTAATACGTCAATTTCGTTCGCTGCATCTCCAAAACGGTCAAAAATGGATATATTTCTAAAATTAGACCAGCCCGAACAATCACGCTTTTGTTAAGTAAACGTTTAAAAATATTTGTGAAGCATTTTTTTTAAATATTTTTCAAGTAATTTATGGGTATTTTATGAGTTTAACAGATTGGCAGATAATCAGACACCAAATGAAAATTTCAAAGGTCGCTTTAAATACACAGAAATATTGATAAAAGTTAAAACAGGATTTTCTAAAGCAAGAGCCTTGAATTCTGGTTTCTTCTAGCAATCTTACATAGAACTATGGTGTTCCACCAATCCAAAGCTTAGAAATTCGTATTCAACCGCGTTTATATACACACTCCGTATATCTATACTTTTCTAACAATATTTTTCTTTGGTATATATGAAGAGATAGAAAACGACTCCACTTTTCTACTATACTCATCATAATATCAGTGTTTTTATTTGTAATACAACATCTTTTCCACATATAATACTGACTATGTGTGTGTATGTTTGTACGTATGTATGTATATACATCCACACATATTCTATATGTTTTCATACTCTTTGGCTTTTTATTATATTTTCTGCAATATTATTTTTATTGGCAATGAAATAAAATACATGAAATGATCTTTGAAAATAATTAAAATTGATGCACATTATCCATCGAATATAATATGATCTCCATTACACATACAACACATACCTACCAACCAAGCAAGCACAAGTAAACCCATCAATCCTTCGTCGTTCGTTCGTAACCAATAATATAACACAACATAAATATATAGGAATAACTCGTAAAAATATTTTTCATCCAATTTTAAAAATTATTATTATTATTATGCTTATTAATTTTGTGAAATTTATGAGCTTTTGTCCTGGTTTTTAGTATGTAAATTTTAAAGGTTCTATCTAATTTAATAGTTTAATTTTATAACTCTGAAATAACAAATTATAATTGTATCAACTTTAGGACTTTTGTTATTATTTTTAAAACTATTATTTTTATTTTAAAGACATAGTAGATGAATTTAGCTGTTGTGGTAAAGCTCCAAGTGTGATAAGCATTAATTTCTATTGGTACATCATACTTAAATGAATTTAAACTTACTTATTGAATCTTTACTGGTTGATTTGCCATCAATTTTCATTTTACGCCAATACTAATTTTTTTGAATAAAAGTATTTTTATATTCGACATAAATAGAATATATATATAAGAGAAATTTCGGTAAAAATTCGCTCAAAAGTCAATTACCGTCAACCAGATAACTCAAAAATAAAAAGAGATATCTAGATGAAATTTTGTCGACATATCCCAGACCTAAGAAGTGAGTATAAATTTATAAATGACCAAAATCGGTCCATCCAATAGATTCATGACCAAATTTTTAAAGCATAGGACTTAACAGGTAAGTTCGAAGAAAAAATGTTTGCTTCAGAAAAACAAGCTTTTGTTTGAAAAATTATTTTGCAAACCGTTTGGATTTGCTGCAATTTCAGCTCAAATTAGGTTAATAAACACATATAATTATCATAAACTAATTTTGTAGTAAACACTTATATTTGTTAAACAGTTATAGGTACAAAGGGCACTTAAACAGCCAAGTTTTACTTGTAACTTCTCTATTCGTCTAACACAGATCATAAAATTGATATTGAAACATCAGGCCGGAGGTGTTACATATTTGCAACAGAAGCCAAAAATTAAATTTGATAGAAGCTCTGGCGATCAATAAATTAAATAAAAACCCAAATTTTACAATATTAAATAGTAAAATAGACCATAGCAACTCCCCTTTAATAATATTGACAATAAAAATATCGAAAATATATTTATCATTCACAATAATCATACTTACTTTCCATATATCTTTTCAAAAAAAATGAATAATTATTTATTACTTGATACGTATGACTTTACGAAGAATCTAAACTCTACTTAACTCTGGAAATTAAAATAATTTCCATTATTTTAATAATAGTTGTATGGGCTGTTTAACAAATATTACAATTTCTGTCTTACTGTAGTTACTATCATCCCCTAGCTTCTAACCAGCCTATCTCGGATAATTATAATTTTAGCGAAAAACATAAAGAGATCATTTCTTTATGAAATTTGATGACCTACAACTTTTATTTCAACTTTTTTTTTCTACGTCTTACCGTTTCCCCAAAATTTGAAAAAATCACTTTTTAAATTTTTTTTCATCCCTTCTCGGGGGTGAATTTGTTAAAAACTTTCACAGTTTGTTTTTAAATCTTTCAAAGAAACTTATATCAAAAATTCAAGTTTTTACCTCAAAATTCGTATTTAAAGGTCTATTTCTTGGACTATTAGTAAAACTTTCATTTTAAACTGACTAAATTATAAAATACACAATACAACTTATGTATTTTGAAACATGGAACATGAACAAACATGAAATAACAGACTCGAAAAGTTTTTAAAAGTTTTCAGATAGTTGTTTTTCAAGTAAGTTCTATATTTAAAATTGAGAATTGTTCAACATACTATCAGACAGTTAAGATTATTTTCCTTTTACTGATGAAATGAATTTAAAGGCAATAATTTTAAAGTTTTCTAATTTTTACCTTACGAAAAAATTTTTCAGAATTTCTGAAAGAGTTAATGATTTGACTACTGTGTGAATCATTAGTTAATGATTCGACAACTGTGCGAAAGTCTGTTAGATAAATTCCCGACGACAAAGATCATAATTTTCATAGTTGTACATTCACCGTCTAATAATAAGGATTATTTCCTTCTTTTCAGATTTCCACTACTACTATACAATATTACTATTACTGCTGCTACCTACTTACCTAGAATGTAATCTTTTTTTTTGTATTTCTATTACTTAAGGTACATCGTACATCTGATGAGTTTTGAATAAATTATAAACCTTATTAAATAATTTTATCGTTCAACAAGTTCGTTCTACTGCTGTGATGTCTTACAAAAACAATATTATTATTATATTCATAAAATACTAGCATAACCATTAAAATTTATGTTAGAAACGGGAAATTAAAATAAATACGAAGTTTATGATTCTATCAATCTCTAAATCAATGTCTTAAGTTATATGTTAGATTAAGTATTAGTAACTAGGTTTGATATACATCATAATAATACTGTATTTTACATCAAAAATTTTAAATAGTTATACACTAATGAAACACAGTTTGGAATCGAAATTCAGACAAATAATTTCATGTGTATTTTGAAGATTATACTTGACCCTAGATAGACGTAATGTAATTACAGAATTTTACCAATCAATAAAGTTAAGCAAAACAGCAGTCATAGTTAGTATTTGGATGAGTGACCACACAGCAGAACTGTGTTCTTTTGTTGTATAAAAATAATAATCCCCTTTGATTAATGGCTATATAGTTGAAGCCAGAAAAAAAAGACTATACTTTAGTTATTTGAAAGTGATTTGAGTTTTGTGACATCATAAGACGCGATCCTAAATATATTTTCGAAAAATGGAACAAGCATTAAAAAAAAAAAAACTAACAAGGACTTTAAATTATGAACTTGTAAATAACTTCTTTGTGGTCAATCAGTCTTTCGAAATCGAGCATGTTCTAAGCTGAAAATTGATTTGCTGTCATTGATTTCAAAAAAAATTGACCACAAGAGAATTTGTTTTTAAATTAATTTAATTTAAAATTATCTTTTATAATTAATTTCAGTTGTCCATGTGGATTTTTCATTTTTCGTGACTTTTAAAGTTTTTATTAATTTGGATGGGAAAGGAACAAAATTTTGAAGTAGAACTCTTCAAAACTGAAAATATTAAAAATTCAAAAGTTAAAACCAAGTAATGTGAAGTTTGATGGTAGAAATATGTAAATGTATATTTCGTTTAAAGTAAATATTTTAGAAATCACTACAAACTGTAATATACAGAAACAAACTTTGCATGAAAGACTTTTTTATGCTTAATTTAGAATTTGAGATGTAAAAAATTGAAATATAGAACGAGCTACACAGTTTACTAATAATAATAATGCAAAACATTTGAAAAACTATCCTTGACATACGGTGATTTTACAGGAAATAGGGCTAGTGGTATATACTTTAAGGCTTGGAGCAAGCTGCAGCACATAGCGCGACGCGACATGATGTGAGTGATATGAAACGATCGTGTTGGGGAACGCATATTACCACGCAGTTCTCTCGCAAAGTAGACACGTGTTTTTGATTATTTTGTGTTTTGTTTTTGTTTATTAGTTTTTTATTGGTAAACTCGTGAAACGTGAAGCGAGTGGCACGAGAAACTCTATATTGGGTACTGTGCCACGCGTTTGTCGCTCGCCAGTCACGCTGCGTAACGCAGTGTCGTCTATTTGCGATGACCCATTGAATTGTGTGTGATAAAAAAAATCGCACTGTGCCAAGCTGCATCGCGCTGTGCCACTAGCGCCGTAATATGCGCAGGCCTAATAATCATTAGGTACATCTGCATCTCTTCAAATTTACTGAAAACTGACGATGTATATCGAAAGGGCAAATGTTTTTTCTTAACTATTTCTTAAATTCCAAAACATCTTCCGTTTTTACCTTTCAACATATAAATGTTGATCTGGACAATTTTGTTTAAGCAATGAACGTTTTTTACGCGGTATTATCATTTTCAGCAAAAAATAAAAATCAGCTTGTAAAAAAATGTGGCTCAAGAGATTTTAGAAATAGACAATACTTCCTTAGTTGCAAGTAAAATATGCTCTCCAATATTCAACAGCTCAACAAAAAATTCTTATTAAGACGAATTATATTATAAACCATACAGCTTTCTCATTGGTCATTTGTAAACGAATAACCGTTACATATTTCTGGATAAACAAATGATAAATGGTTTGCGTTTCCTTAGTTTGTGATGGAAGTGTAACTACAATAGTGTATGTGTATGTGTATGTATTTATGTATATATTTTCTGTATTCAGTGCAATGAATTTAATTAATTATTCAATGTCGAACAACACCACCGCTATACAAGTATAAAATATAATATTTCTATTTTTATTACATGCTTTTTAATCTATAAGATAACAAACAGGTTTCTCTAGAAAATGAAATGCACGAATGTTATTATAATATTAAATATTTAAATCATTCTTTTATTTTTTTAATTTTTTTTTTTTTTTTTTTTTTATAATTTTACAATGAAAATTATAAATACAAGGTTTTTATTTACGGTATCCTATGAACGGACATTGTAATATTATTTATATTTTTATTTTTTAAGTTTTCTTTCCTTATTAGAATAATTAATACCATTTATTACTTCTTATTTTGTGGAGAAAATCAATAAATAATTAAATACATGTAGTATGTAGACAGTTTGATAAATATTCTAATTTTTATTAACAGAAAAATCTATTCGATCAGGCGATATGGTTGATTTGTTTTCTATAATAAACGGTTCTAAATCAATCGGTAATTGATATCAGAATAGAAAGACCTTAAAATGTTTTGCAAGATAGTTAAATATTTTGTACATTGTATATTTCATTTATATTCGATGGAAAAATGTGCAACTTTCTAGCACAAGTTTTTCCAATAATAGGATGAGGAGAGGATGAATGCATTACAAAATTCAGATTTTTACCGTTTTCTAAGAATATATTTCAATATATTTTCAGAATCTTGGATTCACAAAGCTGGATCTTACTAGCATTCAGGAATCAAAGTTGTGTTTTTTAATATCAACTTAAATTCCGGAAATACAAAAAAAATCTAACTGCGTATAACCTCTCTAAGATTTTCCATTTTCGCTCCCCCATTCTGAAAACATGCATAACTATTTATTTATACTATTTTCATTATTCATTTGGTATTATTTTATTTTTTTGAAAATTTACATAGATAAAAAATTCAATGTCAAAACATACACAATATAAAATTTAACCCATGTGTATCATAATACAGCAAAGCTTCAAGTAAAAAAATACACAATTGGGCTTTACAAAAATACAAATTTACGCAATATTTTTTGGACGTGGTTGTTTGTTTTAGTACGTTCAACAAATTATCCTAGAAATACGAAGTAGACCAAACAACTTGGTATTGTAATAACGTAGTTACATTCAAAAATTGTACAATATATAAAGTGTACTCTCGAGGCATATTATAATCGTCGCGAAGGGTTAATGAAAACACTTTTGAAATATTAAAATATATTTTCCTATGGACTTTTACTGTATTTTAACTGCATCGTATTGTTTTATATGTACACTTGTAATCAAAAAAAATGCATTGCAACTTTTTGTAGAAAGTGATCTGATTGCTTCGATGTTTATACAAGATCTTTAACTAGGATTTTCACTCACACTGATTAAAATAAACGGTCGGTGATACTGTGATTATTATTGTGAATCGTTAAAACAATTCTTTTCAAAGAGAGTTGTTCGAAAATATTCAATAATAAGCTTACGCCCTTCTACTACGATGCATGTAGCGTACTACAATTTACTTCTCGAAATTTACATACGTCTTTGCTTGTAATTTTAACAAAATTAAAATATTGTATAATAATATAAAAAATATCCTTCCAAAGGAATTATTTATTCTAATTAATTTTATAGTAAATTACCATTTGTTTATTTATAAAATTATAATTGTTTATATTTATCAGCTCTTGATGAAAGCAATTGCATAATACAATATTTAAATAAGATTGTATATTTTCAGCAATTCTTGAAGAACAAAATATTGTCACGTAAAAAGTTGTATGTATGCAATAATTATGTAAAAAAAAATAATTTTTTTTCTCTGGAACTTTCGGTTTAGGATATATAAGGCGAGACAAAGTCCAAATAGTCAGTTGACGTACAGCCGAGTTGATCGAGTGTAGTATTAACAATTTTAAGTCGGCTCAATGGTCAAGTGAGTAAAAAGACTAATACCTTCACCTAGTTCATTACTTAGATTGCAGGCCGCGGGTTTAGATCCAGGCAGCGGCAGTTTGTTTATAATAATGAATAAAAAGAAGTGGTTGGTTGAGCACACTGTCGTCCCTTGGATAAGAACGAAGTAAACAGCTGCACCAACAATATAATCAAAATATAATAACCACTAGAAGGGGTCTGTGCCTGAGTGTTCTAAAAGAAGGTACAGATGACCAAAATATCTAGGAACAAGGAACGCGTTTGCGATTCCCATGTTAATATACTCTATATTCAATTGCAGCGTGCATATATTGATAATAAAAATTTTGATGTATAATAAAAAAGGAGAATATTTAATTTAAGAGTCTGTTATAGGCTTCCTCAGTGCTCAATCAAATTGAGCCAATAATATCCACGACAACTAACACTAATATTAAAATCTTTCAAATTTTGTTATAAATTTTAATGTCGGTTAGTTCACGAAATTTTATGATTGAAACAAATTTTATGTAACTCAACTTGAAAAACACTTAGTCAGTTCATTTTTTTTGGTAAATTTATGTGCACAATATAAATAGTAAAATACACTTCATGTAACAGAAACCAATAAAATATAATAAAAACATTACCATAACTGTTTGTAATAATACCATATTTTATATGAAATTATATAGCTTGCAAGCTATATAGTTAGCTAGCCCAAGCAAGTTGTAGACTGTTGTAGTAGCAAACGCATCAAAAACATTCTTATAATTTTATTTTGTACATAAAATTACCTAAACGTGGATGAAAAGATATAAAAGTAATTTTATACAAAAATCAATAAAAAACATCACATATATATGTATAAAAAGGTACCTATGACTATTATATAAACATTATTATTGTTTGTCCTGTTTACTGCCTACTCATCATAAAAAGTGAGGAAGTAACGAGCGATACGATGTCTCTAATACATAAACATATACATATATTATGATTGTTTATAACAATGGAGTGAGGCTATTAAATATTATAGATGTATAAAAATAAATATAGATATAACAGTGGCTTAAGGGTGTTTATCTGAAAAAATCATTTTTCAAATGTAAATAAATTTATTATGCACAACCTTGACATGAAAACGGAGGCAATGGCGAAAAGTTTCTGTAGAAAGATCAAATAAAATTTTGATTTTCTATTCAGAATTCTTTTTCGATAAAAATCCACCGTTATCCGTTTTCATGCCAAGATTGTGTGTACCAAATTTCATAGCATTTGTATAATTTTTATTTGTGTTGAAAATTGGAAAAAAATGAAGTGAGGCAAAAATATTAGCGCGCTTTACATTACTCGCAGATGATGTTTATAACATTTGATATCTCACATTAAAAATACACAACATTAATCTTTTACCCTTAAATAAAAGAGTCATATATTATTTAAAATTATTTTCGGAATAATTCTTTTCTACGAAATGTTTCTTATTATTATTTTTAAGTTCATTTTTTTATATTCATTTATTTGTATTTATTTATTAATTTATTATATTTATTTGGTTATTTTAATTAAATTAAATAATTAATTAATTTTATGTTTTTTACTTATTAATTTTGAATTTTTTTAATGAATATATTATGTCACTTTTCACGAGAACACAATTCAGTTTAAAGTTTTTAAATAATGCGCGGTTTCATGGCATCAAGTTACACACTTCTGTCCCTTTGAAAGAAATCACTTTCATAGATACAAAGCATAAATTAATAGCTAATAGATTATCATTATTATTGAACCATTATTCAAAAGCTGACTTACGAATGTTAAAATTTTCTCTTTATTTTGCTATTTAGTACTTCATAAATTCTCATTCACCATTCAAGTGTTGAATATTACCAAATCAATTTAAGAATATTTTCTACATAAGTGTATTTGATACTCTAAGATTAATAATAAGTGTTTCGTATATTATTTTCATTAAGACATATAAAAAAACAAATAAACATTTGAATAATGATAACATTTAAGATGCATTAAAACATATTTTAGATTTTTATGCATAGATTTGCATTAGAAATGCCACCAGCACATATTATGATAATTAACTAGTTGAATATTCAAGGTATAAACTTTTGCAACCATTTCGATTTTGTGCAGAGGATTCGTAAAATTTTTTATAGAAAACATTGTTCTGTTATATTTCACATTTAGTTTATAATTTTTCTAATATAAATATAGGGATGAATACTTTTCCAAAGTTATTGAAGGTACAATAGCTTCTGTATCATTTTAGAATATTCCGAGCTCAACTATTAAGCTTCCAAGACAAATTCATTTTCATAACTGGAGGATGGCATTCAATGCATGCTAGCAAAAAGTATGTTTACATTTATTTTCTATATTTATCTTAAAATTATACCAGATATGTCGTTATAAGCCAAACTTTTTTACATGATGCATTATTTACTACAAAATGATAATTAAACGATAATTAATTAATTCATTAAACAATTAAAAATATAAAGTGAACCGAAAAGTTGTACACGAAGAGAGAAATAAGTCCGCCTCCATACAAATAGCAAGTTAAACCCTTTTAAGCATTAAAGCATTTTACTTTTTATCTAAAACATTTAGGCTTTATCAGCGCTTCGATCCTTTGCGCACCAGGGTGTTTATTACTTTAGAATTCTAACCCTTTTTGTCCTCTCCTTTGCGCTTCTATCTTCGAATGCCATGCTGAACATGTCCTCTTCACGCATTCTTCAGTCAATGCCTTTCTTTTAAACTTTTCCCAAAATATCTGTATAGTTTGCTTACCTGAAGTATAGTACTATGCCTGACTCACTGTTTTCTAGATTTTCTATGCCTCGCAAATATGAACAAAAATTTAACGATCAATTTCACTTTTACAATAGATAAGCAATCGTTCACTCGCAGCAGTCGACAAGCTCATAATCTCGTGACATATTGTTCAAAGAAACAGTAATATCTTGTAGTTTTTGTAGTTGATAAATTTTCAAAAAAGCTATTGTTGTTCCTGATTAAAACGTGCAAATTTTTCGAACTCATTATATACATAAAAACTTATTGGTATAATGTCATGCAATGTTATGAATCTATTTAAAATAATAACTGACTAATGTAACCCGTTGAAGTCATTTGTAAGTATATTTACGGCTTTTACACAATATATTATTACAAATATATATAAAAAATAAAAAATAATAGGGACGTTCAGTGGCATTGTACCCAAAATTCACTATAAACAAAAGTTTTATAGCTTTGAAACATGAATATTGTGTGTAAGCAATGAAATATTTGTCATCGGCACGAGAATTAAAACGTTTTGTATTTAACCAATGGAATAATAGCAACAAATCGACTCCTTTTATATTGTATTACTTTACTAACCCATCACAGTGAATTAGTAGTACAGAGGATACAGGTCAATAATTATAGCAACCGTAAAATCCTAGGTATAATTAACACTTAGTACAAAATTTACTTATATATAGTACTATACTTAATATCAATACAAAATATATTAAGATTCCCTTACGTTTTACAATATTTACAATAAATTTTCAATAATATATGAGCCACCTGGT
The DNA here is from genome assembly GCA_020423425.1 of Chrysopa pallens. Taxonomy (NCBI): domain Eukaryota; kingdom Metazoa; phylum Arthropoda; class Insecta; order Neuroptera; family Chrysopidae; genus Chrysopa; species Chrysopa pallens. Next base: position 12,135,484 of record CM035594.1, read on the forward strand.
CTGAAATTTTCGAACCAGAAATACAATTTAAGGAATACGATTCGGTTTTGAAAAAAAAAAGGTCCGATATTGATTTCAATCATAATATATTAAAATTAAAATTTTCGGTTATAAAAATTAAATTTGCCAATTTAATATATTCTACATGTATCAAAATATGTAATAACAAAAACGTTTAAAGCGTATTTCTTATGTTTCAAAATACTTGAAGTTTACTTTTCAATCTCACCGTTTTCTCATTAGAAGTGTTTATGTCTGTAGGGGGTTGGGAGTTTAAAAATACTCATTGAACACAATGATATTTTAAGAGTTTTTTCCATTGCTAGTAGAAAAACTTTTCATAATTTGTTAAAAATTCAATCCTCAATTGCTTTTATATATATATATATATATATATATATATATATATATATATATATATATATATATATATATATATATATATATATATATATATATATATATATATATAATATATAAATATATATATATATATATATATATATATATATATATATATTTATATATTATATATATATATATATATATATATATCAAAAATTTAATGATATTTAAGTTTACTTGAACTTTGTTGGGTTTCCTAAGACTGAACTGTAAACATTTGTTAATTTATTGTTTTCTCGATATTTCAAATTAATCCTATTTTACATTTTGCATTGTAAAATATATATATATACATATATCAATAAATATATAAATATATATATATATATATATATATATATATATATATATATATATATATATATATATATATATATATATATATAGATATATATATGTATCTAATCAAAATAATAATAATAGGATTATATTAATATATAATCCTATTTTCCATTTTGCATTGTAAAATATATATATATATATATATATATATATATATATACATTTATATGTATATATTTATATATTATATATATATATATATATATATATATCAAAAATTTAATGATATTTAAGTTTACTTGAACTTTGTTGGGTTTCCTAAGACTGAACTGTAAACATTTGTTAATTTATTGTTTTCTCGATATTTCAAATTAATCCTATTCTCAATTTTGCATTGTAAAATATATATATATATATATATACATAAATATATAAATATTTAAATATATAAATATATATATATATATATATATATATATATATCTATATATATATATATATATATATATATATATATATATATATGTATATATATATTTATATATCTAAATATATATATAAATGAATCCGAAGAATTTAAATTTGATAGTTCAAGTGTTTCAGAAATACAGACTCTTTTACAATGCAAAATTGAGAATAGGATTAATTTGAAATATCGAGAAAACAATAAATTAACAAATGTTTACAGTTCAGTCTTAGGAAACCCAACAAAGTTCAAGTAAACTTAAATATCATTAAATGTATGATAGAAAATTCGAAAAATAAGAAATTTAATTAGCTTTTCACCGGATAATTAAATTTCTTATTGCTCCCAACGAACGGTAAAGTACTGGGGCTTTTAACAGATTAAAGCGTTTATTTATATAATCTTTAAAAAAGATACATTTTGAAATATACATGGATAAAAAATAATCGTATCAAGTGTAGTAATTAAAAAACATAAAAGTTAAAATTTGAAAAAACAAAGAAAATACAATATGGACTACACATTTAAAAAACAATAAAATAAAATATATATAGTAAAACAGAGAAATAAGTGTCATATATCACAGTTAATATCACAATAGAATCACAAGTTTGGCACTGCGCACATAACTTGATCAATCACAGATGGTGGGGAAGGGTGGCTCAGATGTGCGGGCCACCATATACCATTGTTCTTGGCTATGATGACTGATCATGATACTGCCTCTGTCCGGTTAGGTGCTCTATGTAGATGTCACGTGACCAACGGATCGTATCTGATGCCATCAGTATGGCCATGGTCTGCGCATATTTATTAGCGATTCCCAAGGACTTTGCAACCCGGTAGTTCTGTGTTAGCCAGGCTCCGAGCGAACCAACGACAAATGCATCCAGTGAGACCCTATAGCCCTTAGAGGATAACTCAGCAGCAAGTGGTTTATATTTTTCTAGTTTTTGCTGCCGAGCAACCTCTAAGGCGTCTGGGGCACCCTCAAATGGAATTCATTCATCGATGATTTTTACTTCCTTACTAGCCTCATCCAGAACCACTAAATCAGGACGAAGCGTACTGCGTACGCCCGGGTACTTGCCTATTGATGTTTAAGACAGTACCCGGGGGGAGCCACGCTCCGCGAGCAAGACGATCTTGAACGTCATTATGTCGACGTTGTCACGCGGCCGAATGGATAGATAATGGTTCAGTACGTGCGGTAATGTTTCATTGACATAACCGCAACGTAGACACCGTTTATCACCGTTACCGAGTCTACGTGCACCATTAAGTGGGACAACGCCGAGCCGGGCACGGTGGACAAAGCGGTAATCACAGAACCGAGTGTACCCGCCATTCAACATAAAGTGGTTGCTCGCTTCTCTTTGTGATGTACATGAGTACGCCTTTCCCTGATCGGGTTTTCCTAGAAGACTAGAAAGGTAGCTTACTCGAAGTGCTGAACGTAGCATTCGAACCACCATAGATCGCGCCGTCTCCGGGATCATTATGCGCTCTGGTGTTTGCCCAGGCCGATTGATGACAACAGACAGGTCACGTTTTTCGATACACCAGCGGAAACCCACACCGATTTTGTTGTTCAGGCAGCGGCACGCATTTCTAGCCTGTGACCACAAACAAGAAATGTCTCCACCGTCACGTGCTAAACGACCTTCAAGTGAGCCACTCAAATATTTGGCAATCATTTCCTCACTTGGATTGCCACCGATCCGACGCCATATGCAGGTTTCAGGCAGGACCACGCCGTTTTCCTGACAATGATGTCCTTGCAGGTCAGCATTCTAAATGCGTGCAGCACCGTACTTACGTCCGCGGAATCGGCCAACGGTAAAAGATTTGCGCCTCCCTGGTATGATGAAATATATAGAATTTCCGGAGAGCCACGTTGTGGTAGGTTCATCCATTCCTTGGCCAGTTTTTTGATAGTTTTATCTGCGTCTGTTAAAATTCGAAAAATAAGAAATTTAATTAGCTTTTCACCGGATAATTAAATTTCTTATACCTCCCAACGAACGGTCAAGTACCGGGGCCTTTAATATAATAAAATGTAATAAACCCAAATGAATAAAAAATTTGGATTTTATCCAACATGGCTGAGTTTTTTAACCTAATTAAATTATAGGCTCGAGATATTGAAAAACTTACCTTCTTATCATCAGATTTTAAAATCGAAAATCTGTGAGTTGATGTGCTTTCAAATGTCCAAAAGGGCAAAATGGGACATTATATTTCTTGCGATTTTTGTATTCAAAAATTTTGTTTCAGATATTTCAAACGTCGTTTATTAAGTGATCCAACCGCCGATAAATTTTTTATGCATTATAAAATCCGTAAAGTTTTTGGACTATAATAGCGACTGGAATGTGTTTATGTTGTCGAATGTCGGAAATGCAATGTTAGTTTAAATATATAAATAAATAAAAAAACAGTGTCGGATCATCTATCACTCTTATATAACAATTCACGGTTTTATAGTTTTGTGATATAGTGGATTTTTTGTATTATGATATTAAACCTTAATGCAGCTAAAATGACGGTTCATCTGACCAATGTTTGAATGTTACATAGGTATAGAATAAACCCTTATCATTTTGATGGATGTTACGAGTTTCATATAACTTAATAGGTGGATGTGTATTATTCTATTTTTCATGTAGTAAATTTTTAATTTCATAATGAACTACGTACGAATCGAATGAAATAATCTTAAATATTTAATGTACTTAGATATTTTTGTTTTAATATATTCTTAGGTTCGCGTAAATTTATCTTGTCATATTTTTTAAAATTTCTGATAGGAAATGAGCATCATCATGAAATTTTATTAAATTTTAATAATTATCTCATTTATGCGGAAAACGAAAAGCTTTTACCAGATGTTGTTCTATTGCACAAAGTCAAAGAGCCATGAATAAAACATATATCTGCTCTTCTTCCAAGGATTAAGAGCTGTTAATGAAGAGGAGAACAAATATATTGCACATATAGTACATATCTAAAAGTGGATAACGAAATAAAGAAGCAGTTATTTAGATTTGACCACCAGGTGATCCCTCCGAAAAATTATTGGTATAAATGAATAATTTAGCTGAAGTGTTGCATCTGATTCAATGAATCCTGCGGACTTTTTCATTTGACCGGGCATGCAGTTCATTCAAACATCAAGAATGATCTATAGAGCACCTACCGCATGCATTAAATTTACACTGCAAAATTTAGGGTCAATTGACACGGAAGGAATTTATAGTATTAAAGAAATTCCATCAAATTCAGTGAAAATTATATCAAAATTTAGAATCTATGTTTTTATGAATGCTCTGAAACGAATTAAAAAGCATTTGTTCCTGTGGGAATACAATTATGAATAGTAGTCTATGCCACCCTGGGATAGTGTAGCTTCACAACGGTAAAATAATTTTCAAATTAGTCCAGTAGTTGTTAAGTTTATTCTTTACATACAAAAATACAAATGTTTCCTCTTTATAATATTAATATAGATATAATCAATTTAAAGAAAGTTAACACAAATTTTATTCAATTCACACACATTACATTTGTTCAATGATTGTTTTTTTTTACAAGAATATATATATTTCTTTTTGACGCTTGTTACACAATGATTGATCACGAAAATGTTTTAATCAAAGTTTCTAGGTATTGAAAACGCTTTTCATAATATTTTTAAGATTTGTTGAAAAGTTAGAAGCCATTGATAAAAATCAAAAAACAAAATTCATAGACACATTATTCGCAATCGTGAAATACAATTGAGACGAATAAAGATACTTCTTACCACATGAATATATTCAAATTCAAGCAATGGGGAAAACCAAAGAAGATTATAAATTTCCGTTACTGAATCAAGTCTCAAAATAAATTATAAACACTTTACAGTTAATAAGAAATAGTAATAAAAACAATTATAATTATATACGTAATGTTATTGTAGTATAATATATCAAAAGTGGCTTATATGAAAACATGCATCAATTTGATAATATTTTATTAAATTGAAAAACCAATTTATTCTGTTGGTTTCAAAAATATTTGGATAGTTCCCATATAACTACACACGTCCAAAATACTAATTAATAAATAACTTTCAATAATGTACCTACTAAAATTGTAGTAAGTACAGAATGTCCAATGAAGGTAGAACAATTGATGTGCTGTAGTCTTTCTGCTACTAAAACTTTTACTATTACAATATTTTTACTATTCTATAAAATAGTCCCCTATTAACTTAATATTCAATTATAATTTTAACTGGGATATTGTTAATTAATATATTTCCTTTTTGATAACCATGAAATTTTTTAGTTTATTTTAAAGTGACAGTCTATTCAGAAACCTCTGTGACTTTGAAATTGATGCTGTTCAGTAACTTTTATTAAGTGAACAAAATAAATTGGCTTCTCGAAGTATCGATGGTGAACCTGAATATTTAAAATTTTTCGACTCAACCCATTTCAAGGAGTAATGACGGGCACACGATTTGTCTGATCAGAAATTCTGGTCAGACAAATCTGATTGTCAATGCACACCATCAGGCAGTCCTATAAAAAATTCGTAAAAGAAATTTTAAATATATATGAGAAAATAATGTAAAGCAAGTGCATAACATCGGATATCATCGGTTACGTACAACTAATCACAACGAACCAATGAACTTTGAAATATTTTATATTTATTAATTTCTTTTTTTACTACCAGATTGTCTACTTCAGCTAACATCGCAAGAAATTCTTATAAGAAATTCTGATAATACATCTGATTTTCTGGTCAGAAAATTTGATCATTTTGACCTTGAGGTTAACTTCTCGAAAAATGTTAAATAAAAAGATTTTGTTTCTTCTTTAAAGAACTTTGATTACTTTGGTAGTGCTGAAAGAACATCTTTATGTCAAAGTTTGCGCACTAAAGTCAAAAGTAGCACCACTATCATAGCTTCAACTTCTTTCAGCACATTTAAACGAGGATATTCTAGCAGGTTTCATTAAAATTAGGACATATTCGCTGGAATACATTTTATACAATGCTTTAAGTTTGTATATGTGATTTTATATTTTGTTTTCTCAATGTAATTCAATTAATTTTAACACTCAATAATTTACAAACAGTATTCTGTATAAAGCGTCCAAATTTTAATATTGTAAAATCTATATACAAAATAGAATCGTTTTATCTACCAGGACGACCCATTAAGTGTGAAATATTTTATAAGCTAAAGGGTTTTCATAAAAAGGATTATAAACACAGACATGTTTAAAGAAGAAAATATGATATTGTGAGCTGAGAGAAGAGGCGAGAACCTGGAGCTAAATTATTTGGTAAATCTCTTGTTAAAGTTTATATTAAATTTTATTTAATTCTTGAAGACACATTTATAATATGAACATGGTTTGTTTCTGAGTGTTGCTATGAGGGATTAATAATTTTAGAGTTAAATAATTATCAGTTTGAAAATTTTTGCTGTGTGAACCATCATAATCCTTTAGTTTCATTATTACCTTGAAAAAGTTTCGTTATTAACTAAAGTTATTTTCTTGATATAAAAAATTTATGGCACAACAAAAATATTTGTGATTTGAATAAAATCAATTGACATTGAAAAGAAGCGAAGAATAATTTATCTTTTTAGAAATATTATAGACAGAAATTATTTGGTAAAATTGGGTTGAATTCAAACATTGGGATAATTTTGTTTGTTTTACGTATTAAATTTGTTTAACAACTATTCAAAATTTTATTGTTGGTTGCCAAAATTACAATTACTGGCAAAAAGACAAGTTTGCAAAAAGCCCCAACGATGTTTTTAAGATAAGCTCGCAGATATCAGACATCTATTTGAAACACTAAAGGTAAAATTAATTTAAATTCGTGAAAATCAAAGGAAAATTATCGAAATATGATCTGTTATTATAAACAGTTTTAGATAAATAATATTATAATAATATTACATGGACATATATTTGGTTCATCAATATAATCCTTTACTAAATTGTTCAACAACAGAGAATTACTCATGTATCGTATTATATCTATAGAATTAAATTAATTCCTGGAATTAATGGCTACCATTCCTTCATAACACATACACAAACAGGTAAGGTACTTGTCTATCCACTTTCTAGATCAGTTAATACGAATAATACTCAGCATGTGTATAATTACTGATTGTTCCATAATTATTTCCGACGAAATAGATAATGTTGATATAAAGTTTAGGGATAAATTTATACATTCAAATTGTTAATATTATCGACTCGATTTGACGAGATCTGAGAGCGTTAAATCAGATAACTAACTCGTAATACCCAAAACAAAAAGTAAAAATAATAATATAATAGTTTAAAAAAACTAAAAAAACACGCATGCATTCGTAGTTCGCGCACTAGCTCTATCTTTATTACTCTCATGCAAAGGATCCGTTCAGATGCGTTCTGCAGCCAACTTCAGAGAGTTACCTACAGACAAACAAACAAACATACGAGTGAAGCTAATAAAAGCGTGTTAAAAAAAAAGAAAACCAAAACAACCAAAACAACATTATTTAAAAAGGAAAGTTACAATAAAAATTTAGTTGCCAAACGAAGTTAAATTAAATTTGCTCAAAATTTTTCTTCATTTTCAATTTTAAAAAATATTATTTTCAAAAAAAGAATGTTTTTATGTCTTTTTCGTCACAAAAATAATACTTCGGACAGTGTAGTTGTACTTTTAAATTATTCAAAATTATTTTCCGGTCCTTGGCCGAAAATGAATTAGATTTTCTAACAACTTTTTAACTTATAAAAGAACCCTGACTGTATTTATATTATCTAACTTAGAATATACTCGAATATTCGAGTATATTTTGCTTATAAAAATATTATGTAAACTTTTTTATAAGTTTAAGAATTATCCAGAAATATTGCAGTGTTAAGCATCTTGAGTCTTTTAATGTATATTTCATTCAAAAAATTATTCCAGAATGTCATTTATAATATTTATCAATAAATAAGTTATAATAATTATTCTTTGTTTTGTTGACATTATCAATTTCTAATCCATATTGCATAAAAATAAAAATACCACTTAGAAGTTTAAATATACCACACTCATCACATACACTTATCAAATTTGGCTATGGTTTAGAAGTCCATTTAGACCAAAACAAACAAATATTGTTCATTCACAACATATATTACATCCAGGCAACTCCAATTGATAAATGTGTTAAGGTAATAAGACATGATATCTTGAAATTGTGACGAATTTTGAAATTAATTCGAAATCTTATCTACTAGCACATGGACTGAAAAGTCCCGGGCCTAACAAAGAAAACACAGTTTTTTTGGTTCAAAATTAGCTTTATCATCAACGTAATCTCCATCAAGTGCCACGCAAACATTCCAGTCCACTGCGTTCTGCATCATCGGTGTCTCTACGACCACGTTTGAAGTGTAAAATTTAAACACGAAATTGTTTTTGATCCATTGTTTTGAAAATAACAAAAGTAGCGTCACTCTTAGCACAATAACTCACAAACTAATGAATAGAATATCATGCAATTTTAACAGCTGTCTTTTGAAGGTTAGTATTAACTGATAAAAAGGTGACTGCAATAAAACTAGTACCATCTATGTGTTAGGCCCGGGACTTTTGATTCCATGTCATAGTAGTCAACAGTCTAACATGAAGAAAGAAAACAAAGTCAAAAGTTTTTGAAAGAAATGTGATAGAAATATTATCGAAGTAGGCTAGAATTGTTATTGAAGGAATAACTACAACTGTTTTTGAATTCCTGAATTTGTAAAACTGAGCATTCTTGAATTGTCGAGAGAATAAACAGTTGTAAAAGGAAGATCATATTTCCTGTTCATTTAATTTTGTTGAACACAAGTGTACAAACATAAACTACTGTGACTAGTATATAATATGTGAAAGATAAGTAAGCACTCGTCTCGAATATGACTAAACATAAATTGAATTATATATTACGATTATTATTATTATTATTATTTATTCAATATCTGGGATTCTGTTATTATCTGGATGATTGGTCAGTGCTGAAGCTAATATCAGTTGTTTGGTTATTCGTTGTGTTGTACCATGGTAATGTTTAAATCTTAGTTATATGCATGCTGTGAACAAAGCGATTTGTCTATCTTAATAATCTGAACATTTAGTTTTACTGGATAAATAATACGTTTATATCTATATACAGTTCTTATATAAAGGTTAAACTTACATGCAGATATTATTATTGTTAAATAAATTGTCTAAATTAATTTATGCAGACTCTACGTAATTTATTCTTACTCTGTTTAAGTTCGTGTATAATATGATTAAATTAGAAGCTTTACTATATTTTAAATTTAAGGATTGTCAAAAACTTTCCAATAAATTTATCGATCGCGGTCAATAAAAGTGTCGAAACTCACGAATTTAAATGATAAAATTTTAATATCTAATTGTTAACGAAACATATATTAATATATAAAACAAAAATTTGTGTAACTTGCCGTTAAATTAAGAGAATGATTATTAAATAAAAATATAATGAAAAACCTTAAGAATATTAAGTGTATTTTTAAACAACAATTTCTCTCTTAATTGATGGACAAGATCCCTAATTTTTGTTTTATATTAATAATACATTTCGTTAACTATAATAAACTAAAAATACTGATCATTATCTATTTATCTATTTTTGTTCTATTATCCTGCCGAGGGAACTTCCTTGTATAACTATAGTATACCATAAGATACAATATACTCAAAACCTTATATATAATTTCGTTTGGATTACTGATTTGCTTTTGTACTCTTAATTAGGATTTTATACTTACTTTGTAAATTATTCACTGTAAAAAATTTTGTCCCACACCCAATACGGGGTGTAAAAATAAATATAAAATATAAAAAATTGCATGTCACGGATGTCAAACACCAAGTACTGGAAGCAAAACAAAATTCCAGGCTTCCTAAAAGAAAGGCTTTTCCAACGTTATTCCTAATCTACTTCAAATCTTGCATGGAATTGATGTACTATGATAAAATGGGAAAATTGTTTTTTCTGTGAAAATTGTCAAACATGACCGAATTTGCTGGTAGATAAAAAAATCTCGTATATCAGGGCATAATGAAAGAAAATTTGCACAGAAATACACAAAGGATTTCATTAATATGACCTATCTAAGTGATACAGAATCAAAGTTTAAGAAAGTTTTTGTTAAATAAACGTTCCTATTAATTAGGAATTTTGTTTTATCTCCGGTAGAAATAGTTATCTTGCACCAACCTGTTTTATAAAATATCTACATCATAATTTTGATGTTTATTCCAGTTGAGACAATTTCGAAGTTAGATATATACTTATTTAAACAGATAGGTATTGCTGGTCGAATGATTCGCACATCTAATCATGTCGGTAATAAATGTATAGACAGAAAGGTATCTCATATATGCAGTTTAAGCATATTGTACTAATTCCTTGTACATAATATATGTGTTAATGTAAGGTAGCTACAACTACCTACAACTATACGACTCAGGGTGATTCATTTTATAATGTTTTATTTATTAAACCTTGTTTGTTAGTTTATTCAACCGAAATTTTATATATACATTTGGTTTCATAAATAAAAAAACACGGACTATCCGGATACTAAAAATGTTGAAAAAGGCATTATTTTCATTATCGACTTATGCATAATATGTAATTGACAATGTATTTAACAATTAAAAATACTACAAACATTGATATTTATTTATATACTGAGAATCAAAACAATTAACTCTGTTAAATATTATATTAATTTATTTAATTGAAAAATGTATTTTTGTAAAAATTATGATTTCAATGGATTTGTTGCAATACTATGCACAGAACGTATATTGTAATTAGAAACGTGCAGTAGTCGTTTGACAATAAAATGTATTATAAGACTTACAATATTTTTCTCTATATGAGTGGAAAAGGACCTAAGTAGATTCTAAAATCTGAAATTTAAGACTTTATTGGCTTCGATAACGCAAATTATTAAATTATTAAATGCAATATTTTTCATTTGCTGCTTTACGTTTAATTATTATTAAAGCAGAGATTCATTTGAAAGTTAATAATATGATCTATAGTTTTATGAAAAATATTGAATTTTCATCAAAGTGATAAATTTAGTTAAAAGCTTTATTAAAGACGTAAGAAAAACGGAAAATTTTATATCGATGGGCTGCATCTATCACAATATGAGTTCTATAGAAAAAAAATTTGCTCGATAATTAAAGTTTACTAGCCAGAAAATAATAATTTTTTTTTCAACTTTACAACTTTACAAGATTTAAGTGAAAATTTAACAAGATCTGCTTCGTAGTGGATAACATCATTAAGGTTTCCTTATGAACGGTAGACCATTAACTTTGTTAGGAAACATTTCATATATCATGCGAATTCAGATACTCACATTATTGAAAATAATTTAATAATCATAATAGTACATCTGATTTTTAAAAGCGATAAAAGAAGTTCAACTTTCAAAAGTTCAATAATAATAGTAGTTTATAATATTTTCTATAAGAGTATCTTACGATTCACCTGTGAATAGCTTATACTATGTATTAATGTGAAACTAAGGCTGGTGGTACTTTGTCTATACACAAATACTACAAACTTAAACAATATAAAATAATACATCTACATTCACATTACCTCGTTTTTTTCAGACGCGTAGCCTACCCTCGAATTAAGGGAAATTGGTAACCTGCGTTAAGGGAATTTTAAGTTTTTGATTACAAACCTGCGTTATACATTGTAGACAACTTTTGACAGAAATGAGTTCAAGATGGAGCTTATATATCGGCAACTTATGTCGTTTTATGTATTTATTGCCGTTTACTCGCATTAAAATCCGCGGTTGATTTGAATTGGTAATAAAACTTCAATAGGTTGTAAAAATGGAGATAACCTGATTATGGGCTTATTAAAATGTAAATATATATGTGAGATTTTCATCTTTTAAACATAAATAAGTCTTAAGAAACAAGGATCATATGAAAAATAATAATCCCTCAGGTATAAGGTAAATATTGTATAGGCAAAGGGTGGAGTTTATGGGTGAAAATTTCTTCAGGAGATTGATAAACACCATATATTTAAATTTGAAGAATAATTTTTTTTCTGTCAGATATATTTTAAATTATTTTTATATGAAAATAAGAAAAAATGATATTATTTCAAAAAAAAAAACCTACCTTAGTTACATAACAGATGTAATACAGAAAATTTTCAGTTGCTATGATTAAATCATCAAAGTTTATGTAACAAGGACAGTGATTAGTATTGTAAAAGATGGGATCAAGGACCAGTAAACGTCAGTAAATATCTATTCGAATCGGATTACTTTCAGTTTCTCAAAAATCGACCAACTTTAAATGAATTTTCTTATTCTAAAATATTTTTTTTTTTTAAAGTACATATTATTTATTGATATAAATACGACATTGGCCGTCTATAAAGATTTTATTCATATGGTAAACTATTTTGATAAATCAATTAAAGTCAATAAAACTAAACATAATAACATAATTTATGACTCACGTAAGTCAATAATAAGCCCTAGAAAATAGGAGAATACAACTAAAAACTTTACGATTGACATAAATCTTCAAAATAATGTTATATGGCACTAAGTGTAACTATCATGCGAGTTATCTATGAGAGTTGAATATTGTAGAACTAAGACATTTTAATTTCTATCTATCTTAAGTATTCATAATTTGGGTAAAAAATAAAGTATTTTTATCCTTAATTGCGAAATTTGATCTTTATGTTTTATAATATTTAGTGAGAAAAAAGTCTCGCGCAAAAACCTCTATCAGCAATTATACCATCCCCATGTAAGTTGTATAATTTTTTTGCATGCAATATAAAAAATTGGTTATCAAATCCAAAATTACCCAAATTTGATTTCACATAATGTATATCATTTCGTATTTTTCTCAATGGACATATCGGATATGATTCGTTATCACTAATCTTATATACGCTACTGGTTGAATGTGCTAAACAACACGTATTTACCTACCTACGTCCATATCGATGTTAATTTAAACGCATTATACTAAAACTTTAATAAGATTAAAATTAGAATTCCTCATGTGTAGATATTTTATTAATTAACTCCCAAGATATCTTTTAAGTTTAGCTGAATGTCTAACTGTGTTATTTAAGTCCTAACAGAAAAAAAAACTTGTGTACTTTGATTATCAGTTGATGCAATTTTTATTAAATGTTTTTTCTTTATATTTACTTGAATTGAGATAAGTATTTCGGTGCAAAACTATCTGCAAATTGTACAAAATTATGTTAGTATTTATTTTTATACCCTACATATATATTAGGATATGTTTAATTTAATCGCAAGTTTCAATTGAATTACTTACTTATTTTTGCTGAATTTTTAATTTCGTAGTATTGTGTCCACGCGTCATATTATCGTGTACATAAGACCCTAAAAACTTCAAATCAATATGGCGTGGCTATATCCATTTGGAGTCGTTACACTAACATCACCGAAATATCGTAAAACCATGATAATCATTTGATTTGTCTAAGGTGGAACGGTATTCATACAGCAAATAATAGCGTGAGAATATCCGTTCGATATATAAAATATTTTAATTCCGCTTAGTCTGTTTCGCTATGGAAATGAGAAAAGATCAAACGTAGTAAATGGTTATGGTGGACTACTATTCTATAGGTATTCTCATATAGCTTTTTTGATAGTCAGTTCCGAAAGCTAGCTGATGATTTTAGCAGGCAAGAGGTACACCACATATATGGTAGACCAAGGCTTGGAAATTGGCTTTTGGACATTTATTCTTTTCTGTAAAAAACATGGCACCACACATGCAATTTTTGGGCAATAGATTGTCTATTATAGATGTAAAAGAAAATTGTTATTTTGACTATGAAAAGGGACAATTTTCACATTTCCACAACAAGGTTAGTTAATTTTCTTTTTTTGTAAATGAAAATTATTTAATCCTACATTATTCGCTCTATGTTTGTATAACCACCAATGAGTTTTGTAAAGTTACCTTCCCTTCTCAAATAATATTTTATATACCTAAAATATGAAAATCCTAATTATAAGAATATTTTTTAATATCCTGTTTTAAAAAGTATACCGACAGTAAAAAAAGGATATAAATTTACTCTGATTAAATGGAAATAAAATGATTATTATGATCATCGTTTTAATATCCTGATATTTGTATTGAATATTGAAAACTTGCAACATAAAATAAATTTTATATCCCTTCACTTAAAGGCCTACATTAAAATAATGATTGTTTATTGTCCAACCAACCTTTAAATATTAAAAATCAGCATTAATCTGTGCAAGATTATTAGCACATGATTTACAACTGATGTTTTAAATGTAATAATTATTATATATTAGTGGTTTAGCAAGCAGTAAATCTGTTTAAATACAAGGTGTACTAACTAATATGTTTCAGTCGATTAATCGTACTAAAATAATTTTTTTAATTAATTCATTATTATACGGCTTCTTTCAAATAAAATAATCAAAACTCAGATAATCCAATTTCCGCAACTGTCAACTATTAATTTTCTAGTTCTTTCGAATATTCTGTTTTTATGGAATTAAAAAATACAGTTCGAAAATTTGCCAGCTAGCTCCCACTTCTGCCAAAACTCACTCTGAGTGTATATTACAGGAAAAAATCTTCTTGGTTTTATCTGCAGATTATTGTGATTCTCTCAAACAAGATACTTTCTAACTTTCACAAAATGGCTTCACTTCTCCCAAACGAAAGAGGAACTGCATTCTTATAATCGCACAAAAGTATAATTATGGAAAAAAAGTGAGGACACACACGTCTACACCGTAACTGCACTATATCTTAGTCGTCGGCCGTCACTTAAACTTGCATCGTTAACTTGAATATTACATCTCACATTCGTGGGTATATGTGGGCTTAAGTATACAAACACAGTGTTTTACTTCCAATCCAAGTAATGGGCAGTACATGGCTGGACTAGGTAACTCAAAAATAACTCAAGTTTCAAAAATAAGAAGAAGTGTTGATAAGAAAAGGTTAACCACCCCATCTTCACTTGGTACCAATTATTATCATCAATTAATCATTATGTCTTGACCGAAACACATATCGGATGTCAAACAATGCAAATACATTTGCCACGATGTGCGATTTCTGTGCAAAAATACACAAAAATGTGCAAAAAACCTGAAAAATACAATTGTATTGTTTCACATCTTGCCCACGTGACAGTCAACGCACTTCCGTGTTAGAATGAGGAGATGTGGTTACCTTATATTTAAACGTTATGATAGATGGAAAGGCTATAGAGAAGTAATATTTAACTAGTTAATTATAACTATTTTTAATTGAAATAAAAAAATACACAAATTTCATACATATATTTATTATTATAATAAAGCTTCTGTTTAATATTAAATATTTAAAATGAAGAATAATAAATAAATATCTTCTATTATTATTATTTATTTATTTTTTTATTTATGTCTATCAGATTTCAGAATCCAATATTGTGATCTATCTCAAGAAATTAGTTTACGATAGTGATGAAAAATCATACTAAAAATTCTATTGTTTTTTCTTCACATTGCATTAATGTACACTTTTTACACTTTAACTAATAGAAATTTAATTAATCTTTACTCCTACTTAAAATTCTTTTAGTTGTAAATAATTGCAATTAAAATGGCCTGGTACTCGTTTGAAATAGTGTTTTTACATTCTGTAGCTTAGAGATAGTATAACATTTAATGTTAAGTACTTACAGAAAACATTATAAATAGCCAGACATTAAACAAATAAATGGCCATTAAATGTAATAACGATTTATTGACGATTGGTGGTGTTGATTTTAAATTTCAAATGCGTATAATTCACACAAAACAGAACAGAAAACAGTAAATACTAGTAAATATACAATATACCTTCACATGTATGTACATGTATATACCCTGTGCTTCATAAGTTTAACTTTTACGCTAAATTTATTTCAGCGAAAACGTTTTCAAATGAAAGACTACACAATGTTATGCAAAAACATTTTGATGCCAAAATTTTCACTTATTTTATGATTGGCTGGCTAGGTTTTAAGATACCGCTTGTTCACTTGTCCAGAGTATTGGGCTCTAGATCGGATTTAAGACTATATCTCATGCACCTTACTCTCCTTAAGACAATTACGAAAATCGAGAAACGAATAAAAATTTTTCTTTCCTTCCATTCGATAAAACTATGTATAAGTGTAGTTTGACTTGTAGATTTCAAAAATAAAATCCATTTCACAATTGGATGTGTAGCTTTTGAGATATCACAGGGGATCAATATTTTGAACACAATTTAAGCAATATCTCGAAAACTAGAGCTATCTAATGGTAAAAAAATGCAACTTTTGGATTTCAAAGCCTTTAGTTACCCTAGAAAACCTAATAATAGTAATTTTATTAGATTTTTAAGGTTTTTCACAAAGCCAGAATAGTTCAACCAAACTCTCTTCAAATAGTCAAAACCTTAAAAACGGATAATTGTTTCACGTTCTGTTAGAACATTTTGTTATACATTGGGATATCTTAAACAAAATGGAGTGGTCCGTTTTGGTCACAATTCAGCATGTTCTTAAAAAATTCCAAAATGACGATATCATTATCATACACAATTATATTGTTCAAACAAATAGTTTTCAGGAATCCTTTTATATACGGTTATTATTGTTGTCCTATTATATTTAGAGGCATATATAACAGATCCCGTTAAACAAACGTTTTTAGCCGCCTTTCGAAAGTTTTAAAAAACTAATATATATATATTAAAAAAATTTACAAAAACAGTTCCGACTCCGCCTGGCCGTTATATTCAGTCGATTTGGATATTGAAATGAAAGGTATTAGTGTCTAGATGAAGCATTGGATTACATTTATCTTTTGCCGGTCTCAAGTAATACTCAAAAATGAGATAGTTTTGTATATCAATATTTCCAGTTTAAATGACGATAGATGGTTCGTTTTAGCTTGAGAACACTCAGTGATTCAATGCCTTCCATTTGAGATATTTAACAAATTGGATCAACAGTTCATCAACATTTCATCAACATCAACATTTTTTGTGTTAGTTGATTAGAATTTAAGATTCAAAATAATTTAATTGAACGAGTTATTGATAACATTTGTACTTGTATGGCAGTGGAGGGCTGGTTACCAGCTAGCAAATTAAATACTTTTGATACAGTTTGTGCATTTTATGTTTATAGCCAAGTGTTAAGTAGTTATTTACAAATAATATATTATGTGCGTGCGATATAGATTAGAGTTGGTTCGAAATACATCATTAGTGTGTTTTGTGGTATAAATAAAGTATTACTGCCTACACCTCTCAGTCTCAGTTAGTTGTTTATTTATCATCCATTCAGGGGTTCACGAATTATTATTTTGAATAACCATGCGTCGTCGTATCGCTTTGCTTTCTGTACTCTATAATAATAATAATAATAATAATTTTGAAAAGAAAATATTATGTTATTTTATAGAATTTTATTTAACACGTACTCACATTCGAAAATATATATATAACGGATGAAAATGAAAAACCTTACTGAACCAACCAAACCCCTTTTTATCGTCTTTTTGTTTATACGTGTGAATATAATATATATTATATAATCCAAAATAATTATTATTTATGTTTTGTATAAGATTCGAAGCTATTCTCGATTTATTTTATTATGTCAAATTTAATATTCTATAAAATATTTATTTTAATTTTCAGAAGAATGCAGTTTATGAATGAAATTTAGGTCGTTTTGAGATTCTAGGGTTAAAACCAAGTATATTGAAGTTTTTAATTTTAGAATGAACTTGCGTTAAAATCAAGTGTATTAAAATTTTTAATTATAGGATGAACTTGCATTCAAATGCAATTTTCAACATTTGTGGCGCCGGATAATCTTTCAGTGTGGCAACATAAATAAGGAAACGGAGCAAGCCAAAAAACTGACTTTGGTCTGATCTGATTTGTTTAAATATTTGAATAATATTCGTAGATTGCAGATCCTTAAGGAATAGATTCTATTTTGTACATTTTCGGAAATCATGGCATCGATATGATGATATTCACTGAGTTCCTTTAATTACTTTTCCAAGCGCATTTAAGGTGATTTTAAATTTAAGCTGCCTGCAATATGAGCTCGATATATTAAAATTCTCGAGGTTTTGCTAAAGTTTTGATTTTTATAAATCTCCATATTTTATTGGTTACTGAATACGATTCCGAGGTTTGAGGACTGAAATTTTGCCAGGAACTTTTTGAACACTTTTACGCCAAGTTTTACACTTTGTTCAGTTTTTGATCTACATCTCAGAAAAAACCGTTTTTTCCATCCATTCTATACAAAATTAAACTAGACAAAATTCCCAACGTTTATCATACAAAATGTTCTTTTCGAAGAATAATTGTTTCGCAACTAGACCAATCCTAAACAGGGCCTCATATTGTTGAAATAATATATTACATATAACAATATTTATATCATATGAAAGTACATTTCTCATAAAAATCGAATATTGGGAAAGTTAAGTATCAAAAAAAGTGTCAAAATTGGCTGAAAAAGTGCTCAGAAAACAAAGTTACGGGCAAAATTTGCACCTAGGATTTTAACATTCGTGTTCAATGACTCAAAAAATACGGAGGAAGAGAAAATTAAAACTATATTAAAACTTTCCTTAAAGTCCCAATTATTTTTCTAAAATATCCAGCCTAGTCACTTATTTGTAGTTATATATTTAGCAAACATTGTATACAGCCCTGTAATAATCCAATTCATTTGATGGTTTCAAAAGTTAATCATGTTTACATCTGTAATTAAAGTGTGAATTTATAATTTGATTAAAAAACCAATAATGATCAATTAAAATATACTAATGGACATACATTACTGTCAATTATAAATGCATAAAAAATCTATACAATATTTATGTCAAATATGTATGTAAAGCGAGCCACTCATTCACTACGCTCCATGTATTTTAATGCAATTTATTATTGCTTTACTATTTTTATTGCATCGTAAATTTATTTATTTTTTAAAATTTTAATTCTCAAATGAATTTCTGGCAGAGAAGTTGATACAGTCAATTTCTAATATAAGATAATAAAATAGGTATATAAATTAAATATGTGCAGTAATTTTTAATTTAAAAAAAAAATCAATAGTTAAATATGAGTATGCTTGTAAAATTTTATGATGTGTGCATATTTAACAAGATAAGTTCGACAATTCAGCCGTTTATTCATGAAATATTCTAAATAGCGGTTATAGTCCGGATGTCCATAATTTGAATTTTTGAATTTCGGGAATTTATATTTAACTGGTATTTCCTGGAAAAGAATCCGATACGCATTTTCTGAGATAGACGCGAATTTTTACAGACGTCTTGCACTGAAAGAAGGCGAAGTATAGACAGTTTAAACGCGCCTTTCTCAAAACTACTTTTTTCGAGTCGGTTACCACGATTTCTAATAAACTTCGTTGCAATTTTGGTCGAAAATTCAATATTTTGCTTACGAAGCCGATATTTTATCAATGTTACAACACTGGTTTTCACAAAAAAATTATAAAAACGTTTTTTCCCGTACTTCTAACTGCGTTTAAACCCTTAGTATACCTAATTCTAAAAATGTGTATATTGCTTAATTATAATTACTATGTTAATAGCCTTTATAACAAGTTTTCTCTAAGAAAATTATGATAACTGGACGTTTTGTTTTTGGGAGCCCGTAAATTGGATTGGTCCGACAATCTGGAAATCGATGGATATCCATGTTTTTATTATTGTTATGAGAAGATCAGTATAAACCAAATGCTAAAACTATTTTGTCCAACATGTGTGACAAACCAGGATAATCTTTGTCAAATCATCAAAGAACATGAAGATTACTATTCAATGAAGATTAACTTCAAGGTTGTCGGAAAACGATCATCTCACGTAGGGGACAAAAATTTTCCTCCTTTAATTATTGAAATATCTTCCTACTACAATTACAAAAAAAAAGTCGGATGGCTGTCAACTTGGAGCTTGTCGAGGACAATTAAAAAATTTACGTGACTCCGGAAAAGACAAAGTACCACTTTTTTGTACGTTGTTAATCATAGCTAAGCCTATTACAAATTTTTAGAAGAACATATATAATTGATATGATTTTCTAATGATAATTCAGACTAAAATTCATATTTTTTGTAATTAAACTTATTCATTTTTTGTTTGTTTGTTTGTGGCCATCAGAATTAATAAGCATCGGAAGCTAATGTTATTTTATACTTCAAATAGTTATAGGTAAACCTAAATTTTAAGTTTTCATGATGTAGATGGTCAGCTTTAAAAGTCATAAATGAACAAATATGTTCACCATATATTATTATAATGACATTTAATTAATTGAAAAATGCGTAAAAAATCCAATGTAAATTTCCATATTAAATCGCAAGCGTTAAATAGTATGAATAATTTAATAATTTGAACTGATTGTGAAATAACTTTTACCGTTATTTTCCTATCAAACGTTCAATTAAAGTTGTTTTTTTATTTCTGCATAAAAATTTAACCACACTTGTAACTCGAAGTCATTCGCGTATATCGGAATATGATTTTTCTATGCCAAAACCCGTCATATACAGAATTAAACATAACAAATAAATGCAATATTGTTATTAGTAATCTCTATTAGATTGAACATACTGTTGATTTTGGTGATAAAAGCTCCTGGAATCAATGATCATAAATTTTGATGAATTTTTTTGGTAAACAAAATCCGGTCTCTAATCACTACCATTTCGTTGAAATTCAGTGTCAAAATAAAGCTGTCAATTTATATAATTATGTCGACACATAATTATTATTTCTTTGACAAAATGTCATTACAAAAGAAATACGTTATGTGATCTAACCCGAAATAATTATATTTTAATTACGAAAATATTATGAAAGAAATATCAATTTAAATATTTCAACCCTATTTTTCTTTCATTATCCGATGTGAAAAATATTAATTACAAAAGTGAAAATTATTTAACGAAATATTTTTATTACAGTGTATAATAATACACATTTGGCAATAGATATCGATTATTGTATGTATTTTTGATATATAAAAGATATTGATCATTCATGAATTTAGTAGGGGAGAGTGTGTCGATAGTTACAAAAAAATTGCATACCAACGGTAGCTGTTTTAATAAGTTTTCAGAGAATTGCACTTTGTTGGCACAGGATAGCTGAGCTACTTAGCAATAATTACGGAAGTAAACAGGTAAAAATTTTAAAATATTTTCGTCAATCAAGTCGAAGTCTATCAAATGCCCCCACAAGGAGGGTTAATGTAGACAGTTGTTACAATATCATTAAGTGTAAAATTAAATTTTCAGTAAAAAAGTAAAATTAAGTTTTTTCTCTTGTTTTATGGTAAACACCTGATTATATAGATTAAACACCGAGTGTAAGGATCTCGTTTCTTTATATTTTATAATTTACCTTCTGTGGGTAATATGTCAAATTCCTAGCTCTTTTGTAACGAACCTAATATGAAATAGCCCCAATCTACTGCATGTATTATTGAAACTTCTCATTTCACGAAAATTTTTATTGACATCTGGAAAATTTTGACTATTGTTAAAACAACAAAGCCATTTTTAATGACACTTAGGTAAATAAAAAAACCCGAACTTCCAAAATATTTAACGTTTTTTTCATTAAAAACACAAAGGCAGAAATTTACAAAAAAAATTTTTAGTTAGTACTTCTGCACAACATGCAAATAATTTGTTGTACAGATTGACGTAAAATAACTATGGCACATTCTAATTGTGAATAATGAAAAGCTTTTTATTTCCAATGTTACAATTTACTCTCGGCAAAAATAGACACACCTATTCCTTACATTAAATTTTCTCTTGTAAAATTTCTCTATATTCGTTTTGTCTGTCAATCGTTATAATTCAAAAGACACTCCTTACAAAATGTGTCACCAGAATAACTGGAAAAATAATGATTAATGACGAAAAACAGTAGGATAGTTAAATATTTTATATAAAGTGGTTAACTCGAAATTGATCACATGTTTTTAATTTTCACGTAATGCTCCAAATATCAAATGAAATAACCCTTTTTGACATCGTTAATAATTCGAAAATTTTACATTGACAGATGTATGCATGCCCATAAGGTTTTTTGAAGGATAAATTTTATTTTTGGTGGGCAAAAGACCAATATTTCTCGAAAATCTTCCTTATTTTTAGTAAAGGAATATAAAAGCTTACAAATTAAAAAAATAAATAAATTTTGCAGTTTTATTTATTTTCAAGTTTAGTGCAAAATATCTTTGAAAACTGAGTTCAAATACAAGTTAAGACGCTTCAACTTTTTTTTTAGTTGATTATATTTTGGAATGGTGTAGTACCGCGTCCATTGTACACCCAGTGTAAATATACGTGAAAACAACTATACATTTAAAGAATTACAGCACATAGTGTTTTGAATTAAATCAACTGTACAATTTTCTTTAGTTACACCCTTTTTACACTCTTTTCCCGATCATTCTTGCTTTGCTACCACCACCCCACCTTTTATATCTCAATATACATAAATAATAAATATGATGTGTATTATATGTACAACAATCTAGGTACTAAACAGTAAAACATAGCAAACAAACATTGCTTCGCATAGCAGCCAAGCACCACAGTAAGCAAGTCAGTCATAGTCGTACATATATAGTAAGCTGGATTAGATATTATAATCAACGCAAAACAGAAGACCCTCAAACATAAACACGAACCGTGATTTCAAATCATTACATTTAATTTACTTCATTATTTTATAGTAATTTGGAAATTTAATTAAACCAGACATTATTTTAATTGGACTATATTTGCTTCTATCACGTACAGATCGTCTTGTTTAACAGTTTCCATATAATACCTATACATAGTATATATAATATGTATTTACAATATTATTTTGCTATCTAAAGATTGGATTTTTATGTATTTATATTACGAACATATATTTTCAATTTCCCTCATCATCAGTGGCGGATAAAGCACTACAAGGGCCTGTAGCTCACGTGAATATCGAGGCCCTTGAATGACATTAAAATATAGGAAGTAAATAAACCAGAACAATTTTCAAAACTACTTCTTCTATCCTCAAAGCGTATAATTTTTTAAGTGAAAACTTCTTTAGCCGCGTAGGGCATGTTTTTTGTTGGGCGTTAATTCAAACGAAGCTTATAAAACACTGGCATCAAGTTAATTCAATATACCCCATCTTAATAAGTTTCACTCAAAAATTAGGCTCAGATAGTGGGTATAAACATTCAGAGCCCCCCTTCACGCATGACTCGTAGCAATCGCTACTCTTAATATGTGTTTAATCCAGCACTATTCATCATCTTGTTGATAAGAGATAAGGAAATTTGTCTATATCATAATGTCAATATCATAAAGAAATTGCCTTTTTGAATTTTTTAAGGACATATTAATGGTAGAGAGTTTTAATTTGTGGTATTCCATAGTATTAATTCTGTTAGATGGATAAATAAATTTACACACTTCAATTTTTTTTTTATTTTGCTTTACGTACTTTATTTTATTCTAATTATGCGACATGTTTTGGATGTTACTCCATATTCAACTGCCTGTTGAATTGTGATCGTAGTGCAAACGGGAAGAAGATCATTTTTTGAAGACCACAACCACTTTTTGTTTGAGGTATCCGAATGAATAACATAATGTTGTTTTAAGTCAGTAGAAGATACGATAGAAATACTAAAATATTTAGACTTTTTCAAAGTTTTAACTTAAACAAATTTTGGCTTAAACAATGTAGTTTTTGTAATTCTGTGAAAAAAATTCAAAATTCGTTTTGGATTCAAACGGGTAGTTTGATCCGTAGATTCTAAAAATAACATCCATTTTATGGTCAGGTGTATAATTGTAAGATAACGCCTAAAATCAGATTCGAATCTCAATATTTCGGTAAAGTTTCGGGCGATATCTCGTCAACTAGCAAGCCAATTCTAAAATGTAATGTAATTTTTGATTTTGTTAGATCCAAATTAACCGAGATAAGCCGAAAACAAGAATTAAAATTTATTAGCGATTTTTTACAGAAACACAAAAATTGTATAATGTTATATGAAATCATTTTGTTATAGCCACTAACTACCCGCGATAAAATGCATTTTATGTCACAATCTAGAAAATACTGATCAAACAACTTATGTAGATTCGAGATTCGATGTACAAGTTTCCAGACGACCTAACCAAACACAAGGATAGCGGATCAATAGGTCAAATAATGATTTATTGAAAAAATTATTATAATTTTTTGGAATGAATCTTTAAATTTAGAACATTGAAAAAAATGTATAATCAGAATTGATTGATTAATTAAAAACCAATCATTTGCGACTAAACCGAACTTTACTGAGCATTCAACATATCACTAGTTGTCCGTAATATGAGATTATTTCATGTCATATGTATATGTTTACGTATGTGTCTGTAGAGGGTTGGTATTATTGCATTTGTATACATATATAAGTAAGGTTTTACTAGTTTGTCTAGTTCCTCTACGTACCACATAGTAAATCCCTATTTGTGCCATAAACTAGCCATAGTATGAATTGAAAGGTGTGAGTCGCGCACATTTATTTGTCCGAATTCTCGTTATTGTGTATACTCAGAGAGTAAGTTGTAGGGTAAAGAGGCGCAATGTTTGAAGCTCAATAAGGCCAACATTTTCGTATCGTTATTATCATTTTTGTTCTAATATTCGTCTTTGGTAATCACCCTTTCATGATTCACTATAATTAGGAACCAATGTTACGTAATTAATTAGAAAATTCTCAAAAAGTAGAAAATGTAAAATCTCCTCATCTTCATACCTCCCTGGAGTACGATGGGATACCCTAAGGAGCAAGATGGGGCATGCAAAATTTATTGCATTTTGTATCCTTATGATATAGATAAGCATATATTCCAGCCATAATTTGACACCAAATAACAGTTACAACACTAACATAATGCATTATCTACCAAATCCTATTATTTTCTCAATATCCTGTCTTTCACCCAAATCATGAATGTTTTGAAAGTAGTTTAATGAATAAAGATTAAAAGTAATGATGTGAGTAACCTCTGTTATGGATGTGTATGTCTGAGAATCGGAGTTTAAATCCCATTATTATTCTTATTATTATAAGTAGTAAAAACTTTAGTATTATTTTAATTAGGGCAAGATGGGGTACCCCCATACCCCGCTTTGCCCTCTAATTCCCAGTTGAATTTAAAAATTGATTTCTAAAACCAAACCTTTTTTGTATTTTTAAATGTTATTATATACAGAATAGTCACGTTTCAAACAAAGTAAAAAAACTATGAGCCAATCACTAAAAACCGATTTTTCAATTTTACATAGAAATCAAGCAGTGTTTTCGTCCTGTGACTCTGGCGACTATGACTGTAATAGTGACGGTGTTTCATGTGCAAAAACAATCAAGATTGATTAATTCGTTTTTGATAAACGGTAGGTACCCTATAATACTAACTACCCCGGCTTTCCCCTATTCGATAAATACAACTGGCACATGAACCTTGTTATATATATATATATATATATATATATATATATATATATGTATATATATATATATATATATATATATATATATATATATATATATATATATATATTCAAATACACAGCTTTAAAGCTGATGGTTAGCTGTTGTAAGAGGTATTGTCGATTGTCTGTCTGTCAGTTCGATATATAGTAAGTTTCATTTGATTTTTTTTTTTGTTGTGTTATCGTTATTCCTAAACAAATATCTGTATTTCATTAAGGATTTGTCTGTCATTGTTTTGTATATTGATTTATTGCGAAAATTTTAGATAGGCTATCAATAAATAACATTTGGAACATTTAAATTGCGTAATGAGATATTTTAAAAAATAATTTATATTTGATTCTTTTCAGTGTAAATTATTATTATCATTTGTTTTAAATTAATTTTAATATTCGACAATCATATAATATATCAGAGTTGTTTTGTTTTGTAACGCTAGTATATATTAATTGCACTAACAAAATTTTAGTATAGCTGTTCGTAGAAACACCTAATTCCTACATTTCCGAATGTACGTCATTAATATGACTCAAACAACATACTTATTAGAAACCCTTTAGTTTTGACTTGCAACTTGTGTATTAAATTAGATACTAATTATGTACTTTTGTAAGATATTTTTTTAAAAACTGTCGGAGCAGTTCATTGTGTACTGGACGGTGGATGTGAACCAACTTCCACGGTGCCTGGTGAAGTATTTTTTATAATATCGTATCGTAAGTGTTTTCGTAAAACAGTAAGATGTGATGGTCCACTAGCACAAATAATAACGCATACAACGTTTCGTTCTCACTACTTCATAAAAACATCTGATTCCCTAGGTGATAGGACTTTTTATGGTTTCTGAACTGATATTACATGGCGTTAAAGTTATTACAATACAGTTTCTTATAAAGCCTGTTTCTTAAACTAAGATGCAGATATTCGTTGGTTCAAGTCTCAAATCATTTTGGCACTGCCGAAAATCAACAATTGAACGCCAGTAATTATATTTGGGTCTAAAAGTTAGGGATGTTTGTTTAATTAACTATTTCCGCAACAAAAGCTAATTTTTTTTACATTTTCTTCTTAAATGATCAGTCTAAATTCATTTAAGAATTCTCTATCATTTTGCAGCTTATCTTATTTTCTCCACTAAATTCTGAAATACATAAAGATCACTATGGGACTTCGTTCAACAGAGATACAATATCCTATATGTTATTACTATGTATGGACGAAATAATCGAGTATCTAAACAATTAAAACTATTATTTGTACACTTGTTTTAATATTTAAAGTCAGCTAAAGATAAAGAGTGCTCACTTTACTTTCTATATCTATACCAATAATTACGATATGATAACATTAATAAAAACAGCACCAAAATAAAAAAATAAAAAAAAAAGATCTAAAATATCATTGTAAAATAATATTTTGTTGATATAACATAAAATATATGTTATGATAAATGATATGATAACTTTGTTAGACATAAAATAAAGGTATTTATATTATTTTCAAGGGGATGTGAATGGTTTCTTTTAACGAGTTTAGTTCGTATCTCTATAATAATAATGTTTTTAGGTGCAGGTAATATTTTATACAATATGTTTTATTAAAGATAATAATATAACAGCCCCAGCAACACTGATGCAAATATTATTATAATTAATATAAGTAATCATTATTGTATTAAAAACATAACCCAAAGAGATTGAATATAGTAAAGTATTGAATATTCAAATTAAATTAGATGCTTTTAAGATGCTACAAAATTAAATTAGGTGCTCAAATTTTAATTTAAAAAAATTGACTCAATGTGTTGCAGCGATATCACGTTGGCAGAGCAATGTGAAAAAGGAACGTTTATAGTATAATGTAAGTACTAGAATTAGGTGCTCTTATGTTATTTCAAGATGATGCTGCTAGATTAACACTTTTTAGCAGTGTTTCATATTGGTGAGTTGGTTATTATTTTGCATACCATGAAAGCTCATAAAACGTACCAAATTCTGGTACTTACATAACAATATTAAGTTATATTTCTCAGCCATCTTGATTTTACGGCCTGCATCATAATGTCTCAGCATGTTTACAGGATCTAAAAACATCTTTTTTTGTACTTATTTAAATTTGATTTTGAATAATTTTCATTTATTAATCAGGGCGAGTAAAACTAGTGCTTAAAATTATGAAATCATCATAATAAATTTTAAGATATCTTACATATGATTTCATCACGAAATTTTTATTTTTATCGTGATACCTACCGTGTAAAACACCATATCCAAAATTTCGAAACGTGGTATTTTATCGTCACATTACTTTTAGTTGTGCGGCAATGGTCTTGGTTAAAATTGGACTACCGAATGGCCCACTTTATAATTTTCAGGTTTATAACATTTTTATCGAAAATATTCGCCATCGATTTTCTTTTAAACTGACAAAACCGGGCAAGTTCCCATACGGGAGTAAAATTTGACTAATAATCTTTAGCTACATACCTAATTCTGTATATACCTTAATTCACTTATTTATTTTTTATTATTTATTTGTATTATATTATTTTTTATGTTTTAATATTATTTTTTTATATTATGATATTCGTTTTGTTTACTCACAATAAAAAAAAAATCTGAAAATGTTTAATAGTAAAAATAAACCTCTAACGCGTCGTAAAGTTGATGAAATTGATCCAATTGAAAAAAAAATGTTATCAATTTTTTAAAACTTGTTAACGCATATACAAATTTTTTTTTGTTTTCAAACTAAAAAGGCGCTATGAAGTAATAATAATTTCAGTGTTTTCATGATTTCTTTATAAATAATATATTAAAAGATAAAAACATGTATATTAAAATGTATACTGTTGTACTATATATCCTTAGCGTATGTTGATGAGTAGAAAATTATCAACTTGTGACGTAATAATGTTAAACTTTGATCCTGAAACCATATACTTGTGCTCCAGAGTCAAAAAATTTCGTTAATTTGATATAACTTTTTTATTACAACGAAAAAAAAAACATTGTTTTGGTATAAAATTTAAACATGATCACCCACTAACCAAAAAAAGAACTATTTTCAAAAGCTAAATTGTAATTTCCATGACACATGGCGTATTATCATCGAGAGATGAACAACAATTACCTCTGTGCATATATTATAAATATTATACACAAAATATATCTATGTTCAAGTTTAGAACTCCTTTTAAGAGATACGATAATGGCTTTTACTACAATAAGCAGGTCATATTTACTTTATATGTGTATATAATATACATAAGATAGGATATATATAATATATAGATATATACTATATTATAAAACAAATATTTTTATGTAATAATACATTTTGAACAGTATATATACTACAGAATGTGCAAATCTTCGTAAAAATGTTATAATTTTAGAATATAACAAAGTATCCAGGTTTTTGTGTTACTTTGTAGGCGATTTTACGTTAATTAATAAAAGTAGTCAAGTCAAATTATATTGATTTCGCTCCATGTTTATATTTCAACAAAATAAAGTACTAATTATTTAATTTTTATAATTCATGGTTTGAAACTGTCAAGAAATATTCCAAATTTAACAAGTGAAGATTACAACTAACAGAGTTAATTTTTCAGATAGTTGACATATGACTGAATTTCATTATTTGGACTATTTTTAATTAAAACTTGGCCAAAGTATCTATTGGACCCATTTGGCTCATTTGTGAACTTAATCTTACTATGTAAGCTTAGAATACGTCACAAAAATTTGCGATGCTCCCAATCTTTCTCAGTATGATTTAATAGAAGAAACTATTACTAGCTGTATCATTTTGTTTGAATGACATTGTATCCAAAAATTACATAAATTTAAAATGTACGTATGTACACATTATAATATTTCATATGAGTTTATGATTTTCTTGAGTATCAGGTGTTCTACATTCATTTAAATATTTTAAAATTTCCATAGCAAATCCGAGATAGTTGAAGTTTTACAATGGTGATTATCTTAAAGTGTTATTTGAGATATTTTTTTATTTAAAGAATTAATAATTTTTTCACGTAAGTTTATGAGTAATAAATAAACTGAAAAAACTTATGCAAGATTATCCATTTCTTCCGTTTTATCTCGCTCGTGATCATGTAAGATAAACAATTTCTCATTAACGGAAATTGTCGAAGAGAAAAAATTCGTTAGGCAAAGCATTACGTTTTTCAAGAAGTTGTATTATTAAGAATGATAAGATTGAAGAACAACGATGCACTCGAAAATATTTAAATCGAAGAACGAAAATTAAATAGCGTTAAGAGACTAAAAAAAATAATCGATACGTTATTTGGCATTATGGCGTTAAAAGCTATGTGTTTTCTTTGTTAATTTTTTTTAAATTTTATAAAAATAACAAACAAAACTTAAAGTGAGAGTCATCTAGACGAAGATTAGATGCAAGTTTAGCTTCAAGGGGTGGTCGGTTTTCTATGCCGAAGAGTGTACTATGTAGCAATATTTATTGAGCATTAAAATTTTTTTTTCAAGAACCTAGAGTTCCCATTAATTATCATTGATAAATTAATAAATTGATATAAATTAAATATGAAGTTGTAGTGGCAACGTGCCCTTATAATCAACATAAGTCAAAAATATAAGGTCAGATGGCACCACCATCCAAAGAGTTGACTCTAAAACGTGATGTCATTGGTTGAGCAGTTCGTCGATTCATTGGTAAACTTCGTGCAAGACACACGAGTCCATATTTTCATGTTTATTTGTACATTACATATGTACAAATAATTTAGTATAATAAAATAATATTAAGATAAAAAAAACAAGATTGCACATCATGTAAATCAATAAACACTACAAAGTTCTTATAAATAAGCCGATATTGTGAATATGTTTTGACACATTTTTACGTATGTGTTCATTTTTATTCGTCTCGATTCCTTCGAGAATAAATATTGGTATCGACATGGAACTACTTTCATTCAACATGTAATTACTTAACTAAATTTTCAACAAAATTAGTCCAGTAATTTTCTTTTTTGTGGATAAAAAACGGGAAAAAGCCAAAAAATATCCATATTCGTAATTATAATTAAATTATCATTTTTCTACTCTAAACACCTAAATCACTTGTTTAATTACGTAGTTAAATTTTAATGCGACTACTCCCAATTCGGGAAAATATCTAAAAGAATTTAATAGTTTATTTCATCCTATATCGCCGACGTGATGTTTAATTGGTAAAAAAAAACTGCTCCATAAATTTCTGGCATATTCTTTTACATTACACCCGATATAAAGACAGATCCCTATACTGCTCTGAATATATCTTTAATTCTTTAACAGGTTTCATCTACAAAGTCATACACTTATTACCGACGCAAACAATAATGAATAAGGTTTTATACATTGTAAAATTTTATAGATTCGCATAGGCTTAAATATTTAATTTTCTAAATAAAATTAAAAAGACTGTCAGGTTTTATTTACTAAAAAGATAATTTCTCATTTAAAAATAAATAACATTTTAATCCTAAAGAGGTTTGTTTAGGGTTTGTGTACGGTACCAACGTTATTATTGTTTTATTACATAAATATAAAAAGTGGATTCACTTTTGTTTATCCATCTACCTAGAGGGCTCACTACCTTACTTACTTTATTCGTTCAACACAGTCAGCCAAATGTTCCACGTTCTATGTGTTTGTTGCCTGTGTCTACCTGCCTGTTGCCTGTTTAAAAACAATTTCTGCTAAAGTTAATAAATATTATTATACATACATTCATATCATGTGTTTATGTTTGATATATAGCTTCTACTTAGTTATTTTAATATAAATTTACTTACCTGTAGTTACGTTGTTTTTTTTCAAACCAAAATTCATAAAGCTCTTCCGTATATTTATTTACTTTATAAACAAAACTTTATTAAATATTTTATTCATATTATCAAAAATCCATCTTATTAAATCGTTTCTAGAATCAATCAAATCATATGTTTATACATCCAACTGAAGTATGCGACAAACGTTTTGATTCAAATGTTAGCCTCCAACATTGAATCAAATATTCGACGATTTTTAATGGCATTTAACCAATAACATGATGGGGCAAATGTTTGATCTAATACATTTGAAAGAAATATTGGTTCAAAGTCTTGTGGGAATTAATATAACCTTTCAATTTGGTTATCGTTTGTTTCAAATGTCTGCCTCCA
The DNA here is from genome assembly GCA_020423425.1 of Chrysopa pallens. Classification (NCBI taxonomy): domain Eukaryota; kingdom Metazoa; phylum Arthropoda; class Insecta; order Neuroptera; family Chrysopidae; genus Chrysopa; species Chrysopa pallens. The sequence continues at coordinate 12,167,595 of CM035594.1, forward strand.
ATATGGGATGAAATATTTGAAACAAATATTGGTTCCAATTTTTATAGCAATTAACATACCCTTTAAATTTGGTTATAATGAATGATTATTATATTAATATTATAAACAAATAAAAGTTGAATATAAATAATTAAATAACAGAAACAATAGGAAAATAACAATAAAACATTAACAACAACAATAATTTAAAATAATTGAGTTTAATTAATTGGGCGCATAGTGTAGCTGGGTGTTAAACGTTTATCAAATATATATTTGAGTCCAACAAAATCATCATCAAAGTACCTATGTTTATTATACTGTTACATATTAGGGGCCATATTCAACCTTTTTACTCTTACAGTCATAGTTTATTACAAAAGTTATATTAACAATCAGTTTTTATGGAAGTACTGAAAACATTCCTTGGTAAGTATATGGGGACTTGTTCTATACTGCATAATTTTTCTAACAGGGCTCTTTATTGATGTACCTCGTTCAGTTTGATGGTAGTTAATTTCAAACCAAAATTAAATGGCTTATATTTAAGAATTCATTTTAAATTCCCTATCTATAGTATCGAAATTTAAGTGTATGTAGGTGAGTTATTATCCAAGCACTTTGAACTTACACGAAATATCAGTACATCATGTCATACTAGTGAATAATTACATGATTTTCGTGTTCAAAATAGTGAATAAATTTACCATAATGCAATGATGAGTTTTGTTTAAAATATCGTCCAATGATTATATAAAAATAGTAAGTAATATAAAATAATCTTAAAAATTAGTTAAATTAAATACAGATTATTATCCAATCGAATAATTTCAACATTTTTATTTCATGTTTTTTCTTTGAAATGTAGCTATAATTACTTTTGACATTCTAGTTAAAATACAAAACATTTTTATACAGAAAAGGAAACTGGTAATTTATAATCACAAACTACATACATATTATAGGTATTCATCATACAATACACTATAATTTAAGGTTAATGGAGTGATAAGGTTAAACGGAAGCCATCAGAAGCAATTTTATTTTTGGTGAACTATGATTTTTAAGATGTAAGATGTAATCTGTTTATTTTATTTCAAACTTAATATTATGTAAGATAATTTGATTTTATGCATTTAGGTAAATGTTATAAAATAATTATGTAAAATTAAAGAAATAAGTAAATAAATAAACTTTCTTTTATTATCTTGATCTGAGAGAAAATCTATTTTTATGTTGAAATATTTTAATAAATAACATGAGCTTTTTTCACTTTAAGCTTTCTAATTATTACAGGATATATGTTTCGGATGTTAGTCCATCATCAGACTTCATATTACTTATTTTGTTTTTCGGATTAAAAAAAAAAAAACACACAAACAAACAAGTAATAATAAATATAAAATAAACATATGTATAATATAAAAAAAAAAAATTATATCAATTTTTCGAAACAAAATTGTATCAATTTTAGACTAGAAATAATAGAAAAATAAATTATATACAGGTCTTGCATATTACAAATATTATACAATTTATTCATATTCGCCTGCAGCCCTAAATCAAAACCTGCCAAATTGATTATAAATTTGTAGCCTTATAAATGTTGAAGACTGGGCACAAAATTAAAAAGTGCTCCAGATTGTCACAGTTGTGTTTATTACTTAAATTGTTGTAATTTATAAACAGTTTTATAATTATTAATGAGAACTCTAAGATATTTCGAATAGATTTTTTGCCCCAATTTCCTGGATCAAATTATTTTGTATTTTTATAAATACGTATTTCGACTACAAAGTAGTCAGCATCAGTATGAATTAGCTAAGTGTAACGCTTCTCTGACGAGATGTTACTCGTTGATAATTTGGTGACGGTTTGCACACATATCTGTTGGTGTATGCGCAATTTTTACTTTCCAACTATCTATGAAATAATTTCGTACGTTCAGTTTTTTCAGTTTTTCAGTTTTTTATTTTCCCGCCAGATCGTGGTTTCTGTACTTTGCATACTATGATTCAAAATTACAGCACATACAGAAAGACCGTTATTCAAATATCCCATGAGCTCTGAGCCTATGAGGCTCATTTTTGAAACAACAAAAATTGTATCTTTAACTTAGTATCAAGTCTGTAACGAACGAAAATTTTATGAGCAGTCCATTTTTTTCTACCCCTCTTCCAATCTACCCGTCATCAAAATGATAAAAAAAAATTAACGAAAATCCATTGGAAGCTTAAATTTCGATGCGTTTTCTAAACTTAAAGAATGTTACATTCATGAAGGAGAAAAATCGGCTAATTCACTTATGTTTTAATTTATGGGATATGATGAAAAGGTCATGTGCAAAAAATTTTTGTGTCAATAATTTTATGAATAAAACCATAGTAGTTTTGGCCAGTTTCGAAATAAATGTATATCACTCTTCCACAAATACTCTCTTGTTAAAAATTAGTGTGTGTTCATGAACTATAGTTAGCACGCTACTGGTTAAATATTGAAAATAAAATGAAATATAATATAAATTGAATATTAAAAATACTAAATTGGTTTCATTGCGGTAAAAATTTGACATATGTGGGTTTTTTTCTATAGAAAATTCACATACAGAATATATAATTATATAAAATGCCTACGAATTTGATTGATAATATACTAAAATTAGTGTATTTAACGTTATGGTTACATTTCATGTACCTATTACGGTTTCAAAGTAAAACCAATTCGAAGCATAATTTTGCTTTCAAACATGAATGATTTGGATAAAATAATATGAATTCAAATAAATGTAATAATTTTAATACTTATTTTTATTTATATATGAATTTGGTTTATGTTTTGTTCTGATACAAAGAATTCGACAAATGATGTTTATATATACATGATGATTCAATATTACTTACTTATTATACTTATACAAAGATATATTACACAATTGTGAGGCTTATAAAGCGGATTCTTACAATTTAGAGTTCACTGCAATTATTACAAAATATTTATATTCTCAAAAGTTTTGTAGTAATGCAGTATCCAGCTCCAAACTTTAATCACACAATTGTGTCATTTAAAATTAATAATTAATATTAACAAAAATTTTAACAAAAAAGAACCGCCTTTAAAAAAATGAACTAAAAAGTATTAAATAATTTTTAATTTTTCCTTGTGACCTATGGACAAGATGGGCACCGACCTCAAAAGGTAATAAATTGATCACAAGAAAAAATTTAAAATTATTTCTTACTTCTTAGTTCATTTTTTGGAATGTGGTTTTTTCTAAATTTTTTACTTTTGAGTGTTTTTCCCATTCTCTAGACTTTGGGATATCCGATTTAGACCACATAGAAATGGGAAACACCAACTTTCAAATAAAAAAAGAATCACCAAAATTGGTTCACCCAAAATACAGTCCAATTGAGGACCTCCTCTCTTTTTTGAAGTTGATTAAAAACGTAAAAAATATAAAAATCAGAATAGAGCAAAATGGATTTATGAACAATGAATATAGAATTTATTTAAGGGTAAAGTTATTAAAAAGTATAAATTTTACATAATGATTAGCTTCGATCTGCGATTTATCAGAGTTGAAATGCAATTGTTTGAGCCGATTTTAAAATAACTAAATTTAATGATTTCAGTAAGGGAAGAATTTCTTTAATTTTATATTTAAAAAAAATCAAATAAATAAGTCTGAAAAAAATCGAATAATAATTTTATAATAAATAAGGTTGGCTTTAAAACGTATATTTTAAATATCGTCATCTGCAATATTGGTGATCCCAATTTATTCAAAAATATTTTCACAATCTCCTGTATAAAAATATAAATGATTACTTGAATTAGTTATACAAATTGATATTCATTATTTTTATTCTGACATGAACGAACTTATTTCTAACTCAATTCAAATAAATAATTAATGATTGACTACTATATAGAATAGTGTGTATACCTACTTACTTACTTCAGTTACTACCCTACAGGGTATTTAAAGATAGTGAGCTATTGTTTATTTTAAGTTTATGAAGTTTATGAAATTTAGTTTAAAGTTTATAACGCAAACAAAATATTAAATCCACTATCAAAAGATTGTCTATCTGTGCTTCATCAAGATAACTTAAAAATGAAAAGTGTTAGCGATTTGAAATTCTACGTGACGTACTTAAGACTCTAAAAGGGATATTAAGTACGAGAATGAGCAAAATCTGTCTACTGGGTCTTTTAGATCCAAAGCTCATCTTTTAACCCATAACAGGTAGAAGAAAAATTCTACCTCAAATTATAATATAAAAATTGCTGATGTTTTATTCTAGATGTAAAAAGTGTTTATTAATTCATGAATGAGCATAAGTGGTCTATTAAGTCCTTTGATGCATGAACAATCTTCAAAAAAGTATGTTTTTTTAACCATAGAAAAATAATATACGTCGTTAAGACGTTAGCAAAAAACAAACTTTGCTCTCGCCTTTTTATTTCGCATCGTAGATCGGTGTGTGTGTCCGTATGCTTTGCCATTGGATCGAGCTTACATGAGCCAGTTATGCCATCACGGCAAGATGACTGACGTAAGATTATCCGTTGTGTAACTTTCGGTGTTCTATCTTTTTTTTTCTTATGTTTTGGTATAATAGCAATATACCGAATATCGATTTAGCGTTAAAAGTGCAATTTTCTTTAAGTCTAACGACTGATTAGAACAGAAAATTCCATGATACATTAAAAACATCATGATTTAGATCTTAAATAAATGATCTTAATAAATTTTTCAATAAATATTTTATGGTAAGAGGTATTCAGAATTTTTTTTATTAATTTATTTTCTAATTTATTTATGTTCTACTATAGCGGGCCTTTTGTAATTACTTTTTGTAATGACTGTGCCAAATTGTGATTTAGGATTAAAAATTGATGCATTACATAATCTCTAATTAGCACCTAAACTATTATAATGAGTAAAAAATGTGAAATAGACTTAAAAAATTGATTATTTTTATGGCTATGGCCTAATTGTGATTCAGGATAAAAACTATATTTTTTTAATAGAATGATGATTTATTTGAATTTCAAATTTTATTATTCACAATAAAGATGTGATTTAGATCTATAATTCATAAAAATTATTCATTTAGTAAAGAATGAATATTTTACAGTTGATTTGAAAAAGCTTCATTGAATATTATTTATACTGAATATTGACATTTTAAATTTGGTTTCATTAGAAGTACAAAACTGTAAACTAACTATCCATTCACTTTTAAACTGTTTGATTAAGTTAATTTGTAGTATGCATCTTTAAATTTCAGTGATTGTTCAAGACGTATGATTATCTTATTAGTACAAAAAAAGATTATGTTTCCAGGGTTAATTTTTATAACAAAACCCAAGCAAATTTAAACATAATACAGTGCTTAGACTTAAAATACACGTTGCATGAGGATTGATTTTAGGCCTTCAAAGAGACAGTTTGAAGAGATTTCAATTAAATATAATCTCATCAAAGAATTGAATACTATTTTTGACACCCTCGCGCATTTATTGGCTAACATCTTGGAAGTTGGTCCAATTTTCACATTTATGTTGAATTGAGGGTTAAATTTTTCACGATACCCTGTAGAATTTTATATAAAAGTAAATAAATAAATAAAATAGAATTTATCATACAAACATAAGGGCGGTCCGTGAATAAATTATGAATTATATCACATCATTCAAAAGGAGTACGTACGAAGCTACTACATCAAGTAACCACCACCACCATATAGCAAGCACACTATAACCATCTCCATATACAATACAACAGACTGACTACATATTACAATAGATAGATAGATAGACTATAAAAAAATTAATAGATAACTAAAAAAAAAAAAAAAAAATACATAATAATATTGAAATTGACAGCATAAATGAGATAGAAATAAGATATGACACGAACGTACTTCTACCAACAACTTTCTACAATTATTTTATGTATTTCAATAAATATTATACACAACATAGAATATATTTTATATTTTAATATAATGGTTATAAAAAACAGGCTGCGACGCCCGAATCAGTAATCAAATAATGATTCTAGAAGAGAAAATTGAAAAAAAAAAGTTAGAGTGGCTGCTTGTCTTGAAATTGCATTTGAAGTCGGTTATTTTTAACTAAAATTAAAATTTTCAAATGAAATCAGACATTTTGGACATCGAAATTTTGGACATCGGTTTGGCATGCATGTCCTAGCGTCAAAATGGGTTTAATATGGGTCATTTAAACAATAAAAATAAAATGATGCAAGTTCTCATTATGTGTTTAAGCAAAAAAGGGGATGAAAAAAGTTCCTAGTCCGTCGGACCTTTCTATTTACCCGATTTATAAATCTTGTTCTTTAGTGAAATGTATTTGTCTCTAGATGAAACATCAAGCATTGGGTTACATCTATCTTTTACCTTTCTCAAGTTATTCTCAAACGCAATGTTGTGATAAATTTGTATGGCAATATCTACAGTTCTAATGAAGATAGAAGTTCGTTTTGGTTTAAGAACACTGTTTAATTTTGTATGATTTCAATGATTATGGCATTTTTCAAACAGATCTGATACTACATCATTGAAATCATACAAGATCAAACGTGTGTGATGACCAAAACGAACCTTGTATAAAAAAATGTTTTTTGTCACATATCACTATTTTTGAAATATGACAGTCCGATGCATGAACATTAAAATCAAATTTAACCGTAAAATGACCTTTACTCTCCATTTTACCCCTGGGCATTTATATATCGTTAAACGTATAATTATGTGTATAATTCATTTCCGCTGCAAAATCTGCCTATTAAATTTTTTAATTCGCAGCAAAATAATTTTACCGAATTTAAGGTCAATTTTACTTTAACTTTTGCTTGAAGCATTTTTTTTCTAAAACTATTACTTTTTGGCTATCCTGGTCTTTTCTTACACTCAATATATTAGACGTCTATGTTATTAGTATTCAGTTACATAAAATAGTAACAGTTGGAACGATTGCAAATATTTTTATCGATGAAAAATAATAATATTTTAAACCAGATAAATGTTTGATACCTCTAAAGTGCTTAAAACCTTAGAATCTTTTAGAACAGGGAGCGTATGAGCTTGAATTCAGGTGGAAACGGTTGCTCAATAATACACTCGATTGTGTAAAATCAGAGTGAATGATCAACTGTGGATATGATTTCTTGGTCCTCAAAAGGTGCCGATATCGATTAACTGAGCTATATACAAAATTTTTTTTGCACTAATCTGTTTTTATAATTTTTTTACAATTTTTCAGTTCATTTGATTTCGTATGATTTTTACGTAGTAATTGAAGATTAAAAATTTAACGGAGGTAATTTGGTTATTAGTTTGTTAAAGCTTCCGGAGACATGATGTAGTGTCTTTTAAAGTAATCAAATACGTTAAATAAGTTTTAAGAGGTAATATTTTAATTTAATTGTAGTTAACGGGGTAGACAGTTAATTAAATTGTTGTCGTTTAAGAACGAAGTAATTGACTTTGCTTGAGAAAGTTTAGCCTAACAAAAATTTCAATTTAGTGTCAACATATTTGCAAAGTTATCCATTTGCACACTTACCTATTCAATTATTCATTTAGTTTGGTTTCATCGAAGAAAATAATTTAATAAAATAATTCTTAAGCTTCGTATTGAAAATGAATTCATATTCACGTCTTGTTATAAGCAAATTATATTATATAAGAATTAATGACAGTAACGAGTTGAAGAAAATATTAAATAAGTTCGTTTGATTTTTTAAATCATTTTTATTTATTCATTGTCAATAATTTGAAGATACATTAACAAAGGAATAAAACCTGTCTGAATTGGATTCTATTTAAAATAATTTAATTTATAATAAATCTGTCTTTATTTATAAGTACCTAAGTTCAAAAACATGTTTATTATATTTTTCTCAAACTTCTAAAATTATTTTAAAGATTCTTATTTACCTAAAGGCCCTGACACTGAATAAAATATTTCAACAATGTAGTCCTCCACGTAGACGTAATTTAAGTGAAATCAAAACTTGGATCTTGGTGCAAGAAAGTGAGAAAAGAAAAATTGAAAGAATACAATAATATCACTTGAAAATAAATTTTATATATTAACAAAAGTTATAAACTTTTATAAAAGCGCATTACAAAAAAGTAAAAAAGTTTGGTATTAAAGACTTTGGTTGAGATTCTTAGAGCAACAAAGTAGTAACGAATTTTCCTTTTTTATCCGATCACCATATCTATAAGATTTCGTATTGGGGTTTTACTGTAAATAGTGGTTTTTTCAAAATGTTAGACCGGATTCTTGAACCAAGAACATAGCAACAAATTCGGTAATGTTTGTTTTTGGAATACATTTTTTATCATGGGGATGACAAGGCAAATAACGTTAACCTGCTCCCATTTTTAAGTGTAGTTTTGTCCTAAACAGTTGGAGCACAAAAATCTGAAATAGAACAACTAATTAGCACATAATAGCATTAATTTTTTTTTAATAGGTTTCGAGTAATTTTGTGATGAGGGGGTGGGGAGCTAGGTCAGATGCCCTGGTAAAAATAATTATATATAATTGTATAATGTTATGTATATATAATTATGTAACATTATATTTAATTGCATATTAGTATATATAATATATATTATATATTAAATAAATATAATAAAAATTATACAAAAAAATAGAAAAAACATTTGATTTAATTTCTTATATTTATATGAAATTATATAAGAATCAAATATAATTCAAAATAATAATTTATACAATTTTGTTTACCCGGGTTGTTAATTTTTAAATAAAAAGCCAAAGATTTTAAGTTACAATTCAAATTCTTATCATAATATGGTTGTAAAAACAAGTAACAAATAATTTTGTTTGAGATTAAGAGTTTACATAAAAAATATCTTCATCAATTTTTTATCAGACTATACAAAGAACAAAACAATATTCACCATCCCTTGGAAATACAATTTATACAAGTTCATCGTATACATTTTTTAGCGGATAAAATGTGTATATTTATTATAATACAATAAACAAAAAGTAAACATTTACTGTGGTACCTATTTTGTTGGCTGTATTGGCTTACATTATGTTTTGTTCACATACAGCTTGTGTATTTATATATTTATCTAATCATACAAGCAGCTCTATGCGTCGAAGATGACCCTTACTGTATCATCTATATCATTAGTGGTTTTATATGCAAACTTAATTGCTTTACTTCTGTTACAATCTTCAACGTACTGCAAGCGAGAGGAGTAATAATTTTGGAAAATTTTTATTACGGAACCCCTTATGAATACGATAAACGTTTCTATCAAATTTCAGGAAAGTAAAATAGCACATTCAAAAGGAACTTTGAAATGAATACATATTGCTTTACAGGCAAGCGAAATGTGAAATCATCTAGTGATAAGACCTCAATTCGTTCGGCAGTATCTTAACGTATTGAAATTGTATTGAATTCAATTAATTTAGAACATCGTTACTAAAGAAAAGTAAAAAGTAAAAAAGTATAGTTTTTCCATTTTTTACAAGACAATGGATCATAAGAAACTACTAAAGACAAAGTGCATCAAAATGTTTTTATTCGTTTCTATGGTTACGAAATACTAGTTTATCAATCAAATGATATAAAACTCTATGAATGGTGTATGATTCAACATAGGAAATTTCTCAACATTCATTGAAATGAATTTATTTTCGCAATTATAAATAATTACGAATGCAGTTTCTTCAATCATTCTTACAATTTTCAATCCAATAACTTCAATTAAATGTCTTTTATGTGTAATTATTGAATAATTTTTGTTTGACATTTAGTATACAATTTACATGCAAATAATTGAACAAATAATTATATTTTCTAGAATGTGAAAGTTTTATTACAAATTTTAGATAATCTTGGTGCATCAATCGATTATGAACTCTCTTCCACATACCATACACGGTACGGATACTACAATGTAAGACGAATATAATGAAATATAATGGATGATTATGTTATTGTTATCCTTTAAAAAACTAAAAAAAAAAATATAGATCTTAAAATCTTTAGATTACAATTTATCTATAATTTATCATCTTATAGATATATCGAGATTTATAATGAAATATAATTTTTTTTCTGGAAATGGAAATATTTAACATGTACTCATCAACAATATAAGATAAGCCAATCTTAATTAGTCCCCTTATTAACTATATTTACTCTTTTGTTGTTTATAGAGACACATGTTACTCATTTTGTAACCTCCTATAAGAAATAACCACAACAAATTCCTTTAGACCGCTTAAAATATAAGATGATATAAAAGACACAGTTTGTATTTTCTACTACAATAGTTAAGGCATTTGAAATAAATTCAGTAAAAATTTCTTTCATACAATAAATAAGATACAACCACCGACAACATTCAGTGAGAGCATCCACCATCGCCTCCTCCTGGTCTCCGTCGTCTCTCCAATGTATAAAACAAAAACATTCATTGAAATAGCACACAAAGAATTTAAACAATTTTCATATAAAACGATATATTTACATGTAAAGTATGCATAATTAAATTGGTTTTTGTTTCTTCTTGTTAATATTTTTTTGTTGTAACTTTTTTGCACCCCCTTTATTGTTATAAAACACATACATATTATTATCACAAGCTGCCATAGTAGTAAAAATGACTAACAAAAAAAAATCTGGTTTCTGAAGTAACACAACCTCTGTGTACAACTTCTTTTCCATAGTTTGTTTTTGTTGACACATTAAAATATTAAAAAAATTGTAGCATAAAAGTATAGTAACTTTATAATATGGTATTTTTGGTAGTTAAAAATGAAGCATGAATTTTGAAAAAAAATTTAAACTTATGAAGAAATTTTCTTATTTATTCTGAATTTGAGTCATGAAAGCACATGCTTAATTTATTATCTGAAAATTAAAATTTTATAATTTTATCTTTGCATCAACTGACCTAAAACAATAGGCTGTGATGTTGTGATATCATTTTGGTACAAATTATTGGTTGCCATCTGTCAGTTCAATTAGGTTATGTTTTGTTATTAATGAGTGAGACTAGTATTTTCAATATTATATACCGGTATTACGTCAGCAAAATAGCAGACAGCATTTTTACTGGAATAAAAATGGTTTAAATTTTAATGTAATTTTATGGCAAGAAATCTTATTAATTTTGCAAAAATATTTGTTTTTTGTTGCTTTTTATTACGAAATCAATATTTTGAAGTACTAGAAAAAAATTATATATTTTCAGAAGAAGCTGGGAAAATTAAAAATAGCTTTTCATTTTAAGTTTTTGGATCTTCATTTCCTGCAGAAACATTACAGATTCATGAAAAAAAGAATGCATTGCCGCCCTACGTTGTCGATCTACTCAAGTTGCCAATCGAAATAAAAATCAAATTAAGATGCCAGCACTGCAAACGTCTAAGCTACTAGAAACCAATTACATAATCAATTATAAAATATGAGAACGATGAAATAACAATTTGAATCAATCGAAGAGAGATAGTAGCAACTGGGAGATATGTGTAAAATTCAATTTAAGGAAGTTAGATAATTATTTAAATCAACATTCCTTTTTTAATACCAGGAGTTTTTCATTTTGCTTTTAACTATGATTACATATTTTTTATGATGTGTCTCTTGCATTTTGATGTAATTTATCGCATAGAGGTTATAAATTACATACTATAAATGAGCTAACTTATACTTTGTATACAGAGGTAAAATTGAATAGAAAATTGTATAATATAAAGGCTTATTGTTGTGTGATGATATGGTCTACTGTCGTTCATTTTTCACACACACTTGCCTGTTTATTGATATATTTTATGTGTGTGCCGAAATTTACAATCCTCGCACTTCTTTTGTCACACTGATGTGTCTCAATGGTATGTCGTCATTTATATACATATTAGAAGAGATGTATACACACGAATTAATTAAAAATGTACCACCCACTGTAAATAAATTTTTTACTAGCCATAATAATAAAGAATCGTAATGGCATATCTTAGTCTGTGATGTTGTCATATCATTTTGGTACAAATTATTGGTTGCCATCTGTCAGTTCAATTAGGTTATGTTTTGTTATTAATGAGTGAGACTAGTATTTTCAATATTATATACCGGTATTACGTCAGCAAAATAGCAGACAGCATTTTTACTGGAATAAAAATGGTTTAAATTTTAATGTAATTTTATGGCAAGAAATCTTATTAATTTTGCAAAAATATTTGTTTTTTGTTGCTTTTTATTACGAAATCAATATTTTGAAGTACTAGAAAAAAATTATATATTTTCAGAAGAAGCTGGGAAAATTAAAAATAGCTTTTCATTTTAAGTTTTTGGATCTTCATTTCCTGCAGAAACATTACAGATTCATGAAAAAAAGAATGCATTGCCGCCCTACGTTGTCGATCTACTCAAGTTGCCAATCGAAATAAAAATCAAATTAAGATGCCAGCACTGCAAACGTCTAAGCTACTAGAAACCAATTACATAATCAATTATAAAATATGAGAACGATGAAATAACAATTTGAATCAATCGAAGAGAGATAGTAGCAACTGGGAGATATGTGTAAAATTCAATTTAAGGAAGTTAGATAATTATTTAAATCAACATTCCTTTTTTAATACCAGGAGTTTTTCATTTTGCTTTTAACTATGATTACATATTTTTTATGATGTGTCTCTTGCATTTTGATGTAATTTATCGCATAGAGGTTATAAATTACATACTATAAATGAGCTAACTTATACTTTGTATACAGAGGTAAAATTGAATAGAAAATTGTATAATATAAAGGCTTATTGTTGTGTGATGATATGGTCTACTGTCGTTCATTTTTCACACACACTTGCCTGTTTATTGATATATTTTATGTGTGTGCCGAAATTTACAATCCTCGCACTTCTTTTGTCACACTGATGTGTCTCAATGGTATGTCGTCATTTATATACATATTAGAAGAGATGTATACACACGAATTAATTAAAAATGTACCACCCACTGTAAATAAATTTTTTACTAGCCATAATAATAAAGAATCGTAATGGCATATCTTAGTCTAAAGTTTGTAACGCTAGCAAATATTGACCACAATTAAATAATACAAATAGGGGTTCATAGAATCACCTAATTAATCCATTTTTGTCTATCCTTCATCATGATTTTTAGAAGAAAACAAAGAGATACCTACCTGAAATTTTAGTGGCGTATTCAACATCCTAAAAATTAAGGTCAAATGGATCATTGACCCAAATTCCGAGTTAATGTTGACAGGGATTAAGAATATTGTGTGGTAATATTTGCGTATAACGATGGAGTTTTCCAGAGAAGCAAACATTTAAGACTTATGACTGCGAATGATAATTGAAAAATTTGAATGATAATCGCAAAATATGTTTGTTTGCACAATCAAGCACTAGATTTTTATGTTAATATTGTGAGTACCGAATTTCATAAATTATTTTATTGAGTTATTTGTCCTTGAAAATTGAAAGAAATTTATGTGTATTTAATGTATATTATATTGTATTTCTTTCAATTTTCTCGTAAAATTAACTTAAAAAATATTAATTCAAGTGTTAGGAAATTTAGTGTGCTAAATATTGACATGAAAATTTAGTGGTTATTGAAGAGTTTTTCCTGAAAAAAAATTCCTTTGATAAAAATCATAATTTGTATCTAGCAATGATTTTTTCGAGATAAACTCTTCGACAACCATCTATTTAAATTCTGTTAAAATATTTAGATAAATAAAAAGTAGGGAACCCTGTGAAAGCTCAATGCGAAGCTTAGAAAATCTTTAGAGTCCACTGGACACGATTCTACACTAGACATAATAATGTTCAATATATCGGCGACAATCGAAATTTTCCTATAAGTTTGTTTGTGTAGGTTAGTTTATTTTAGATTCAATTTTTTTGAATATCGAAATACTACGGTCGTAACGTCACTCCCTATGCTAATAATACAATAATAGCAGGGGGATTTTTTTACCTTACATATAAAATGTATGATAATTCTTGTGTACTATTTTCGACCACATTTCATAATACAGTTTTTGTAGTTATGGAGATATCTGGTTAATATAAAGGTTTTATGTTGTAAAGAATACTTATAATAAATTTACAGTGTTTAGATATTGTTCTTTTACTTCTGAGTTATATCTACGATCCATGAAGTATTGTGTTTGTGATAAAAAATTTTTTTTTTAAATCACAAACACAGACTCCAAAATTATTTGACCAATATTTATAACTTTTCGGAAAACAATAGTGGAGGTGTTCGAGATGGTTCCATTTTTGAAAAATCTATTACCGTTCTGGAAATACAGCTTTCGAAACATTTCATTTTTTTCACTTAAATGCTGATATTTCGTGAACCGTTTATCCGATTTTGATGAAATTCTATATGTACATGGGTGAGTGACATCGTTACATTATTAAATTAAATTGTGGTACAAACAATTATTTTAAGACTTCGTTATTAAAGAATCATTTTAACTAAAACAGAAAGAGATACAGACAGGTACAGACATTTAAGTAAATATATTCAATAATGGGTGTTTTCATATAAACACTTTTACATCAATGATTTGAATATTGTTGGAATTGGGCGTGTTTGGCCGAAGTAAGTACTTACTAAAAGTCACTTACTATACTTACAAAATTTTCAACCGGGACACAAAAGTGCTAACACAGTAAGCATGGCTCACCATACGACGCCATTTTGCTTATTGCTGGTGTAAACAAAACGGACAGGAACAGATCTATCATTGTTCAGATACACAAGCACTTAATTTACTAAATTATCGATATTATCCACCGGGTCATTTAATATTTCTTCCAATAAAATACTTTTCATAAAATTATCCATGTGCAACTATTTACAGGAATTAAATTATATTCCTAAATTTAATACTGTCAATTATATTCAGTTTATGAGGTTAAGTACGGGATATAACGTAAACCGTTGTTTCGTGTTATGTTAAGTCAGTAAGTCTGTCCTGATCGAAAAGCGCTATAGTCAGCTTGTAAGATTTTAATTTTTCTATGCTGACTGGCATACTAAGTTAAGTAAGTACTTAAACGCCCATAGATTACTTTGGATACTAAGGGAAAAATTACAAAACATTATAATTTATTGTTACCATAGACACAAAATACCTTAATGCTTGTATTTCTTATATAAATAAGTATAATGTTGTGGTATTATTACATAGTATAGTAGTTTCCGATTAAAATTTTATAAAAGTTCATAAGTATTTTAGCGTGACGCTTTGGCTTTATTTTAGCTTTTATTAAGACTTATATTATTAAATCGTCGGGTATTATTTGTAAAATATAAAATTGGTAATTTAAAAAAATGGAACCCATTAAGAACGAGTTTATTTGAAAATTTACATTTAAAAAACAAAAACAACAATGTATATGATTGAAATACAGAAATACAATTTTCTATGTCATGTCCAAATTGCAACTTATTAGTTGAAGACTAACCAGGGATAACTTTGTAAGTGAATATATTCGTACATCATAAGGAAGTTTTGTGTCCATTATTGGCATTGTATTTTTTATATTGAATAGGATATTGGTAGTGACATGAGCTTAAATAATATCATAAATATGGATGGAAACCAAATTCAATTTAAGATTTTCAGAACGTTGCATTATGACACAACATATCAAAAGCCATTTTTGTGTAGTACGAAATATCTGAGAAAATAAAAATAAATCATTTTGTAAACTCATTGAATTATTCAAAATGCATATTGTTCCCGAGTGAAACTTAATCCTGGAAGATTAGATAATATTCTAAAAATTTATTAAATCGTTTTTTATGTTTAAAGGATATTTTTCCAATTTTTCGTTGAGCACATAATTTATAAATATAGTACTCATTATTACATATTGGACAAACATAAACATAGACAATGTACTCCCAGAATTTTTCAGTCACCATAAACAAGTTACTATATTCGAGTGATCATATTTTGGTAAAATTTTAATCAAAAATGTTTTATCTCTTGGCTTTACAACAGTCATTACGATGTCATAATTGAGGCATCTCAAAGAAGTCTTAATCTTTCTAATTTGGATGTTTGATGTGTTAAACTATATTTATTAGAGCCACATAAATTTAATTTCTTTATAGATTAAATCAATCCCGTTCGAAACTGTCTCCAATCGAAAGAAATATCAGTTATATAAAAGAGAATATCAATTTTTATATAATAGATATCATTTTATTAAATAACATAAACGGGACTTTTTTCAATATTTCAATTCTACGAAATAAATTGAACTAAAAAAAAAAAAAAACATAATAAATAGAATAGGAGGAGCAGATTCTCTTTTTATAATACATGCCGATATAGACGCGCAATAGTAGAATAGTAGAATAGTGAATATACGAGTTACGCATTACACATATGGTGAATATTCACTATCTAACTTTTCACAATTTTTCTTTCATTCTTCTCTTTTCACTCATATATTATGAAGCATGTATAGAAAGAAGAAAAAAATGCTTTAGTATTATAATACCTATACTTATTTACAGTACAAACTTTGATACAAAGATTTTTATAGTGGAGCTCAAGAAAATAACCTAAGTTTTACAAAAATATATTATATTAAATTTCCATATTTAAGAGTAGATTTTGAAAATATTTACAATACGTTAACAAAACTAAAATAAAAAAAATTAAACAGTTTCTGGGCAAAAATTTTACTCGAAATTTGGTTCCTGGCACTTTCTTAACAAGCTTTGACAGTTTTAAGTTTTTTATTTATATCTTAGAAATGCAGCGTTGTTTCAAGTCCATGCTATACGAAATTAAAGTACGTAAAATTTCCTTCTCTTCATGGTGTTTTTGGAAGACTAACCGTTTCGCCCAAAAACTATGAAGTCTGAGAATATCAAAACTATAGCAAATATTTTCTCTGAAACAAAATTTTTTAAAATTTATGTAGCCAAGTATCTGGTTGCGTAACTGGTAGTCTTCCAAAATAACAATTCAGATGAGAAATTTAGGAAATTTCGTCTACTTCATTTTTGTATAGAATGTGTTTACTTTTAAAACGTAATCTCTTCTTCGTAACAGACCACTGAAAAAAGTGTGAAAATTTACTCAGAAAGTGTCCAGAAAACCAAATTTCGGGAAAAAGTTTTGTCCACAAACTTCAAATTCGTGTTCAGTGACACTAAAAATATGGAGGGTGAGAAAATCAAACCTTTCCTCTGAGAATTCTTTTATATCTAGCTTATTCAAAAACGAAAAAGTCCCCCTTTCTTGAAGACGATTTTTATTAAATGCCATTTCTATTAAATTCTAATCAACATGGATTCAGTAACAGCCAAAATAAATGTATCAAAATTTTAAAATCGGCAATTTCCGCTATATATATATATGGAGTACAAAACACAAAAAAGGTAGTTCCAAATTTCAAGATTCTTCGACTCAATAAACATAATCTAATAGCACTCCACTATTTTAATAAATACAAAAAGAAGATAACGTTATACACGTTTGCATAATAAACATATATCTATTTATCTTTATCTCTCTAAAAAATGTATGTCGATGCAAACAGAATGTCCAAAACTAGAAATTGGTAGTAGTTTTCTAACCGGATTTAAAGTGCCAGTCAAAAAAAATTATTTAGGTCAGATTATTGCTTCATTGTATTGGAAATACAGTATCAGTTATTTAAAATTTCTCTAATATTTTTCTATTGTTTTTTTTTTCGAAAATAATGATTTAAACAGTTTATTTTTTATTCAAAATTTGAATTGATTCAACATAGAAAGCTTAAAACTATTAATAAAATGGATAAGTATGTACCTTCAGTTTAAAGCGACGCAAACTGTATAATTTAGCACTTTATAAGATGAAAATTGCTATTTAAGATAATTTTTTTAAAATTCGTGATTTAAAAAAATCATTGCTCTATCTAAAAATGAATATAAATTAAAAAGTATTTAAACCCATTTTTCGAGCAGACTGTTTTATTATAACTGGAAACTATATTTAATTGTGAAAATGGTTCTTTCATTTGTAAGTTGACATCTATATTTGGCTAGAAATTAATTTGAATAATCCACTCAAAATAATAGCAAATAAAGCGAGTTTTTGAATAAAACGTAATTAGGGAGTAAAATCACTTAGCAGCAAAACCAGATATAATATATTTGGAAATGAAAATCGGGTAAGTATTATATTTTAACACACAATATCATTCATATTAAATTGAACACAACGCATATATTTCAATTTCATGATTACGAAGCAAAAATCACACATAGTAACGCTATGATGTGGGGGGAATACATGATCTCGTTTCGTTTTTTATTTGACGAAAAATGTGATATAATAACAACTTCATACTTCTGCCTGCTTACGTATATATTCTATCTCATGTAAGCAAATTTTTATTTATAACTTCGGTTATAGAATCTTCTTATATATACATATACTTATTTGAGTTTTACGCACAGTAACAAACTTGAAAGAAGTTGAAATTAAAAATCTGGTGTAAAATACTCATCCATCGTCTATATAGCATATTATACAAACTGCCAACGTGAACAGAATTAAAACTAAAGTTGGACCTCTATTCATACTGTGCTTATTACGTCGAAAATACTTCTTAATAGATAGATGCGCCACGAACAACTAAAATATTTAATTTTCTCATTCTAGAATATATCATTATTTTTCAACTGTGTGCATGTAAATTGTATGATAAATCGGTAACAAAATTATTCAATACGCTAAATGTCATTATAAAAAATTACATTTAATTGTAATTATTTGATTGTAAAGCCACATACACATGGGGAACATTCACGTGTAACGCAACACCGTAACGAAATTTTGACGCGTAATTTTGACAGCTACTTTTGTGACGACGCGAATGCTTAACAATGTCGTCAAACAAAAGTTGATACACGTCAATTTTACATGACGTCCCACAAATGGTTGGTAAATTTGAATCGCAACAAAAGATGTTGCTAGATAAGGTTACGAATAGTCTGGACTGAATAACGCAACATTTGCAAAGACAAGACTAGAAACTTTATTCATTATTTAAATTGTATTTAAATATTTCGATATGAAGAGGCCCGATTAAAATACAATACAATTTACTGAAATTTATCAACATAAACAAATACTTAAAGGTACTCATAGTTACATCGTAACATCGCAATACGTACAAACTATTGATCTCATAGCTCATAATATGTAACAGGAAATAGTAGATATTTAAACACACGAAATTGCATTAGTAATTATTTTTAATTTAAAATATGAGTTATTATTCTTTTAATTTTGTCAATAAGCCGATTTGAACAAAAACTATCGCCGTACAAGTAACAGTAATATGGAGACAGAATACTAGCTCGGTAAATTTTGGATAAAGCATTCGATATGATATCATTGTAAGTCAAAGTTGTAAAAAATTACTGCGAGTGTGCTGATAGGATGATTTCGCTGTAGTAGCTACTAAAAACTATTATACTACATTTTACAACTTTTATACGCATTTAATATAATAAACATTAAGAATATATACGATATAATGATATAATAACGATTTAAATTTCAATGTCACCAACATCGTTTCTTATCAATAGCCATAAAAAAAAAACGGTTCGAAGTGGTTTTTACGATTAACGTTTGTATATGGTAAATAGTTAAGGTAGTTGTGATGTGATGTTGATGTCATAGTATCAGACAGAATATTCTTTATTTTTTTGTATACTCATTGAGAGTATTAAAATACAATTACAATAAAAATTTAAAATTAATTTACCGTATTAAATTCGAGTTATTTATAATCAAAGTTCGGATAATTTACATTCCGAGCGTTATTATAAGAAAACTAGGAGTCAGAAATTTTTGAACAACTATCATAGAATATTAATAAATTATGTCCGAATTTTAAAAAAATTAACCATTTGTTTTATTAAAATAGTGCAAATGAAAGTTCAACAATATAAGAAAAATATACTAGTTTAACAGCATGTGTGTATACATATATATGATAAGTATAGTAGTGAGTAGCTTATCCTTACAAACAACACAAACAGTACACACATATTTTCTGCTGTACAGAATCAGACAAATTATGACATATTTTATCACAACCTACTCTTTTCTCGCATATGATAACAACATTTTTACAATTTTGAATCCGAACAACTATCTTAAGTTAATAATATAATACAATTCATTTAATGTTATTTATGTAAATCAACTTTTGATATATTATCATCTGATTTAAAAAGCTGCTTTATATATATATATATATATATATATATATATATATATATATATATATATATATATATATATATATATATATATATATATATATATATATATATATATATAGATATATATATATATATATATATATATATATATATATATATATATATACTTTTTTTTATACACATACGTTTAATGTCTATAGATGTTCGAAAAACGTATTATGGTTAGGGATGCAAGATCTTTTAAGAAAACATCGACGTTTTGTAACTGTAAAACATTTAATATTTCACAAATATCGACAAATATCATTTTAAAATAACATATCGACATTTTTATACTTGACATATATGTCAGACTATATCAATTTTAGTTTAACGTTTGTAATGCTAGAAAAAATTAACCACACAAACAAAATTTTCCTATACGTGTTCCTAGAATCATCTAATTAAGTCAATATTCGCATGCCCATCTGTCCGTCCATGAACATGATAATTCTAAAACGAATAGAGATAGCGAGTTGGAAATTGGGCAAGGTACTTTAGGCATAAAAATTAACATATAATTTGAAAATCAGCAAAATCGTTCGATGGGATTCAATGGATCCATGACGATCCATGATCAAATTTTTGAATCATTTGAGATGTATGAAAAGTCTAAAGACAAAAACTCAAAAAACATTTTTTGTGTATTTGGAACAACTGTTTGAATTCACAATAATTCCAGCCTTAATTTATATAACAAGCATATATGTAATTGCAATACATATTATTACAATTGTATTTTATATATCATTAAAAATGGTTTAAATATTGATAATGAAGCATATGAAACCTCAATGTATCATTTACATCTCTATTATGGTACGAACGATGTATCCTTGCTTTACAGATATCAAAATTGATATTAAAATAACCATGTATTGAAATAATCGATTCAATGCATCGTTCGCATCCCTAATTATAGTCTATATAAACCTACATTCAAGCTGTGTTAACACATATTCAAATCTGATGTATTTAAACAATCGTTAAAAAAAATTAATACAGGTTCGCATGCAGGTTTATTGAATAAAAACGGAGAGATAGTATGTAGTTACTCAACATTAATTTGTACATAACTCCAAGATTAGACCGGTATATACCACGAAGAATTGATCGATATATACCCAGAAAAATTTTATCATTACTTGTCAA
The DNA here is from genome assembly GCA_020423425.1 of Chrysopa pallens. NCBI lineage: Eukaryota > Metazoa > Arthropoda > Insecta > Neuroptera > Chrysopidae > Chrysopa > Chrysopa pallens. Next base: position 12,189,094 of record CM035594.1, read on the forward strand.
AATAAAACTATTCTATTCACATTTAATTTGGAATTTATCGATTTTCACCTCTTTTTAAAAATCTGTTTGGCAATTATTACTGAATCATATTATTTTTTTTATAAAAATGCCGCTTCCAATAGTTACAAATTACCTTTGAAAGGAATGCAGAAAAATATCTAGTGGTCTGTATAAATTTTATCTTTTCATTTTTTAGCTTAGACTGTCTAACATTGTATTATAATCTAAATGCCTTTTTGAGTTTGACATTGTTGACCTTTGATGTAAAATACGAACATCAATTTTTAAATTCAAAATATCTGTTATAATTTTTCGAAGTAAACGTCATTGAAAATGATGGGAGTAGGCTAAAATTATTGTTTCGATAGGCATACAGGGTAAGAAACATGTATTGGTCTTGCGTCTTAGATTAAATATTACAATAAAATTAATTCGTCTCAATGGTTTAATCAATTTTTCCACGATGAACCAATAATAATTTTTTTTAAATAGTTTAACATTTTTTGCAAATATAATACATTTCCAAAAACGTAAGTGAAAAGCAAAATATGTAATTGAAAACGTAATTTATATAATATGTATTGAATTTTTTTTTCTGAACATTTTCTTGTATTCTAGAAACAAATTCTATGAAACATTTTCTTATTTTTTTTGAACATAAACGATTTGTGTGTCGAAAGCAACAAAAAAACCACCAAATGAGCGTAAAAAAAATTATATATAATTTTTTTAACAGTATTATAGTTTAGTGTTGTTATTTTGTACACTGATTCGTAGCTATGCACTCCCACTAGTGAATGTATAATTCATTACAATAAAAATGAAACAAATCATAACCTGCAATGTATACAACGTTAACAATGTAGGATGCATACATAAATAATTCAGAAACATTGTTAAACCACGTATTTAATTTATAACGTTATTTAATATTTTGTATTGCATAGCCCTACCGTCATGTTCACAATTCCCCCCCCCCCCCAAGACGTAGGAAATTAATTTTTCCATCTTAGATTCTAAATTTTATTTCTCAAACCACACCAGCTACATTTAAGTAAACATGCATAGAATATATTAATAGGGTAATCGCAACAGCGTTCCTTGTACTTAGACCTTTAAGTCTTGTGTACCAACGTTTAGAACACTCCATCACCTGAAGGAAAAGATGACTTTTAGCACAAGATGTCAATTATATTATTATGCTGTTGGTGGATCTGGTTACTTCGGTCTTATGTAAGCGACGACAGTGTGATCAATGGATTAGAGCTCGCAACTTTGCAATTTCCAGTCGAAGTAGTCAAATGGATGAATTAGTGTCTTGCTCTCTGAGCCACTGAGCCGGTTGAATAAACATAATAATACATAACGTAGAAATGTATATACTTTATGCGCTAATAAAATGAATGCCATCTTTTGTAATTTTTTGTAAACTATGGTTCTAGCTACTAGCATACATTATTTTTAAGAATTAATAAAATTATGATAACTACATTTTTAATAAAAATGTCTGTAAAAATATAATTTAGTAGTTTTTAAAAAAACTGAATAATTGTTAGAAATAAACTATTTGCAAAAGAACAAACTTACGGTCATGGTTTCAAACGTAGGACAGTTTTATGACAAACTCCAGTTTAAAATAGTTCAAAAATATCACAAATTATTATAATTTTACCATTTTCATAAAAAATATTGCGTATTTATCACTCAATTATTTATGATATTTTTATGTAACCAGTGTTTAAAAAATGAAACACCAGATAGCGCAAAGATCGTATGTCAAAGATATTTCATTTGCATATTGGCAGTATGTTTTAATGGTTGCATTTCTTCAATTTCTAGAAACATTTACATATAATTTATAAATTTTAGAAAATTAGTTGGAATTTTGTTGGAAATTTATTTGCAGTTTATTCATTTTTTTAATACTTGAATAGTATCTATATGTTATGTATCTGTGTGTGGGTATGTTATCTGTCTAATATATAGGATAGGTTTTATCAATCTTCCCCTTTTCCAATACACCCATATACCTAGAACGTTTGTTATATTGTTGACATATTCATCAATCACTAAACGTTATTTAGTGCTTTAAGTGATGCGAATTTATAGAAGTAGAGTACGAACGTACCTACTCCGATATTAATAGTCATCCACAATTTATTATAACATCTATATACAGAGAATTAGAGTGTGATGAAAGTCAATGAACAAAATTTTAATATTTTGGAATATTTATTTTTATATTTAACATATATAAAATATTTAAAAGTATATTTATTTTAGATTAAAGTTTGTAACGCTAGAAAATATTGTAGCCCCAAATATTATTAGGATATAGGTATTCATGAAATCCGTCTCCAAAATAACTCAAAAACGGACAGAGATAACAAAATGAATTGTGTAATCCACTTAAAACCAGTTGTAAACCATAAAAGATAGAGACAAAATGCGCAGCAAAAAATTTTGTTTTCTGAAAAGAATCAACTTTTGTATAAAACATTTTTTCGTAAAATGGTTGAATTCGAAAACTTTGATATTTGACCATATGTTGAGTAGCTTAACAATTAATTCTGTTATTTATTATTTTCACTTGTTGAAAATAGTTTCCATATGTATTTAAGTAATGTTCTGTGTTAATGTAACATTAATGAAAATTTTCAATCCACGACGTCTTATAAAATTGAGGAGTCCTATTGCACTAAATTTTCCACACAACCAATGTCAACATAATTTTGCTGTGTGGTGCCGCTAGATCCATTATTTTTTTCAATTGATATCTATTTTATTTATTTATTATATTAGAAGAAAATGAATTTCAATTGATAAAACATCTTTTATAAAAAACAGTGACTAACTGTTAGATATTTGTTTTACATTTTAAATCTAAGCTAATAATCAGCTAGAAATGTGGTTAGAAGAAAGAAAAATTTACCGATGGAAGTAAAAGTTTGTGGAGAGTTACAACAGTCTTACTGAAAATGTGTCACTGAAACCACACAAAAGCTCTTATATGCAGGATATTAAAAAAATTAATAATGGCAGGTTCTTTTGTCATTGCTTCATACAACACCTTTTGGACGTGTTTATGACACAACTAGTTTAATTCCTGAAAATTAATTTCGAATTTTTCTGTTAGTTAAAATAACATTACGAAACGTTACCTTAGAAAATTACAAAATAAAAAATAAATGACATGTATGAGTGACAGAATCCTTGGAAAACCACTCATACACAATTGTTAAATATATGTTGACCTTAATATAACAAGTGGAATTGGGTTCCTTTCAAATCATTAGATTTCCATTAAGAATACACCACACACATAAAGTCAAGTAGAATCGGCGTTGGAATACTAAAAAATATTACACTTCAATTTTCTTACGCGATGCTCTTTAAATGTTACTATCGATGACATGCATGCATGAGTACCAGCGGACATAAGGCCTTGTCTAACGGGACAAATTTTTTTTGAGACATACTTTTGGAGACATAAATTTTGAAATGTTTGAAAAATTCGGATACTTTTAACCCATTAAAATTATACAAAAAAATTGGAAAACGGTTAATCCTAAAGACAATCCCAGCAACTTCCCACTAATTACACACCTAAGCACTTAAAATTTAACATATTACATGTTTTTGAGCTTAAATTTTTGTTTTTGAGCTTTAATATTAAAAAAACACTTATTCCCGAATATTTCGTTAACGATATCTCTCCAACCAATCAACCGATTTTCACATTCTTGGCGTCGATCAACGTGGTTTTTTGAACTTTTACAATTATTTTCTTTCATCAAAAACGATCCTTAAAGATATGTCGAAGTTATGAAAACACTTTTTTTGAAATTTGTCGTTTACGATATCTCTCGAACGAATCATTCGATTTTAATCAGATTGGCGGCGATCGACGTGGTTTATCAAGGTTAAGAGCTGATTGATAGAGCCGTTTAAAAGTTATTCCAAAAAACCTCATTAAAAAAAAAATTTTTCTCAAAATCTACCAGTTTGAATCGATCCAGTTTGAATTCGATCGATTGAGTATTCAAAATCTAAGATTGGTCAAGCCCTTTAGAATGGCACCAACAGCGATGAAATCGGTCTAGCCGTTCAAAAGTGATAAGCGGTTCACACACTCACACACACACACATACACACTTAGTGACAACCTCGCAGGGGTAGTGAGAGAAGCTTCCTGTAACCTCAAAACGTCGGGATCTGATAAAAACTTGATTTTTTAAAACGGTGTAAATCTTCGATTTTCTTAGCGGGAAGTTACAAAGGATAAAATATAAAAAACAGTATTAAAATTAATTGTTTTATATTCTCGCTTAAGGATAATTATATCATATTATATACTATTAGGATAATTATATCATACTATTATTGTAAAAATTAATGGTATAAAAAACATTTATTAAGAATTAGAGAATGATGGGTCTATGAAAAATCATTTCAAAAATTTTACTTCCCAACGTGTTGTAAAATGTTGAGAATTTTTAAATTTTTTTAAATATTTAATTTGTAGACCGCCTGATGAAGTGTTAATAACAAATACGAAACGTTGTGAAGTAAACTTTTTACTTGATGTTTATCACCGATTTTTCATCTAATTCTTAATAAATATTCCATCACTCAGAATCATAACAAATATAATAATATAAAAAAATATTTCTAATTTGAGATCACAAACCTTTAAAAATTCATATTTCCGGAAATGTTAATAGAATTTTTAACATAGCAGTAGGACAATTTAAAGATAATCGATGAAAAAATAGTGGGGAATAGTTTTTGGATTTAATGCGCCGATATTTACTGCACTTATAGATGAATTAGTTCTTTTATTATTTTATTTTTATTTTTATAAATTATTTTTCTATATTTGTTATTAAGTGTGATGGTTGTAAAGCAATTGTTTAATATTTAATGTCGAAAACGTCACCAAAGTTTTTGATGGTCTGTCGTTTTGTATACATATATTTTGTCATTTTCTACATTTTCTATTGATTTGTTCAAATTGGTACTTAACACTAATTTGAAAAAAATGAAACGGTCATATCATTTCTTTTTGTGTGTCGTTTTTAAAATTGATGTTTCATAATAATGACATAGTCAATTTTATTTCTACCCATCTAATTTCATCAATTGAAGTAAGATTTTTCTAAAAAAACTGCAAACTAAACTCTATAAGCACATACAACTTTCCGATTGTCGGCAATGTTTTAAAAATACTTTAAGGAAATTTTCTAATATACGATTGAAAATGATGCACAAATTTGTCAAAACCGTTGTTTTGACTTAATGGTTTTGAAAAAGAGAGCTTTTTGTAATATTTGAATATGTATGTGGTTTTTGTAATATTTTGATAAACCTTAAAAATCGCCAAAAAATCTATAAATAAAATTTAATGCTTAGGTGTACTTGGGTTATTAAAGTCTAGTAAAACAAAAAATAACACTTATTTTACGTTTAGCTCTGTAGTTTTCGAGATATCTATTTAAATGTGTCCCAAATATTGACCCTCGAATTGGATTTCAGTTGACATATCAATAAGTATGCACCCAAACATTTTGGATGTTGTTCTTAATATCTACGGGCAAAACTATCATTGATAATATTATTTTATCTTTATCGGAGGTAAAACACTTTTAAAGGCCCCTTAAGAAATAGCAAAAGGCAGTTTGAGCTGTAGATTTTAAAAATAATATTCATTTAAAGTTTGGAAGAATCGTTTTTGAGATATCGCCGGAAATTCGATTGGAGGTTAATATGGGGGATACGTTTATATAATATCTAATAAGCATTATTTTATTATTTTCCTAGATTTCAAAATGATTTCACAGAATTAAATAACATTAAATTCTTGCATCCAGCATAAATATCATGCAAAAACTCATGACGTATAAAAAATATTGATTAAAAAACACATATATACTCTTGAAGTTAGTTCTTTTATAACATCCGTATACCGTATATTTATAATAATGTCCATCTGTCACATCACGACACATTCAGTCAGTTCCCATAAAGTAAAAATGAGTTTTCAAAATACATAATATTTAATATCCATAAACTATAAACGTATCAAAAAACATTAAATATTAAATTCTCTACAAAGTTATACAAAATGCATACCCAAAGTTTTCTTCTATTTTTTTTATTTTTTATCTCTTTTATCGTATCTGAATGTTTATGAAATCGAAGGGTGTTGTCGTTGTTTGGCAATTTGATTTGGTATCCTCTTTGCCTGAGATTGACCACTATGTATGTTATATATAAGTCCCCTTGTGATCGTAATTCACGCTCGTTTGCACGGTATCTGTAATTTGAACTACTATCGCTATAAACTGAACATATACATATTTCTCTTCAGTATTAAGGATTTGAACAATAACAGTATACGTCTAGGCCTACATATTCCCCTATTGCATATATATAAAATTTCTTTCCATTTGCTATTAAATTAATCGTTATTATAAGCATTCGTTTTTTAACATTTTGCGGAATTGGTAATATATTAATCCTAAAATTACTGAAAGTTCAAAATAAGTGCTAATGGTTAATTTAATCGTCAATTATTCGATTAATTTTTTACGTAATTTCTGTATTTTTATTTTTCTTGCTTCTTTGTGCCTATTTAAAGAAAGTGTGCCGTATTAACACGTGGGGCAATACTCTGCAGTGTTTTAACAATCGTGCATTCATTTATTGACCGACAGCAGGGAAGATAATGTTTCTAACCAGATGACTTTGAAGTATATTTGTCTGTTTTTATCTATATGGATATATAGATAGAAATATTGAGGCAAACAAAATTAAATATGATCCAAATCAAACAACACCTTTGAAAGTTATAATGAAACAAACACACATAGCTTAATCTATCCTATAGTGTTTGTTCCGCTATAACTTTCAAGCTTGTTGTCCGATATTGATGAAATTTGACACACATGTTTATGGCATTCAGAAAATTTACTGTCTGGGAAAAAACTTTGAAAAATTTCATACCCCCGTTTGGTGAAGATTTCAAAAAATACCAACTGTTTTAATATACATACTTAAATATGTGATTTTTTGCATTTGATGTGTAAAAACATAAGTAGGGGAAATTGGTAAACTTTTTTACATGCCCTTCTCCAGAGAAATTTTTACCAAAATACCAACTTTTTGTCTATGGGAGCTAACTGGGTGCTAATAAGATATTGTTTTTTGCAATGAATGTGAAATGATAGGTAAAATACGAAAATATGAAAATATGTTTCAAAATGCCCACCAATTTTGGAATATGTTTGAAAAATGTTAGTTTTTTTCAATGCAAATCTGAAAGTTGCATAATAAATTAATATCTTGCATAGAAAAAAATATCAATTTTTGTGAACTTTTAAGTGATAATTCAAAGAGGTACTTGATTATATTGCGTCACCATGTGTCAAAGTGTGTTAGTTCTCAGGGTAGATTGGTTCCATCAGAAACGGAGGAAGTATTGACCCCATGTATGCATATAAATATGAATATGTATCTTAAAAGTGAATTAAGTTTTTCATATCTTAAGAAATATGAATACTACCCGACTGTAATATTCTTACCACAAAATATATCCAAATGGAATAACAATACATTATATTATATATAAATTACTTTTGTTGCAATTGTTGATATATTTAAGATTTCATGTTTGCTCACATTATAGCCTATCATTATATACTTTTTTTTCCATCTTATACATAAATTGGTAACATTTTTATTGATAGTTGAAGATAATATTATGACTGATCACATATCAGTTTTGTCTACATTTTTAGTTATTATTATTTAGTTTTTGGAAATATTATTTAATCGACCATTATTATATGTCTTGACCGCATATAATTTATACATTATGTAGGGAGTAATAGCAGAGTTGTTTGATAGCAAGATAATCGATGAATTTGAATGTTTCATAATATGAAACGAAAAATAAATTATGGAAATTTGACGTTGATTGTTGAGACTCAGATTGTTGTAAGTATCTTCTATACTCGCAGTTTATGTAGGTATTTTGAGGCAGCACATTTCAAATAATGGCCACAAAACTTTCGAATATGAATGAATGGCCCATGTAGGTGAAATTTAACCGAAAGTCGGTCAATATTACAAGAAGTGTGTTTACGCTTGTATATTGCCTTACTATTACTTTAGCGATTCAGAAACGAAGTCAACGCTGCCAAATTAAGTATTATATGAAAGCTATTGGAATGTTTTTATATTCGACATACATAATATGTCAGAGTTTATAATTTTAGTTAAAAGTATGTAACGCTACCTTATATTGCAAAATTTTGGTCTTGGTGTTCGCAGAAACATCTGTATAGACTATTTCCGCCTGTCCATCCATCTGTTCGCCCGTCCGTCCTCTCGATAACACAAATACAAATACGAGAATGAGCAAAATCCATTGAGTCAAATGAATCAACTTTATACTATAAAAAATAGAAGAAAAGTTCAAATACAAAAAATGTTTATTTCTTGAAACATTTTTTCGTAAAATGTTTGAGTTCTCCACAATTTTAGTTCACATTTTGCTAATAAACACATATAGGTAATACCAATACTTATTATTATACATGGATATAACTGTATAGACTGAATATTTATACTATTTTATGAATGCTTATTAAAAATAGTCCAAACAATGAAATTCAATTATATATCGACGATCTAAACAATAAACTCTGTTAGTTGCTATCAACACTTGTTTATAATTATATATATAAAACGGATTAAGTATAAATATTTTCGCAATGAGAAAAAGAAATGACATGATAAAAAATAGCCTTGTGTTTAAAACAACATATCTTAAAAATCGTATGTAATGTAAATGTCTTAGTTCTTTAGTAATAATATCTTTATTTGAAGGTATGAAATTCATTATGGCTTTATCCTAATATTTACTAAAAAAAAAAAACTAGTACGTAAAAAAACTTTCAAAATTGAAAAATTTGTTTGACCTTATCAGTACTAAATTCTATACAAAACTAAAAAAAAAAAAAACCGTATAGAAACCAAAATCAATAAACATTTATTATGTTGTATTGACTCTGATGTGATGTAAATGCATCCAGCATACAAATATATTTATGAGTTTTTATGCAATTTTTTAAATAGCCATGCATTTAATTCATATATAAAAGTATTCTTTCTCTCTTTCTCTTTACGTCCAACCTCTCTTAAACCCCTCTTTAGTCCATTATATTGTACAGAAAATAATAATAGATGTGCTATTGATTTAGACATTATGCATCAACTATTATTTTTGTTTTTATATATATATATATCTGTTATTGGCAGTTCGTTCGCTTTCTACTATATAAATTTATATAAAAAAATTATATTAGAAACATAAACAGTGTGAATTTCATTTATTATTATGATATTGAAAAAAAAAAATAGGCATCAGACTATAGAATCTAGGATCTTTTAACAAAAATTGAAAACTACACTGTAAAAGATTTTGAGTAAAATTAAAACAATTTAAGTGTTCAAAACCGTTTATATTTATGTTATATCTATAAACAAAAAATATGTTGAATTTTTTACACAAAATCAGTGTTAACTCAATTATTATTTGTGTTTCAATACAAAGTTTAGGTAATTAATTTAAAATAACTAATTATTTAATACTGAATAGAAAACTTGATTTACTTCATTCAAATAAGTTTCAATGTCTGTCATTTTTAATTAAATTAATTTTATTGAAAGATACTTTTTTATGTAGTTAAATATTGAATATATTGTTTTAATACTAAAAACCAAGAGCCAGAAAAAAATTTATTAATTTGTCAATTAAGGCACATAAATCTACACATGAATATGGTTAATTTTCGACGCAAATAGGCAAATTTTTTTCTTGTGTAAGAAAAAGTAATACTTAGAATATTGAAAATTTCTTCATTATTAATATTGGCACTGTTGTTATTGTTATTATGTAGTGAAATTCATATCGAATGTATTCATATTATTAGCTTTTTTAATGCGAAAACAGTAACAACAGTTTGGTTAAGGCTTTTTATAAATATTTCCAAAATACTTTGTCAGGCTACATATGTAGCCATAAAGGACCCGCAAAGATGTTTAGATCACCTGACCACTTTTCTATTTCTTTTATAATTTAAAGGTACCCATTCAGTACTTATTTTCCCCCAACTTGTATAAATGACCAGAAAAATTCCAATTTTAATAATTTGGCTAATCAATAATTTATTTCACATTTGTTTTGGATCGCATTAATTGATTGCACAAACGTCTCCATATGGACACTTGACAAAAATTATAAGTGAAGATATCTACTAACACAGTAAATTGTTTAGATACTCGGCATATGGTTGAGTATCATTGAATGAACTGTATTTAATCATTATTATTCATGAAATTCTCTAAATAGCCAGTTTAGAGAGTTATAAATATATATAGAATAAAATGTATTTTTATTCTATATAGTTAAATTGTGGTAAATTTGATCATTTTTTTCAGGTTTAAAGATTACTTCATGGATCCATTGGACCCAATGGAGTGCTTGCTTCTTTACGAACTTCAACTCATATGTCTAGAATACGTCTCCAACAATTCAGCTTGCAATCTTTTTTCGGTTTAGGACGGACACGAAGAAATTGGCTAATTTGGAGATTCCATGAACATTTATTCCAAAATTTAGCTTGTGGCTTCAATATTTTCTTGTGTTTTACAAACTTTAACTAAAATTAATATACCCTAATATATTGAATATATACTCGACGTATTAAATACGATTTATTGCATATAATACGTCAAGTAAATATTTAATTTTTGTATAATGAATTTTTACCGACAACTGTTTCAAAACCACTCACGGTATTTCGAAATTGTATTTTTTTCTATAATTAGGTTGAAAAATATTCTACTTTGATGTTTGTCATTGAATAATTCGTACACTTATTCACTGATAATACAATCAAATCTATTGCTTAATAATAGACGATAAAAATGCTTATCATCATTTAACCGTATTACAATTTACAATATACGTTTAATAGTTAAAAAAAAAAAAAGTAAAACAGGATAGATGAATTGAATTTTGCCATTTTATTCAATATTTTTCCATTAAATAGCAAACAAACAAACAAAAAACAAAAAACAATATTGGCTTTTGACATCACCAATAATAAATCTACCACATACTAAAAATTTGATATTATATGAAATGTTTATAAAAATATTATATTATATTTTATCAACATAAAAACATATAAACTAATTTTTCAATTTAATAATCATTTATATAAGCACAAATAGAGCCTACTTGAAAAATATTATCATAAATATTTTTGCAATCAAAAAATTTGAGTCTATCCTGTTAAGAAATATAATTTGCAAATCTATTTTTTTTTTCAATATTGATATAATACTGTTAAAATAGGCATTATATCTTGTAAGATCTAAGTATTTTAAGACAAACCAAGTAGAAATGAAACTTGAAAAATTTTACAAAATAAATTATTTATTTACTTTTCAACCATCAACTTTTTTCGGCTCAAAAATCCTAGAATATCAGTCGATATAAATACTAAAATTAGTAGCATAAATAGTATTTCAATTTTATCCAATTTTATTACATATGAAATCTTTTTGTGAGAAATTTCGGTCTTCAAACCCAAATAATACATTTCTCTATAAGAAAATTTAAAAGAAATTCTTCATTCTATCATAATGTTTCATTTTTTTAATTAAAATTTTTTTTTATTATTATTTATTTATTTTAAGAAATTTACATTATTAAACAAATATATGCAACCAGTTATGAATTCGCTATTATTTCTCATTCGTAGAAAAAAATGAAATAATTAAGAAAAAAATTACGAACTTGCATATTAAGTCTCTGTATCATAGAATAGTAATCATGAAATACTGCCTCACAGTTGCCAAAAATCACATTTTGTAAGAATCAATTGTTTGTAATTACAAGTTATCTCTCGATATGCTACTATTTACAAATATTATTTGCACAGAATAACTTTTAAGTATCGTAAACCATATTTAATTGATTCATTTTTTTATAAATTTAAGTGTACATTCATATAATATTTAAAATAAAATATTCAATTTTTTTACTGTTCTATATACACATTTTGTTTTTACTCTCCACACTACATTTGTAAAATTAATTGATACAAAAATGTCAGTTACAAATGATTTATAAAACATAAATAGTAACACCATTCATTTTTTGTTTGTTTTGTTTTTTGTAAATGTAAAATATTACATTTAATACATGTACATCATCGAATCCATTCCATTCTATTCCAAAACCAAACCATACAAACTTTATATATATATATATATATTATATATTATAATAGAGTTCATGTTACAATTTTTATTTTGTATATATATATATATATATATATATTATAATAGTGTTTGTAAATAAATATAATATAGCTTTGGTTCGTTCGTTCACTCATACCTACTGACTGCCATCAACAGAAAAACTACAGTTTGATCATAGGAAAGGTCACTTCACCGCTATATATCAAATCTTTGTATTTTTATATATACTTTATATTAGTCAAGAACGAAAGAAGAACATCATCCGAACAAATAAACTAGGCAACATACATGCATATACACATACACAAACAACTGACTATACAATACAACCGATGTAGAAGATATTATTATTATTATTATTATTATTATTATAGGGTATAGAAATGGTTATAAGTGTAAGTTATTCTGAAAAAAAAAAAAAAGAAATATACAAATATACACACATCTTGGCATACTAGTTTACTATATTGTACAGTGTCATTCAGTTATTACACTTTTGAAATCAACACAACATAAACTTTATTAAGGTAATAGCAAAAAAACTATACATATTTTATTAAAATGAAAACTTCTTGAGCTGCGTTACATACTTTTTTGTAGGAGAAAATCTGATGATTTCGTGTTACCGTCATTCTCATAATAGTTAGATGCCTGCTGGATGTGTGAAATCTCGTGCGTTCGCATAACTGACATGCTTAGAGCAGTATAATTACAGCTGACATTTTGTGCAATATTAGCGGTGTGTCATCAGTGAAATTGTTTTGTCATGATAGATATTCATATAATTTACGATCAGACTGTCAATAGATGTGAAAACCAGATTGATGCTGATAATTTTAATTTAAACACTATGAAATTTCAAATTTTTATACTAAAAGATCTTAATAACTGCCAATATATTTATTTTCTTTTACATATTTTGACTTTAAAAATGTTTGTTTCTATAAAAAATTGTATGAATTAGTTTCCAATGGGCATGATGACTAAATTTTTTTTGTGCCTCTTTTGAACGAACAGGGGATTTAAGTTATTTTTTATTAATCTTTAAAAATAAACCAGACATGACCGTTCAAAACACCAATCAGTATATAGAATTTGCATGTCTATCGTTTTCAAGAAATAGATGGAAAATAATCTTTGGCAGCTTATAAATTTCTGAATTTTTGAATTAATTTTAATTTAATTTTCGAATTTGGTTTTGTTAATTGAGTGAAGTTTCACATTTTGATGTTAAATACAGCAAAATCAGTGTCAGTAATCTACCCTTCTGTTGGATAGAACAAAAGAATTAATGGGCAACTTCTGATATATGTCATCGTAACCACCTGTAATTTTTTAACGTTACGTTTTCTAATTGATCAAATAAATTATTAAATTTCGTCAAAAGTGTTAAAAAGGGAAAAAATTAAAAAATTATTTCTTTATGAATTTAAACACGATTGTTTAAATTTTTATTAAAATGGTTATTAATTTTTTGACAATTATTTTGAGAATAAAGCCTCTTCTACTGAAATATAAACATTGTTACAGATAATATTGCCTATTTGTAGCTAAATAATAATAAAAACAAAAATGTTATTATCTCAAAAAAAATATTTTAAAAAGATTTTTTAGTTTATAAGTGCTTTAAAATCATCCCATTAAATACTATAAATTCCAACAATAATTTTAGATCAACCTTGTGTCTTTATCCACAAAGTATTGTACCTTGTTTTGGTCATTTTTTAATATCTATGATACATGCGAATTCAGCTTCTGAAAATGCTTACAAAAACTTCTATTTAAATAATAAAAATGTTAAAAATTATTTTCAGCTCAGATCAAGCTAGACGGTATTGTTGCTTGTTTACGCCACTGGATGTTTTTCATTCACTACACAGTACCATGGTACGTATATTTTACGTTATATTACAAAACGTTACCGAGGCCTGTAAATCTAAAAATATTCCACCAATAAATCCGTTTGTTGTTGTTTTTTTGTAACTTTATTGCTGCAATTAAAATGTAAATTTTTCATTCGAACTAAATAAAAACCATCAATTTATAAAATGTATTCATCCTTCATGGAATGTTTCACGAAAGCTCGTTTAACACATTTATTATACATACGTATACATATTTTTCTAACATTAGTTATTTCTCGTTTTCTTTTTAACGTTTTTAATCGAGTTTTATGATCAGTTGTAATCATAAACATTAAATAAACATTTAAATTTAATTGTCTTTTGTATTTTTTATTTATTTTATTTAGTTGTTTTTGTGAAGTATATTCAAAATAGAATTTGTACCTCCATGCACAAAATAAATACAGATGATATTACTTATATTTACGATGAAAAGCACAGGAAGAAAATTTGACGTTTAGTTGATAATAAATAAACATTTGAAAGTTTTATGATTTCTTATCATATATCCTTCAGTATTACAATTTCAACTCATTACTTTATAGCAAAAAATGTGTGTGTGTACTTATGTACGCGCGTCAGAAGTTATACTTCTTTGGCATCATTAAAAAATAATTTGCATGCAAATATTTATATACAATCAAATAAAAAAAGGATAGCCAATACAGTCAATTAAGCTCAGTTTAAGTTTGAAAATTTAAAGAAATAAATATATATATATATATATATATATATATATATATATATAAATATATATATTTTATTACATTAAGCTTCAACTTGTGAATTTTGTGTGACGGGGATGCGCGCGTATCTTAAAATTTCACTATTATAATTTTTTTCATAACGGGCATAAAGAAGTATTACTTCAAAAATAGGGATAAAACGGAATAATCATGTTATAGCCAAACTTAACAGTGGTAATTAATATCTTGGAATGCAGATTTTATTTTAAAGCAGTGAAAAGTCATCTCTTTCATTAAAATTATATAAATAATAAAAATTGAAATAAGAGTTGATAAAAATTGAATTAAAATCAGCTGATGTGTTATTAAAACAAGCGAAGATTCCAACTGATAGCCTTCATTGCTAAGATATTCGACATATGGTTGAATATGAATGCTCGATTTATTTTTAATCATTAAAATTCATAAAAATTCAAACATGCAGGATATGCAGTCATAAATACATATATACCGAATAATATCATTTACATGTTTGTTTACGCAAAAATGATTTTTAAATAAAAGTTTTTTTGTTCAAAACGAAACGTTTTTTTGTTTTAACTTTACTTCTATATTTTATGAATAAATTTCAATATTTTGCCCCAATTTCATAGATCAAATTATTTTGTATTATTATAAATACGTATTTCGACTACAAAGTAGTCATCATCAGTATGAATTAGCTAGTTGTAATGATTCTCTGAGGAGATGTTACTCGTTGCTAATTTGGTGACGATTTTCACCGTTTTGTGCAAGCTTATTCATACTGATGATGACTTCTTTGTAGTCGAAATACGTATTAATAAAATACAAAATAATTTTATCTAGGAAATTGGGGAAAAAATCGAAATTTATTCGAAAAATCCTAGAGTTCTCATTAATAATTATAAAACTATATTTTATGGTTTAAAAGTTGAGCCATGGATAAAAGTTGGATCAAGACCGCATTCACGAACATAAGGTCTTGAAATAGTGCCTTTATTATTAACTCTAGCTAGCGTTAAATCTAGAGCTTGCTCGCCCAAATCTTTAAACTAGTAAAATGTTTTCAGCACGTAATCTACCTACTACTATACCTTAATCTGACGCGCTAGATTAAATCCAACTGTCGATTTTTTACTATCTTGATCGGCTACCCCATAAGCGCGGTACCATAAAGAGAGCTAAGATTTGGTGAAGGTATTCAACAACGGGTAATGTACCTTCCATATCTTAAACTGGCGGTTTACTCTTGAATCCGAAAATCGGAGCCCAAACGGTAATTTTGAGATTTACGCAATTTCGCTTAAGCCTTTAGTGACTGAATATCACCCAAATGAAGAATTTTCATAGTTCAGTAATACTTCAAAGTGGTCCCATAAAAAGTCGCGAATTCGTATGCTCGAAGTTTATGTTAAGATCCTACCTCCTCGATATTAACGGATACAAGCATTAGTCATCTAAAAACAAAATTGGGGTTAATAACAATTATATAAAATAATATTTATTTTTTGTTTGTTAAACATTGATGATCCAAGTCTGATCGCTGAAGCGTAGTAGCTTAATCGGTACCGGATTTAACTAATGATATTCCCTACTACATGTTATAAGTATTATATATGTAATAATATATTAAACTGTATTTATGTAATAATAATAAAATATAATCGTATAAAAATTTATTATCTAAAAGTTGTATGTTATTGTCATTTCATAAAGTAGTGACAATAAACATCATCTGTTTCGTTTAACGTTTTTTGTGCACTCATCGTTCTTCATGCACATATAAACTAGTTCTTCTGATGAGTTTTAGACCATAGTAAGAAATAAAAAATTTCATTTTCCTTGGACGCACAAACAGAGAAGTGTAAGAAAACATTCATTTTTCCCTTTTGCCCTAATCATTTCATCGATTACATGAAAACCCGTCTTTCTAACTTTCATTGACAAACATATGATTTTAGGATATTTTATGAAATAAGTGAAGTAAAAAATAACAGTTTTCTTACGTGTCTTCATTGTTTCATTTTGCAAAACAATTCATCTCTATAGCTTGCATAGAAAAAATGCTGCTTTTGGAGATTTTCCTCTTGGAAAGGGAGGAAGTCCAGTAAAAAATTAATGTTTTCCTTATTCCTCTAATTTTGTTATTTCATTTCATACCCTCTTTTAAAAACTGAATCTTTCTAGTTTGTATATAGACAAGAGTTCGTATTTTTGGAGATTTTTGTCAAAGAAGAGATGGAAATTCTTTCTGAATATGATAAACTTGTCAACAATATTTAACCACAATCGAATATCCTTCACCTGGAAGCTGTAATTCTTCCCGTATTATTTCGAATGAGCAAGAAAAGTATAAGGTCCCAAATAAAAAATTAACTTGATTCTTATTTATATAACAAGCCACCGATTTAAAAAAAAATTATGCACTTGAAATTACTCAAAGTTTTCAAGTGACTATTGTTTGAAAGAATTATCTCAATTAAACTAATTTTTGGAATTTTTTGCTTATATTAAGTGAAAAAAATACGTCTTATATTATTAGAATTGATTTTCATACGATCATAAGTTCCATTTTCCTATTTAAGTTATTTGGACTTATAATGTTGAACATTGATATTTATAATTCAATCTTCGAATATTGGAATATACTACCTCCGATTATGCCTACGTTTGTAATAATAATATATTTTCGTTTTTAATTTTATTTTGTATAAAAATTTCTTTAAGGAAATGTATTTCATCATTAGAAAATAATTCACTTGTAAAAAATTTATTTATCAAATTCTTTAAAATTTCAGTGTTTATTCAAATGATGTGTTGATTTAAATTTGTTTTCAAATTTGTTTATTTCACAAAGATTATGTTATACGGAGATTATAAATAAGTAAATTGAGTAATATAATTAGACAGTTTCAAATTGTATTGGTTTTTTAATTGTTATTTGATAGAAAACTAAAAAAGAGACTAATTAATTTAATAACACCGGTAAATTTTACAGAATACTCGAATATGTACATATAATACTAATTTTAATAGAAAAAAGTAGGAGGAAATAAATAGCAAAAGAGAAAATTGTCCAAAGAATCATTAATTTGTATAAAACAATTATATTTTATATAGTTAGTCTTTATTTTCTTTTAAGTTTATTTTTATTAAAATAAAAATGAATATATGTTGCACCGATGTTGCTTATTCAGGAACTCAAAGTTGCTTTGAGGTATTCAACACGTTATAGGCAGACGGCCGAAAACGAGCAAATTAGGAAATATGGGGATGTATAACAAAGCTTCATTACAACCTTTAATCTTTGAACAAAATTTAATATACACTTATGTATATTATAAGTGTTTTTTAAGAAAATGTTTTTAGATAAAATATATTATTTTTAATTCTCTTTTTAGGCAATTAAACGAAATAACTTAATTTTACTTTTAAGTTTACGTAAAAATATAACTCTTTAAGTGTAGAATGCATGTTTTAAAATAAAAATCGGATCACCTCGCACTGAGGAATTAATGGTTTTTGTGAGTAAATATAATGGTATTTAACCTAAACATGTGAATTTCTTAGAAACTAATTATTGGTCAGAATTCGGATTTTGTCTACTAAATAGGTTTATTAAAGAGCATCTACTCTGAAATTTTTGAAACAATCCATAAATTCTTGCCAAATTTATTGCAATTTACAAAATTGCTATAGTCTAGAAGAAAACTTATGATCCCATTTCGCTCACGTCATTTTTCACGTCTTTTGAATTTTCTCAGAGTTTTGTATCAAAGCTTTTTTCTCATAAAAACTCACCTAAGCAGACAATTAGTAAAAAAGAAGAAAAAGTCTTTTTCATAACTTCAACCGGCTACCAATTTGTTATTACAGAAAATCAAATCATGTTTTTCTATTATTTCATGCTTTTGCTGTGCTCTACCAAATTTTGGAGTCCATTTGTAGTTAGTATTTAAATAATAAAAATCTCTAATTTGTCAACTGTATTAATCTTATCGAACATTTTAAGAGTAATGAAATAAATTCCAATCCAATTAATATCATAATAATTGACATAATTATAAAATAATTGATTCAAAGAGCATCACAGTCACCATAGCTGGTGTAACATAAACAAAATAATATTTATAACATTAAATTAAGGTCGATAGTAAATTATATAACAAATGAAATATGTCCATCCAGATGATAACAATATTTTCGATATTAGAGTGCGTAAACATAATTTAAAATAATTTTGAAATAAATAATATATTAATCATTTTCTTATTCAAATAACAACAAACACATCTATTATTATATGATATAAATCTTTCACGAGATTTATATTAAAAGATGAGAAGAGCATCAGCAATGCTTTAGAAATAAATCTGTGTAGTGCAATAAGACATGTTTTTGAAAGATAAATGTGAGGTTACGATTACTCTAAAACGACATTCAACGTATAACAAAACAGTATAAGTAGATAGATAGAAGAACACAGAGAACACCCAGTCGTTTGTCAAACTTTAAGTATAAGTTTAAAAAAAAAATATAGAATAAAAAAAAGTAGTAGAAAGACATAGTCACAAGCCAGCCAACAGTCACATCCACTTGGGACATTGATATAAAAAATGATTGATTTAAACGGTTAAAATAAGGAAAGAGATACGAACAAAAAAAAAACAGAAAAACGTAGTCTGATAGATAGCTTCTTATCTTCACACCGATTGTATAAAGACATAGTAATTCGATTATCTGAACAGTTTTAAGTATAACTGAAGTATAGAGTATATTAAAAGGGAAACCAAGGTTTTCGCGGTTCCTTTGTACCTAGAAGTTTTAATCCTAAAAAATCTTTCTTTTGAAAAACTCCATCACCTGAAGGCAAAGATCCCTTCTAACACAAGGTGACAATTAAATTGTTACTATATTGTTGGTGAACCCGATTACTGTGTTCTTATCCAAGCGACGACAATGTGATCAATTAACCGCTTCCTTTTTTTATAATTGTTCAAACTGCTGCTGCCTGGATTCGAATCCACAACCTTCACTTGGCCACTGAGAATGAATTAAGAATGAATATTAAGAAATTAGGAATATTATTCTATTTTTAAATTAGTGTATTTGCCAAAAATAAAATAAAATTAAAAATTTATTATGGTCTGCAAAATATAACATCAAAAGAAAAAAAAAGGGCATAATTTCATATTATGTCAATTGTATTTAAAATTTCGAATATTTTATTAAACCGTGGTGACGGAAATAATGAATAATGGATCCAGTATGGAATTCATGGATCCATTATTTTGATTTAGCCAAATCAAAACCACCGAAATCTATTGATCGAGATAGTTCGTCTAAGAAGACATTTTTTTAATTTTTGAATTTACCATAATAAAAATATTTTTGTGTAAATCAATAAATACAATAGATTATTGTTGGATCAGAATGTTGTTAGCTCGGCTACCAAAGGCCATACTTACCACAGATTCTTTTATATTGTTCTATTTCATTTTATTTTATTTTTTATTTGAAACTTTTTTTCAAGCTACCTGAAACTAAAGATTCTTTTATTTCTTTTCGTTTGATTCTATTTACAGTGATTAGTTCAAAATATTTATTTCTTTTTTTCTTTTGACGCAAAAATGTAAGATAAAAGATGTTTTAAGAGAATCTTAAATATGTTTAAAACAAGAAACATAATGAGTTTTCGTCTGAAAACTGAAACCAGAAATCTCTTGAAATTCGTTGGTAGTTCGTCATGAATTGTACCCAAAAAAGGAAAAACTTAATTTTAGAGGAAACCATCACCAATTTTTTGGACTTGATAGTGGACATCATTTTATTTGAAAAATTTTTATTTGTCTAAAAATCATACGTGATTAGATATTTTGAATTTTTGTTGGAAAAAATCTATTTTTCCCATTTTTCAATAATTTTCAATAAAGGAAATTCAATGGATAACACATAAAGAAAAAATTCAAAAATGTTTGTGTTTCATAAAACAAATACAAATATAATTATGTGTGTTTTTATAATTAGATTAATTGGATATTTAGACTATTTTATGAAGATTATTTAAAACACTTCCAACATTGATATTCAACCGTTAGTCGAGTTCACATTTTTGGAATTATAATTGAAACAAATTGACAGTAGTGGGGTGATGCAAGCAAAATTTTCACAAATATTTCAAACTTAAATAATAATTAAATACATATCCACGATTTATTGTATCCAACGTAAGAAAATTACAATTAAAAATATCACTGTAACATCCTAAAAAAAAACCTTTTAGTCATTTTTTGTTTTTTGGGTGGAAGGAAAGGTAATAAAATTATAATACCTATTGGAGGAAATTATTTAGCGTATAATTAAGTAACAAAATGGAAAAGATTAATATTCAAAAATGACGACACCACAGCAATTTCGCGAGGCACATAGAATTTGAGGCGCTCTGCGACACGCAGTGTAGCTGCTGCAAATTTAGATTTAGAAAAAAAAACATGCTTATAGCTAGAGAAATACGGGATTTTAAAAATATTGATTTTTGTGTGATTGGCGAGTATTTGACTTAAATCGTTAAATTTTCAACAACAAAACAAGATAATCATTTGTTAATAAATAATGATTAAATTGACTTGTCAAAAATCCCCTACATATTTCTCTTCAAAATCTAATTTTCAAGATATTGTAACAAATTCAAATGAAAAGATCGGAAATTGTTGAAGTTATGCTGCTTACCATTTTGTAAAATCGTGTTTCGAGAAAAACGAATTCAAAGTTTTTAAATGCATTATAGAGCATGCATTTGCTTGGGGAAAGGCTCGAAATTACAAGGAAAAAAAATACTTTGATGTATGAAATATTTTTCCCCACCTGTTCTAAAAAGTTCAAAGTATTTTTTAAGCCTAAAAAAAATCGATTTTTTGAAAAATTTACAATGTTGTGACCCCCTAATTAAACTAAGCTAATACTTTTGACGTTGGACTGTGGGGAAAGAACTACCTTATTTCACATTAGATAATTATTTAATTACATTTTTTTGTATTTATAAAATAATTTCAACTATCTGATATCTTGATTAGTTGACTTGATAGGTATAATAACTTTGTATTTTAAACGTACTATCTATCTATTTCTAAAACCATTCTTTCTCTACATTCAAGTTCATAATATCTAATGATCATCTAAATAATTAACAAGTTCATAATTTGCAAAACATAATATAGTAGGTATACATACACATACATCATCTTCATCTTCATACATGTAGTACATAAAACTAGTATGGTTTCCTGTGAGCGGCTAATATCAATTCCTATTCACTTCCCTCACATAAACAACAACTATTATATTATGTAGTCATGTGCATAGATAGATATTTATTTATACCATATACATTGTATAACCAAGTCTTAAATATTTATGAGACTTAAATGCAAACAGAAAAACTTACTATATATTGTAAAAAAAAAAAGAATAAAATACAGAAAAGAAATAATCTTAATCCCTTGAAATGTTGTAATATAATAATAGACTTAAAATATACACTTAAGTACAAAATTAATGAAATAATTTTGGTAAGTCCGGAGGAGATGGCCGTTCGGGCGAGATGGCTAATTTAATTATTTTCGGAACTTTAGATAGATTATTATATGTTAAGCTTCGCTTCTATTAATGTAAGCTACTAGCAGCACGTGTAAAGTGAGGTCAAAATTAAATAAAAAAGTTAAAAACGGTTAACGAGTTTTACAAAGGCACACTTGATTTAGTAGAGATGGCCACATTTGTTCTTGTAAGGATGGAGACAGAGCATGCTTTTGTAAGTAGCCTGATTGAAACAATAACTAACATATGCCAAAGCTGAGTAACAATTTCATTTTCATTCGAGATAACGGCTATTTAAAGATCTAATACATTATACAGGCAAAGGGTTTTTAGGTATTACTTTAATTTCTGAAACACGCATAACTAAATAAAAGCAGAGGAAAGTTAAGAACTAAATAGGACAAATAAAACATAAAATAAGCAAATAAGAGTGATCAAACTAACATAGCCATCATCCCCAGACATCACAGGCGAGACAATTAATTGTTTTTCTCTTAGATTTTGTTGATTACTTTAAGTTATTTTATAATTAAATGATTAAAGATTGGTTTAGCATAAATATATTAGAAATAACAACACTAATTTGATATCTATAGCGTCTCTTTAAAAATACAGATATCTAATCCAGACTTGTTCTATATAAAAGAAAGTAATATAGATACGACCAACACGGTCCACATTACGATCCAATAATTAGTTTATTATTATAAATATGGGTATTTTTTGTCATTATTTTCGTTTTATAACTTCAAAAAAAAAGGTGGACCGATTTTACTAAAATGCAGTTTTAAGTTACGTAATTAAGCGTCGAATAAAAGTCAGGTCTATGTATTAATTTGTTCTCGAGATTATCGATACGGCAAAATTAAGAAACACACATACGTATCTATGTACATACTATACATAGACATCCCACTAAAAACGTTGGATTTGGGTTTTTTAAAATAAATAAATACAAAATTGAAGGGAAATTTGTAAGTCGAAATTATTATCCCAAGTCGGTATGTTGTCATTATTTTTATTTTCCTATTTAAATAATTTCTGAGTATTGTTCCTAGTGCAATAAAAATTTGCGTTGAAACATTTTGTGTTTTTTTGCTGGATATTGCAAGTCTGTTACATGATTTGTCAGAGCTGAACCAACGGAGCCAATAATATTCACAAAATCTTAGAGTTTTATCAGAATGCAATTTCTTGTAATATAACATTTATTGACTATAGTTAAAATAAATAAAAATATATATACAAATTCATTTCAGTTGGTTCATTTTTTGTGATTTAAATGTTTACATAATATAATTTGTCTTTGTATTACAAAATATTGATTTAAGACTGTGACTAAAAAATAACACTAAAAACTATATATTCAACCAAACTAACATTCAACGAAACAATTTTTGACTGACTATTACAGTGTATTCATTTTAAAAGTATTTGTCATGTGACACGCAATAGCAGTGGTTAAATGATTCATGGCGTCACACCGTGTATTAATAAACTGTCCAAATTAGTTTTGTATTATGACCCCATGTGATGCTTTTCATATCACAAGTAACAATAATAAAATGTGTATAATACGGTATTGTTTATTATTGTTATTATTATTATATATACATTCCAAAACCAAGTTTTAGTCGTAAAAACTTTAGCTAGCTGCACAATATAATGGTTTGGTTTCGTAAATACGTCTCTTTTGTAATCTCTGTCATCCTAGCAGAGCAAAATGATTCAAATTGGATTTAAAAATATTTAATTTAGATGTTTTCTTGGTTCTTATTTAAATGCTGAAGATAATATGTTGCTAAAATTATTAATGTAAAAATTTGCCATTTTTGTGAATCAAAAGTAAGGTTGTAGGTTGGGCTACTCAGGTAGTGCTGCGTAGTGCGCAGTTTGAATAAAAAAATACGGGGTTACACAGATCTTACATCGACGAGCAGTTTCGAGTTGTCCTGTAAATGACCTGTCGAGAAAAGTTTCAGAAATTATAAACTTTTCGTTGTGCCCTGTTAATATCCAATGACCAAATTTAATTTTTATGTTCTTAGAATTTCTAACATCATGCAATACAGACTTTTCTCTTACTAATTCAATTAATGTTTATGCATTCATGAAAATTGTTAAAATATTTTTCGTCGATAAACAAATAATTTAATTTATGAAAAAATAAATTTTCATTGTATAACTACTTACATTACCCAATTACTTGATCGTTTGCTTTCGATAAAATCACGAAAAAAAGTTCGATTTCAACTATTGGGAGTGACCAAAAGCGACCAATCTAATAACAAGTTTTTCATATATTTTCGAATATATGTTCTACAAGTGGTAGTTATCATTAATCCGCTAATTTGCTTACTGAACACACCTGCACATTCATAACGCAGGACTGCGCCAAAAAAACAATTTGCGCATATTCTTAAATTTCTGTGATTTCGAAAAAATGTTCTACCTATAACATACCCACCTATTTAATAAACGGCAAATATATGCAATTACGAATTTTTCCTTTGCTAGTTGCATGCTTCACAGAAGTTGTATCAATCGATTCTCGTTGTTTTACCGCATTCATCCTAAAAGTGTAAATGTTTGTTTTGTAAATTTTGTAATGAAGTATTCAACTGTAGCTTGCAGCTTGCAATAAAGTTTTGTCTATATTTTATCATTTCATTTGATAGCTTGATATTTAGTAGAATTTAACTTAATACAATTTTTGAAATATATACAATTTAATATTAACGTACCTAAAACGTGAAGTAAAATTTTGAAAATTTTAGACTCCAATTGTTTACTATTTTGCTCGGCTAGGGTGACAGAGGTCTGTCTGTATGTGTATCAAATTGTACGGTTGGTTCTGAATGAATGGATATGTACGAACTATATAATCTATTTCTATGTATTTTATTTTATGGAATATCAAATAAATATCCGTATACACAAAATACATGTAGGTTTAATGTTAAATTTGCTATTCTGTTATAAGCAACTGTTGACAAATTTACTAAATGTATTAAGATGTTCCTAATTTTAAGTCATCTGAGACAAACTATGAGAAATAATACACACTTAAGGTAATATTAATGTTTTCTCATCAACAAAACGATTATTTTTTAAGATCCTGCTAAAAGCTACAAATATAACTCTTAATTTTCCTGACAATTTATCAGTGAAAAGTTTAGAAAAAATGAGTATACTGATAATTATATTATAGGAATTTCGTTTTTACATCCGCATTTAAAAAATTTTGGTATGGCAGTTTCAAACAGGACAAATATATTATCAGTCAATAATAATAACGTTTGAAAATCCATGTAAAATGCGTATAATGTCTTAGGAGAAAATATACATGTATAGTTCTATTTTTTACAAAATGACATAGAGACGCAGTTTAAAATAAATATGAACGAATGTAAGTTGAAAATAGAGAGAAATACACTAATTTGGTTTTCTTTCTTTCTTCATACTCGAGATATATATGAAATAAGTCAGACGATATTAATTTTAATCTAAAGTTTGTAACGCACGATGTTCATAGATTAGCTAATAAATCCCTTTCCGTTTATCCGTCCGCCCGTTAGTTCGTCCGTCTGTCAACCTGTCATCGAAATAACTCAAAATGAAAAGATATAAAAATTTTTGTGGGGTATTCTGCACCTAAAAAGAAAGAGTTTCAAGTCTGTGAATGAGTAAATTCAGTCCATTAGGATCAATTGATCCACGATCCAACTTTTTACTATAAAAGCTTTAGGACATAAAATATTTTTTTTCATAAAACAAACAACTTCTGTTTGAAACATTTTTTCGTAAAATGTTTGAATTTGCTATAAACTTTACCTTAAAATTAGCTAATAAAAACATATTTGTACTTATGTTTATAACTGTATAGATTGGATATATAGAGTATTTCATAAATGCTAACGATTAAAAATAATTAAATTATAGATACTTAATTATATTTCGATTATGTAAACAATTAACTGTATTAGTTTTTATATTCACTTGTTTATATAATTTGTTAAAATAAAAAATTTACGTAAGTTCTGTATTATCGACCATTATCATTTCATGTTTGATTCTTTTTTTTTTAATATTTACCACCAGAGGCATCTTTAATATACCTGGTTTATAACTAATTGAAGGAAATATAAACAACAGATATTTCAATAATTATGAATATCTATATAAAATGTAGGAGTAACGAAACATTATTTTCATTACAAGTAATGTATTTATTACATCCTGTACAATTGTACCGTATATTATTTACGTTCCATTCATTATTATTAATATGATTATTATTTTTATCATATACGGACTGATATGACTGACTGTACATGGAGCAGAGAAAGATCTTAGAAAATTCTTATTAACCGTATGTAATAAAACTGATGTCTTTTATGGGTCATATGCATTCTTACATTTAAAGGGAATTCATTCGTCATAGAAGTATGGAGGGTAAATATTAGAACATATGTACTGACGTGGAAAAGTGATGAAAATTAATACATATGTTCAGTAAATCCATTCTTGTTTACGGGATAGATTATTAATGTCAATTTAGCCATTGGAAAAAAATAAGAGAATTGAATCAAAAAAGTTGCATTACTTCAAATTTATGTATTAAAAAAATTGATGAAAATTTTAATGTCCGGGCCTTGCTCTCCTTCATTTTCTCCCATTTGAGTTTTTATAGCACAATGAAACTTCTTGAGTCACTTTGTGTTCACAGCGAACTTTCTCTGTTCATTAGAACTGGAGATATTTGGATACAAAACTATCACAACACTTGTAGAATGAAACCTCATTGAACCTCATTAGCCTTAGAACACTCATTGACTGAATACATATCCTTTATCAGCTATTAAACACTTCTATTGGATATTCGATTTGAAATAAAATTTATCCAATGTAAGAAGATATATCCAATAGCTCAGAATTCTCTGAGCTATAGATTTCAAACTTTATTTCATTTCACATCGATTTCAAAAATTAGTTTAGTATGTAAAGAAAAAAAGTTGGTATTTTTTGACACAACCCGTTCGAAAACTACAGTGAAATAAACACAAAAAAATAAATGGACACAGACAGACGAAATTAAAAATCATAAACCAACTCTTTAATTACTAGAAACAAATTTTTCAGTATCCGAGAAGTGGCTTGAATTACGTACGTAGCCAAAACATTTAAAATGAATTAGTTTATTAAGTTTTTGAATGCAATGCTTCTTGTTTTGCTATTTTGTTGTACTTTTATTAATGCATGAATCTCAAAAAGCAACGGCTAATTCTTATTCATTGAATTACCCATAGTGTGTAGTCCTGGCAAACGATACACAGCTTCGTATGTAGGTAGTATCATATTACATACCAGATAGCACACACATATTATAAAGCATATACTACTGTTCAGAGAAGCACAAGCAAGAAATTTGTTTTCTGCAAAAGACATAATAAAATAAATAGAACATAATATTTGTCAAATAAAATCAGTTTATTTAAAAAACCGTGGTGCTTGTTTTAATGTTTTTATCCATACATGTCTCTGAACTAGTAATATATCTTTGATTCACGGACTTTATGTTTTAGATTCTGATACAGCAAAAAACCTAATACCCATATTTTGTACTTGAATTCTTATTCATTACTATTCCAAAAAAAAAAAAAAAATGAAACAATTTTATAAAAATTAAAAAAACAAAAGAAACAGCGGTTTAAACAAAACTAAAATCTATGTTTACTTCTAATCATTTTTAAAACTTAGAACTTGTTAAAAACAAATTATATTTAAATTTTTATTTAACTGATATAAAAGTATCTCTTAATTTTTGATCGTATAACTAAATAAATTTTTGTGAACCGTTTTTTATTAGAAATGAGACATGGTACCATGATAAGAAAACCAGGATCTGATTTTTTCAAATCTTCAAAAGAATAATTAGTGATTCAATTTCATTCAAATGAAAAATTTTGTAGTTGTACACAATACTCAGAAGGAACAAATAGAAAATTTTATAACAAAAAAGAACTGACTTCAAAAAAATGAACTAAAAACTAAAAAATAATTTTAAATTCAAAACTTTTCTGTTGACCAATTATCTTTCAAAGTCGATGCCAGTCTTATTATTAGCTAAAAAGTTGATTGCTTGGTGTCTACTAAGAAAGATAATTGGTCAAAATGAAATCTTTTACTTTATAGTTCATAGTTTTTAAGGCGGTTTTTTTTAAACAATTTTTATTAACAATTTTTTAAGAACATTTTCAAGCATACAAACTCTTAACATTCATTTTTCTTGTACTATATTATAGTAGTATATCGTCACTAAAAAGATATTATGTAATGTAATGTAATGTATCTGTTTAGAGGTTTTTATGTGTAGTATTGAAGTGTATATGATGATACCAGTAGTAAGAAACATAAATTTATCAAATATTAGTTCGTTTGAACAAATTTAATTAATTTATATAAATATCAAGCAGACATCATCAAATAAACAGAAGTCATCCATGCCATTATTAAATTCTTTTAAATTATGTTTACTACTCGTTATTTATGTACGTTTCAAATTCTTTTATATCATATATCATACGGATATATTTTAATTTGCTCAAATTATTTATTATATATATATAATATTGTGTGTCCGCAGAAACATTTTCAATATTGCATATAGCAAAATTTCAATTATTATATTTTATATAATTCTATATATGGACATATATGGATGTATTTAATTTTAATAGACATATTAACTCTTAAATATGCCCAGGGTCTTAATTATATTAAAATTAAAAATTTGTTTATGAAGTCATATATAACTATTGAAGAACAAAAATTTATATTTAATCCAGTTTGGTATCCGCAATCCGAAATGAAATAAAAGATTTTTTTTACTATTAAATATACGAAGCATGCATGCTATAATAATTGATAGAAATTTACATAAGAATTTAATTGATATAATTTATCACGGATTATAATTAAATTATTAAAATAATATAATAAATAAAATATTATTTAACTAGTACTCAACTGTCACTAGATAATACCAATTTTAAATAATTTCAAAACATAACCCTGAACTGTCAACTTTATTTTTCAATTCTTTATTATTATTTCTTTTAAATTTTAATATAAATAATTAAATTATTTCGTTAGAAAATAAAATTAATATTATAAAAAATATTTTTTATATTTATAAATATTTAATATCCTTTTATTGTTATATACCATTAAAAACGCTAGTTACTATTTGAAATTGGTGCGTTTAATGGAGCCGCCATTTCCCCCTAGTTAATATGGAGGAGTGAGTGTCTCCGGTAAACGACAGTGATAGAAGCCACATATCAATATTGAAAAATTAATTACATCGAAAGTACTTGGTAAATTATTCTGAAATTTTTCCATTGTATATTTGGGATATAGTTCTATTAATTTAAAAGTTTTTTTTTTGCGGGGTCAACTTCGCCAATTTTCTACAAACCTTCCATTTGGGTATTATTGAACAAGGACACTCATAAGAGCTCGTGTATTTTTGCTAAACTTTAATTAATTATATCTCTTAAACGAATGGTAAAAAAATCTGATTTTTTTTCTAGTTACATTTAATTTTAATCTTTCGAATAAACACAAAAATATATTGGGTTAACTTTAAGTCATTTGGCTACCAAACTACATTAATAGGATTAGAGAACATAGTTCAATGTTTGTGTATTTTTATTCTCGAAGAATATTATCAAAATGAATAAAAATTGAATTAGTATTTTCTTGAGAAATCTTGAACAATTATTCATTTGATAAATAATTACATAAAAGTTTAAAAAAAATAATAATATGCACCAGGAAGATTAAAGTTAATAAAAGTCATTAATTCGTTGTAATATCTTGAGACAATAGTCGTGTGTTTTAGTTGACAACTGGTGGTGTATTGAAGAATAATTAATACAAGAGAATTTTGATTTGAACCGGAATATAGCAGGAAAAATAAGTTTCTAAGACTAATTTCTAAGTCCCACCATAAGCAAATTTTTTTATGTTTGTGAAAAAACAATATTTTTCTGTTAATGTTTAATAGTAGATAACCATAGACAATCCTTAATAAATTTATAAATTCGTATATATCGATGGTTTTATTGAGAGAATGTTTTATTTTTACCGCGCTCGTAAGAGAACATTGCAGTCATAAAACCTTATACTTAAAAAAGTATTCAAATAAACATAAATGATATAAAATTAAAATCATTATATACAGTTATTTTCATGAAAAGACATTTTAATTATTAATAAGTATTGTATAATTTTCGTTAATTAATTGACAAATAAAATATTATAATCATATCATCATGAAAATAATAATATATTAATTATTTCGAATTCATTATTATAACATAAAACTAATAAGTACTATACAAAATAATTTAATTAGTTTTGATATTTAAAAACATTAATTATACAAATTAATATTCATTAAGAATCTTAATGAATTAGAATAATTATAAATACATAATATGCAGAATAAAAAAAAAAAATTGTAAAATAACTGATGTTTGTTCTGCGTGGTGTAAGAAATATTTATTCGTAAATTCAGAGCAATTAAAAAGTCGTTAAATGGAGATAATTCTTCTTCTTATATGAATTTAGTTATAAGGTACAGAGATTTTGTGTAATTTTGAAGCTTTATTTAATATTAACCTCAAAAAATTTTTACTTTGTCTAATTTAATTTCATTGCATTTGATAAAATTTTATAGTAACTATTCGCTTCGGTCACGCATTGGTTTTATACCGATCATTTTTTGCTTCTTTTGTTCTAAACAAAACAATGTTTAAATCTACCAATATAGAATATTACAAATTGTATACATACATACAGAAAATTTTATACATTGATAACCATACGAGTTTTGTGTTAGTCAACAGATTTGTTGTGTTATACATTATTATTTTTAAACTTTTATATTGGGGATTTACATATATACAACTGTTGACTCGCATGTTTACCATTGCATTTGTTATTAATGTAAATATTTTAAGTGTTTTTAATGTAAATATTAATGTAAGTATGTAAAAATTGTAATGTTCTATATAGGTATATTTTAACATTGTTTTCCATACTCTAAAATAAGCAAAAAAGTATCAGTAAGTTGTAAGCTGTAGTATGTAGTCATTTTGGTAGAACGAATCAATTTTTCTGTTCTCAAAAATTTGAATAGTTTGCTTATCGATTAAATATCATCAATTATTCTGAAACAGACAATTAAAATGAAAGTCCCCAGCCAGTCGCACTGTACGATATTCAAATTCAAAAAATTACGAACACATTTAACCTTGTTATTTTGTAGTAATACACAAATACTAGTGTCATGCCTATCTAAGCGGAGATGTGCCTTTGATTTAAAATTATTATGTGCGCAAGTAAGAAAGATATAAAAGACTGAAGTTCCTAGAATTCTGTATATATTATAGTACATAAATAGTAAGTATAGTGTGTTTAGTGGCCGTATTCTAATTAACATAAATGAACATAAATTTTGTGTAATATTACAATAGTAAATACATTATGGCTGTTTTTACGTATAAATGTTTTGTTCGCATTTTTTTATGAGTTATACATTATTGCTTTTTACAAAATGAATATAAAAACCTAACGTTAATACTTTAAAATAAAAACATTGTATTTATGACACTAACCGATATTAATGCAGTAACTAATTTTTACTCAAGTTTTATGTCATAAAATCTTTAGATACTTCAATTTGGAATTTTAGATTATAAGCAAAAATCTGGCGCATTGGAACTCGTTTTGAAAATAATTAAAATAATTAATAGATACTCAATTTATTAAACAGTAGTAATAATTTTTTTTTTTTTTTTGCGAGAATTAAAAGGTTTTTTGTAAAGAATAATAAAATCTTCTCTTATAAAATAATAATATAAACACTATCAACAGAATATTTATTTTATAACACCAAGATATGAATTGCTTGTGAAAATGTTTTATAAAAAACGAATTTATACGATCATTTTAATAATAAATCTCTGTTTAAAGCCACATTTACAGAATCACTTTTCGTGTTGGTTTGTTATTATGGCCATCATTTAAAATTTTTTTAAATAATTTATACAATCATTTTTACAAATAGTGCGTTGACATGAAAATAATTTTGTATAATTTGCAAGACCATTTGCTCTTTTGATATCTGTTATATATTTATAATCCGAAAATGATCCATGCTTTATAATTCCAGACATTACTTCGAATGAAACTTGTGTTGGCAAATATCCATAAAGCATTAGTTTATATAAAACTTGAAAGAATTCTTTAAGCTTTCACCAATAGCTTCACTTTTATGTCATTCAAATTATCATTCCAGAATTTTTTGAAATCTATGTTCGTTAAAAAAATTTTTTTTTTTAATTTTTATAAAAAAACATTAGAACCTTACAAACAATCGGTAATTTAAAAATTAAGTAATTATTTTATCATTATCGTTTTTGGATCAAATTACTTAATATTTTGACATTAACCACTGTGGTAAGTTGTTTTTGTAATTAGAGTACTTAAAGCCTGCAGTAACAACCTTTTCTCAGTTCAAATAAAAATCCAGCGTGAACATAATGAAACCTCTGTCTGTAAAAATCTACACGAATACATGAGAATTTTGATTATTTTCGAACCATGCATAGTATATAAATAGATGCGATTGAAGCGCTCTACTACATGTAGGTGAAATTTACAATGAAACATTCGTATTATTAAATATAGTTGATAAATAGTATAGTTATTTTTTTGGTTCGTTATGTGCATGCAAATTGCATTACAAAATTAAAAAAAAAAAAAAAAAATTAGTTTCAAAAATTAACATGTAATTTTAGCTGGCTTGAAAATTGTAAACAATATTAGAAGAATTCGGATTTGAAACATTTTTAAATATCAATATCGTACTAATATTATAAAGCCGAAAGTTTGTGAGTGTGGATGTGTGGTTGTTTGAATGTTTGTTCGTCTTTCACGCAAAAACTACTGAATGGATTTTAATGAAACTTTACAATAATTTAGCTTATACATCAGAATAACACATAGGCTATAATTTATAAAGATATTGTTAAAATTGTCCAAAATATAACGATAAGTGTCAAATTAGTAGGAAAAAATTTTACAATCGGTGACATGTTTTGGCGTGCGCCACAAATATCGTTGAAGTTACACATATATAATGTATTTAATTTGTAAAAATAATATTTGTCGTTAATAGGTAGTTATTGTTTCTTATTTTCATTAATTAGGTCGTATTTCTTTTTTTTTTTTAATTTGTAAAAATAATATTTGTCGTTAATAGTTACTGTTTCTTATTTTTCTTATTTTTGTAGATTCAGTGTTATGATATCTCTCAACATAAAGGCTAGTTTAAACGATATTCCCACGGGATGTAGACTTACGTGGGTGAAACTGCGGGGCGCAGCTAGTTGGTAATAATACAATAAAATTTTGTTATATATACGCAAGTTTAAAACTGTACCATTTTGTGGCTTATTTTTAAATTCTGGATCAACACAATGTGATACGTATTTTAAACTATCAATGCAAAATATTTCCGTTGATTTGTACTATTATTACATTAAATATAGACGGATTTCATAGTTCCTGGACATCTATTATATTCACAAGATTTACACGGTTTTTAGGGAAAAATTTGATCGTAATGTAGAAGGTTCAACGACATATCAATTTTCTTCCATATTGTTTTCGGAATCATCGAAAGTAACGGGAATTAGGAATATGGTTTTTTACATAAAAAATACTTGGATCATATATGAAATGTTAAGGTGGGTAAAAAAATTGACATAAGGTTAAAAATACGTTTCCACAAATTTAGATTCCAAAATATTTCATATTTTCTTTTAGAAAATACTGTGCTTAAGTAATATTTAATATTGAATTAACATTCAAGTTAAAATTGGAATCTTGTGGAAACATTTGTATGGTTCTCGTTAGAACATTGTGTACATAGAGGTAAAAGAAAAAACAGTAATATTTTTTGATAATTACTCATATAATTGTTTAAGGATTCTAAACTTCTATTTTTAGATAGATATATATTTTTTATAACGTATAAATTCATATAATTAATTAGACCATTACACTCCTTATCTACTTATATATTTGATTACAATTTAATGAATCTATTATTTTATATTTTATTTTATATTTTATTTTATTTTTGAACACATTTACCTACTATTAATTAAATTTTTATCTATTAGATGTTTATCACAAATATTTTGTTTTTACTATTATTATCCAGGTGTAAACTTTTAATTCATTGTTGACAACTTTTCGATGTTTCACACACGAAAATATATATTTGGTTGTTATTCTGACTGAACTACCACCTAGTATACGACGGCATGATGGTCTTGAAAATTATTTACGTAATGTCAACAGAGTTCAAATATTTGATAAATTACTAAACGTAAATATAAATTCAAAAATTTGCAGCGATGCTACATTTAACTTAACACAAACATGAGAAATTCTTCAATTTTACTTTTCAAATAAATCTATTCAAAAATGTGGTCTACACAACGTTAAAAAGCTGTGTTTACTATCTGAGTAACGGAACAAGCTGACGCCTTTAACAAGTATAAGTATTTGGTGACTTTAGCGGGGGGTTTGAAGTCAGATGTTTCAATTATAATCACTCAAAAGTAAATCTCACTGCCTTTAAATAAAACAGTATATATGCGTGCCTTTATAAAAAAGCAGTATATTAATCAGAAGAGTAAACATGCGTGTGTATGGTTGTGTGTGTAATATAATCCACACCTCTTATATAGCTGTGTGTCATAGTGTGTATGCTGTTTTTTATATTGATTTATTGAATTGTTTATGTATAATTTTAAAAAAATATTCACATTCTATAGTCCTCAATATAAACTATAAGAGTGCCAAATTTCACACTCCTCCATTAGTTCAATTTTCGTAAGGTGGTGTACAAAGATTTTTCTTAATTAATTAGATAGTTATTGAATATGCCGATGATCGAAATATAATTGAATATCGAAAATAAAACATTATTTATCATTAAAATTTTCAGTTTGCATTTAATTTTAACATGACTATACTGGAATGGGTCGGTGACTTAGCGAAGATTTTTTTCCGTAATACAAAACAAAAATTTATGAGGAAAATACCTTCCATAATAAATATTTCATGGGCATAAAAGTACTTGTAAAAAACACCTGTTTATAAAAATACTATTTACTATTTATACTGTTTATATATAATCGAATATTTTTGAAGTGAAACTTCTTTAGGCGCGACTAGGGAGTAACTCAGATTTTTTTTTCTGACGGAAGTAACGTTTCCGCCATTTAAAAATAATAATAATTCTGATTGGTTGTAAGTATGTTTCCGCCATTTAAAAATAATAATTCTGATTGGTTGTAAGTATATGTCATATACTACACGCTTCTTGACTTAATTAAATTTTTTTTAAATCTCTAAATATACTTGTTTATTTATTACTTTTAAAATAAGTAAATTAAAAATAAATTTTCTGACAATTGCGACATTTTATAATATTTAATAACAAGGTTATATTGACATGTGCTGATCTAACCTTCAATTTGCTACTCTCAATTATTTTAAGAAATTATGATGACATTCAATTACCTGTTTCGAATGAATAATATCAATATAACATTTAAATAATCTTTGTAAAGCACATGAATAATAAATATAATTAAATTATAATATAATATTTATTTATTTAAGTTAATATTTAATCATTTCAGTGATATATGTCGTCAACGCCAAAGAAGTTTCACTTCAATCGCGCGTAAAGGTTACACGCACACTTTTTTAAATAAAATTTTTTGTTTTGCCCTCACTTCATATTACTGATATAGATGTACACATTTTTTACGTACAAAGAAGTGCTTAAAATCAACTCTACCATCTTATACTGGATTAACGGTAATCTTTTACGATAGGATGTACCCAGTGGTTTTCAGTGATCCAGCTTTTGTTTTGTGAATTATGTCATAAAGACAATTAAAAATAGTAATTTCCTGTTATATTTTTGATTATTAAAAAATAAAAAAATAAAATAATGATAAATAAGATACATTTAATTAAATAAAACGCAACTATTTCCACTGATAAGGATCTTATTATTTTAAAATATAGTTTTTTATTATTTTTTATTTGATTGTGTAAAAACACATGTTTATCATTATTATCCAGCAAAACCTACAATTATGGTCATTATTCAAAAAAAATTTGACAAACTTGTTTTAATACATCGATTGTGTTGTGTAATTTACAGTGTGGATATGACTAAACTGACCATTGCCTTCATTTGTTGTAACGATTCAAGTCGGTGTAAGCGCAAGATTAAATACTTGTTAAGAAGAATATACTAATATAAAATCAATATAATCAATAATAAATTTGTTATATACGTTATGAAAGGAGTTCCTTTTTTAATTGTATACTGCAACACATTTTCCCCTTGGTGATTTTTAACGTAATTGGATCGAGACTTTTATTAGAGATTTTTATAGCAAATTGTAGCTCTAACATATACTGTATACAATTTATGTACACACTCACTCACTATAGTATATACATACATGGAAATAATCTTTTAAATAGTAACTTATTTTAATTGTATATCAAAACGACTTGGTCAATTCATCATTTTTTAATGTTAATCCTACCATTTCTTTCAATAATAAATTTTATGTTGATTGAACTGTGTTTTTGATTAAGAAATAAATGAAATTAAAACTTTTATCCCTTGGAGCCCATGTTAAAATTTAAAAAATAACTTTGATCTTATTTTTCTCTTGGTTAGGGCCATTTCGATAGGGTAAGGCTAATGGTTATTAATTATAGAACAATAAAGCGAGGTTTCATTAAATCATTTGAAAAGTCGTTCTTCTGCTCAATCACCTTAAGGGGCTTCACATATACTAAATCGCAAATATATGCTTTGTCGTAGATAAATATTATGCGTATTATAAGGCCAGAAAATAATTACGTGGCTGTAATTATTTACTTTGTGACTGCGTTATTCTTTTGTTGAAAAAATACTCAATATGAGACGGTTAATACATCTATAATATTTTTAATAATATACCAAGGTAGATAATTTTTGAAAACAAAAAAAATTATAGTATAATGAAACCAATTGGAAACGGAAGATAATATGATAAAAATGAAAGGAAGAATAAATTACGGGCGATCTGAGTTCGGGAAGTAGGAGGGGGTGAGTTTAAGGGTAAAATTCGGTTTATCTGAATTCTCGGCAAAACTACAAGTCCTATTGAAAAAAATTAAATGGCAAAGTTGTGGGTAATAAAAAGATCTACAGCTTTTGTATTGACACTTTTTTCACATAACCTCAAAATTTATGTGAAAATTCAAATAACAAAGTTTTTAGTTTTTTATTTTTATCTTCTACAACAGCATTTTTTTTCCTCGAAAACTAAAAAGGTATGTTCCAAATGCACTGTAACTTTTTTGATTTAAAATATTTATGTTTTCACCTTATTTTGAATAAATATCGAAAAAGCACCCAAATTTTCAATCGAAAATTTTTGAGGTTATGTAAAAAAATTGTAAATACAAAAGTTGTAGAACTTTTTATTACCTACAGCTTTGCAATTGCACTGTTTTCCATAGGATTTGTAGTTATTCCGGAAATCGAAATAAACCGTGTTTTACCCTTAAAAACTCACCCCCTCCTACTTCCCGAACTCAGATCGCCCGTAATTTATTTTTCCTTTCATTTTTATCATATTTATCTAGCGTTTCCAATGGATTTCATCCTACTATAATTTTCTTCCACTTTTTATCATTTTTAAAGGCTTCTACTCTGGTCTACAATTTTATATCGTTGAAATCTATCTCAATGCAAAATTGTATGCACAACTGTTTTTACTACTCATGTTAGAAATACCTAGAATAGAAATAAACAGTTTTTAATGAGATTGTAATTTGATAACATGCACCGTTTTTAAGACCATACTGTATAAATATAAAAATATATATAAAAATGAAAAATTTCAATTTAATAATAGATTATCTTTTACTAAATTTTGTTAACAGCTTTGTTCACTCCCCAATTGTTTTATTAATGACGATTGGTTAAGAAATTGGTGTTTTCATATAATTTATATATAATAATTATTTCCACATTTGATAGAATCAGTTTACACATTGGATAATTTACTATAATTATTTTGTATTTTTTCATTCCAAGAACACAAATGATCAATTGTTTGAATGTATGTATATAGGTTTTATCATGTAGGTATAGAAAACCTAGGTTTTATTCTATAATACGTGTTTATATCATATACACATCAAATAAAAATGTTTGAGCATTTGAAACAAGAAACTCATACAATGATTGTTTTATGTCCAATGTTGAGTTCAAATACGTTACAGAGAGCAACAGAAATAGTCATTTGTTTTTATACCTGGAATATATGAAATGTAGGTAAATTTTTAACGGTAGTTTTAGTTTGCTTTACCTGTTAGCATCTCTGCCCGCTCGTGATCAAGAATAATCAAAAACGAAAAGACATAGAAAGAGTGTTTTGAATTT
Source organism: Chrysopa pallens (assembly GCA_020423425.1). NCBI lineage: Eukaryota > Metazoa > Arthropoda > Insecta > Neuroptera > Chrysopidae > Chrysopa > Chrysopa pallens. The sequence continues at coordinate 12,228,255 of CM035594.1, forward strand.
GAAACAGTGAGATTAAGTACGTAACTAAGCAAAATTAGTCTGTTAAGTTCCAATTTTAAATATGATTTCTTAAAAATAAATACCTTCTAAACGCTTTAACTCACTTATTACCGACAAAGAACCTTTTCTTTGTAAAATTTATTGCAATTTTCATTTAAAACTTGGTTATTCTTTCTCTTAACGTTTTTGACTCAATTACCTTATTCTAACGCTTACCCTTTGCGAAAATTTAAAAGCTAATGACGTGTAGAGCCGATTTCCGACAGTACATAGTAACCGTACCCAGTAAGGATGTTCCAAATATCCGTATTCGCGGATTTTTTGCATCAATATGTTTCTTTTCGTAAATGATTTTATAAGTATATGTAGCAATAAAATACTGTTAAATTCCAATACCATATTTTTTTAAATAAAAAACCCGAATCCGTATACATTTCCGCGGATCTTCGATTTAAGCGATATTGCACATCCCTACAACTAAGTATACTTTGGAGTCATAACTGAAAAAATTTTCAGCCAAACAGAATGACCGTTACTCAAATCACCCAAGTTAAAACCCCATTAAATGTATTCTGGGTGTTTGAAAACTACGTTTTTCTTTAATAAATAATTGATTAAAGTCAGAATTCAAAATGATTAGAGCAAGGAGTAGAGTCAGGATATTAAACTATTACATTCTGTACATATAACATTTTAGACATTTTGATGTAATTTAATTCTCAGAATTATTAATATATTTTATTTATAACTATTATTTATTCGTATTTTTCTTAGAATATACAATGTAATCTATAAATCTGTAATTATTTTGTAATATAACAAAAAATAAATTTATGTATTGTTTTTTGTACGTAATACTGATGATTATTGTAATGAAATGACTATCAAAATCACTTAATTTATAAAAATTTATTCAAATGTAACGATGTGAAAATAATATTGTCAGTACTTACCGCTAATTACCTTATACTGATAGCATTTATTGACCGTTGTTAATCTTCCTACATTAAATTTAATAATAAAAAATGTATATTAAATACTGTTTTTTATTTATTAATTTATTTTTATGGGTAGCATTTATTAATCCTTCAGAATTTATATTAAGAGGTTATCAAATATATTTGGTGTAGAAAATAGATAAAAAGTTATAGTCTTGAACTTACTGAAATATTTATTCCGTAGTAAGCAATGTTTTCATGACTTCTTTAATTAGATATGCTAATTAACTTCAATCAAATTTATATTTACGTATTTAATAGAAATTGTATTCATTTCTTTACAGTCTGAGAACCCGTGGAAGATTGAATGGATATGAAAACAGTGTAAATACAAAAGTTGTAGATGTTTTTATTACCTACAATTCTGCCATTTAAAACTTTCCATTGGACTTATCCGAAAATCAATGTAACCGTGTTTTATCCTAACAAACTCACCCATTTCAACTTCCCGACCTCATATCACCCGTAAATTATTTTTCGTTTCGTTTTTGTTATATTATTTCCCGTTTCCAAAAAGTTTCATCATACTATAATTTTTTTTTCATTTTTTACAATTTTCAAAGACGTCTATCCTGGTCTAATGGTTGAGTTAATTTGAAAGAAATGACAGTTTAATTGAGTCAAAAGAGTACGAGTAGGACAAAAGAGTTTCCAATAAAAATTTTAGAGCATGAAATTTAAAGTTGTTTTTTTCAATTTATATTTTTATGATTTAAGTTCATTATCAATCGTCATTGTATATAACAGAACCAAATAAGTAGATCGTTCTTATAATAATTAAGTATGTCGAATTTGTGGCATATAAACACTTTTGAAAGGAACAACTTTTTATGATGCTACAATAACAAAACCCAGATTTTCAACATGTCCGTCCTCACACATTTATTTAAACACAGTTGTCATTATATTATTATGGTAATTTGTGAATGCACAATATAATAAATGAACGTATTATGCACTTGAAAGAAAGATTCATTTATACAGGATGGCATATGTAGTCCATCACCATCAAGAGTTTATGATGGCTGATCTCCAACTTGAAAATTTTTAATGTTTCTCCACACATTAAGCATTCTTAAATTGTTAAATTTTCTTTACAACTATATTCATACCGTGCATAGTATGTGGAAGGGACTGTCTAATCTACTGATGCACTACGAATAAATTAAATTTTATAGCAAATGTCAAACAAAACTTATTGAATAATTATAAAACATTACATTTGTTTGTACTTATTGGGTTGAGAATTGAAAGAATGATCGAAGGAATTTTATAATAATTATTTTATGTCATATATAAAATTATTAATTTAAATTTGTTTCAATGAGATATTTTCTATGTTAAAACCAAACGCATTAGACTTCGCACATGCTAAAATTTCTAGATTTCAGATTTTCTGATCAGAAAATCTGATGGTGTTCGCGAACATATTTCTGATCAAAAATTTCTGTATGAAAAACGTACGATGTTCTTTGATGTAGGCCATCTGTTAAAAAAGTAATTAATAAATTGAAAATTTTTGAAAGTTCTCTGGTTCATTGTGGGTCGATTTTTGTCTGGTGTATGATCAGATATTCGATGATTAGGACTTCTCGATGGTCTGCGTTGACCATCAGATTTTCTGATCAGAAAATCTTACTGTATGCGCTGGCCCTAAATCATATATCATTCACAGACTATATTCTGATTTGATTGATAATGCGACCCTTTGTATCCATAACAACGAAAGAAAACAATTTGATGTACCGTGTACTTAGCTGATTAAAGATAGAAGATATTTGAAAGTTGTACCTTAGAAAAAACATTGGTGCGTGTACTTATGTATGTGCGTCAGAAGTTTTACTTCTTTGGCATCATTAAAAAACAATTTTTAATTGCAGGCAAATAATTATAATTACAATAAAATAATAAAATGATTGGAGAAGGATAGTCAACACAGTTAATAAAGCTCAGTTTTGAAAAATTAAACAAATAAATAAATATTATCTTACATTAACCTGTGAATTTTGTGTGACGGTGATCCGTGTGCATATGAAAATTTCAACTCTCATCATTTATTCATAACACGCCTAGAGAAGTAAAACTTCAAAAAGTTTTTGAACGTTTATTGAAACTGATAAATTTGAAAATTATCAATATTAGTTGATTTCGCAGAAACCTAGCAAGTGATTTACGATAAAGCCTTGGCACCTTTGATGCAATCTAATTCTCGTAAGAGTTTGGTTTATTTGTTTGGGACCATTCTGTATTCATTGAATATAGCAACATAGTATTTGATAATATATACCGTGTGTTTCATTGTTGTTAGACTTGTTTTATTAATGATAATAAATCGGTGATAATTAAGTGAAACCCTCAAATGAACAAAATGAACGTTTGCTGCTTTATGAATGTGTGTGTGTCTGTATATATGTGTATATAGAGTATACACATGTAGTATACATCTAATACAATGTTCACTTCACTTGTTTCATTTCATATTTAATTTATAGTGAACGTCAATTAATGTTTGTTATATTTCAATACGAAAACTAAGTTGAATATTGAAAATTGTTTAAATCAAAAGTTTATTTAATTGAAATTTCAGATTAATCTAAAGTGCATCCCTAAGTAAGTGCATAAAAAAAGTATAGAATATCTAAAGTGCATACTTTGAGCAGGAGGTTAAATAATAGTCAACTTCATTCAAATGGAACTTTTTTTACTTCAGATTTGGAGTGCATATTTCACCAGGAAAAAAAATTTTATATAATGCATAATTTTTAAGGAATGTACATTTGCAGAAGAGTAAGCATAGTCAACATAAAACATGTGGGCTAGAGCCGATGCATGAACAATTTTCGAATTTTATGTGAAAAGAAAAGTGTTTAAACATTGAATATAAATATCCTTGCGACAGATTTCGATAAGAGATTCTGTCAGTACAAAGAAATCAAAAGTTTTTTACTATCGGAGATCCATTTAGTGTACAATTTGAGATGTAAATCGCCAGATCATGTCAACATGTCGTATAAGCTATTATGTTAATTTATTTTTTTGATTATTTGTTATTCAATTTTCATAGTATATATTTGTTTACTAAGAGAAATAATTGTATTGCTCAAAATATCTATCCGACCCAGAGACAAAAACAGTTTGTCATGTCTAATCTATAGTAACGCTTCCAATAATGGTTTTTATAGACGTTAAATATTCTATCTGCAGTAAAACTTTATAAATATTTAGTGAAAAATTAAAATTTTTTATTACATAGGTCTACCACTAATCTCCTGCGGTTTTTTTTTATTTGAGGCGTTATTACAACAAAACGATTACATACATTAAGTTTTAAAGTATCGCCCATAGTTAGCTATTACTTTGGCCCATCTCTCGGGCAGCAGGCGAATCCAGCGGCGAAAAAATTCTGCAACTTTTGATAAAATGAGTCGACCCAATTTTGCACTTCTTTATACGAGCTGAAGTGCTGTTCAGCCAGGTCGTGTGCCATTGAGCTAAATAGGTGAAAATCAGACGGAGCAACATCTGGAGAGTAGGGCGGGTGAGGTTAAGCTTCCCATTTCAACGTTTCCAGATATTTTTTCACCACTTTGGCAACGTGAGGTCTAGCATTATCATGCTGTAAAATCGCTTTATCGTGTCTCTCTTTGTACTGTGGCCGTTTTTCTTTTCACGGCTCAGGCGCATCAATTGGGTTCTATAAAGCTCACCTGTGATGGTTTCAGACGATTTCAAAATCTCATAATAAATGACGCCAAGCTGCTACCACCAAACGCCATCTGCTACTATGACGGTCTTCGACAGTAAAATCACCACCAAAAAAGCAATACTTCCCGTAAATGACGATAATTCGGTTTAAATTCGGACATATTTAATAAAAATTTTATAATGATTCAAACATAAATTAAGTTATATCCAAGTAGGGTTATATTTACAAATGTCAAAACAAAGTGTTCGACATCTGTGATTAATATATTTCAACTACTACCAACTACTACAGCCATTTTTGGAAAACGGAGGAAGCAAAGTGGTAGACCTATATTTATGTAAAAAATATAACTTATTTGCCTTTATATTTGTTAATTTTGTTTTATTCATTACCATTTTCAACACAACACTACAATTAGTTATCCTTTAATTTTTGTTTTTTTTTTCCTGTTTTAATATTTGTTTTATTTTAAGTTTATTCGCAAACAATTATTTTTATAGTAGCAAGAACTTTTTATAGTAATTAGGGGAGAAGGGCGAGATGGAGTACTTGAACACTTGAACTTCAATTTAAACCACATTTTCGTGACTATTATCTAATTTTTATTCTACTCGCTCATGATTCAATATAATTAGGTTATTTCTTAATTAATTAAAAAATTCACAAAAGCCCTTCTCTCGAATAGGATGGGGTATCCAAAAAGGCAAAATGGAGCTTGTAAAAATCAATGTATTTTTCATGCGTATCATCATTAGTATAACTGTTAACGAATATATACAGAACAGTGACGTTTCAAACAAAGTGAAAAACTCTAAGCAAATCGCCGAAAACCAATTTTTAATTTTACGCAAAAATTATGTGGTGTTTTCTAAATATGAAAATCAGTAAATCTTAGAAAAAGTAAAAAAAAAAAAATGTTTATTAAAAATAATTGTTAAATCTTCTCGAAATAAATATTTAATAATTATTACGTACCAAATTGTTTGGTGTACAATAAAATAAATTGTATGTATGTGACAGAGAAATCTAATTCATTTGTTTGCCATGAAAAGCTTTAATCATAGGCCATCAATAAAGATCAGAAACACAACAAGAGATCGTTTTAGTGACTTGAAAGGGTTAAATGATGAATAAATGAGATGTGACACATCGATCTTTATCCATGTTCATAAATTCCTAACATTGTTATGTAACTATTTTTGATGTTATTTATTTTATTTTTTATTTTGTTATAATATTTGTTATATTTGAAAGATTGAACGGTGTATCTATCATACTATAAAATTATGTACATTAAAAAAAAATTAATGCCCATTTATTATTCTTCATACGTTCCAATAATACTTCATCATTCTCAAATCAGATATGTACAGCACATGAACTCTATGTACAGACCGAAGAATCGATAGTCGAACAAATATATTCTATCAATATCAAAATTAAATTATACGAATGGCTAGAACCGATGACTTTTTCGGAAATTCCTGATATATGTCTTCATTACCACCGTTTGTACGTTTACATTCATTTTTCATAAAATTGCAATGCTGCTTACACAACGAAATTCCCTCAAAGGTGTATACATAGATAAATTATTAAATATAATATTCACTGATTCATGTTAGTATGGTTCTTAAAAAACTCTTTGAGCGCATAACTAGGAAAAAATATTAATATTTTAATATTTGTTGACATTTTGAAAATATTTTCATTGAAATATAAGTTAAAATATGTATGAAAATCATAAACTGTCATAAATGAACCCTTTTGCATACCAAAACAATTCAAATGTGTCATAAAATGAGAATCGTATACGGTAATCTGATATCTTTGATATGCGATCGTTGCACTATCTGTTGGTTTATTTTTTATTTTCTGGGTACAAAAATTAACTTATTACCATGAAAAACAAATGAGTGGTCAATGTAAAATATTTGTAATAAAAATGATAAAACTACATTATATTAATCTTATTTTTTTAACATTTTTGACCTGGGGTTTTTCGCAAAACTAGATGTGTGGTCTTAGACGTTTGAGAATGCTTGAACATAATTTTGTTTCTTTGGCAGAACTTTTTTATCGAAAGATATCTAATTAAATTTCTTGAATACAACTGAGTTATATTTTCACAATATTTATGTGTTCTTATAATTATCACTGTTTATTTAAAAAAAAAAATTAAAAATATTGCATAGGTGTTTGTTGTTAAAAATAAAGTAAATAAGTAGTATATATCTTTTTTGGAACCAGGGTTTACAAAAAATTACACAAGATGGCAAACTTAATTAGCGTATAATGAATGTTAAAAAAACATACTCGAATTTGAAAGCGAAAAACATGGACAAATTTCAATTTTGTTTTGTTTCTTAATTTAGGAATTTTTTGGAATGTATTTAAAAATAGGAAACTTTCTATTTACGCCTATAACACAAAAAATAACAATCCAAGCACAGTTTTGGCATACAAAATCATATTCTGTTATTTTTGTCAAAATTTCTACATTAATAGAATTATTAATCGATTATGGAACATTTGCATCCCTAAAAATTATATTGCACATGGAAGTAAAAAGATTCTCATATTAATTTTTACTTTTTCGTTAGAATACTTACTGTCCTATTGAAGTATCAGATTGAATGTCATCATAGTGAGATTATAATACGTTACGTCATATAAAGTAAACGATCATTTAAAATTAATAAATAATAATGTATTTATTATAAGTTACGAGAGTCTTATAGAGGTCTGGATGGGGTCCCATTGTATGTGTTATTTATGTTTATTTAATAAATACTTTTGAAATACCTAAATAAATGTTTCGATACGTACTACTTATATTTTTAAGATGATTGATGATGGATTTAAATTTATGTATAAAAAAAAATAGTTATTAACATAATTAATATCTAATTGTGCTATTTTATGATTATTTGAATATAAATGAAATATATTTATAGAACTTGAAACGGGCTTCTTAAATCGATTGATAAGACACGAGTAACTAAAATTTTGTAATAAAACATTCTAGTAAAATATAATTATTTGTTCAATTGTTTATATACACATCAAGCAAATTAAAAATTTTTTATTACTTGAATACAAAGTATGAAATAACAAAAAAACTCCGTCTTGATTTTTAGAAGTAAAAAACTCGTGTTAAAAATGAGTAATTTATTGTTTTGTATGAGACTTTTTTTCTCTAAAAAGCAGATAATTTGGAAAAAAAGAAAAAAATTCATTTCAAATTTTTACCGTACGTCATTTTGTTATTTCTAAAAAAATGTTTTTAATCATATTATGAATTTTACTAGTTATTACTTCGGTGAAAATTTTTTTTCTTGTTTTGCCTTCTGTTTTCATGTCAAGATTGCATAGATATCAAATTTTGCAACATTTGTATAGTGTATATTACATTAGAGATTATTAATTAGTTAGATTATTATAGAAATCTCATTTTTTTGTTTCAACTTCTCGTAAAATCTTACTTACCACCGGTTAACTAACAGTTAAAAAAAATTTCTTATATCTACAAAACTTCGTAAAGAGTTTATACAGATTATTGTAAAATGATATTACTTAAAGAAATATAAAATATGACAGTACTTTTTCTATTTCTTTTATATAAGTACAAAAAATTTACTTTTATTTTTTTGTCGATTTTTTTATTTCGTTAGAATCAAAGATAATGTCTCTTTATTTATATATTTATTCTGTTATAGTATAAAAAAAAAAAATGTACAAAAAGTTATAATATAATGGTACTGAAGATAATGTTCAATTTACTTAAAATAATGGAGATTGTAAACGAAAGAAGAACCTACAGGTATGTGTGAGTAGTTTAGTTTATTATTTTTGTATTTTATTTAGAATAATAAACTATTATGATACAATACAAAAAATTTTAAATTTATGATTGAATTTTCTAAAAAAATGTAAATATTTGAATATCATAAAAATTATTGTACAATATTAAGACGTTGTACTTCATTAATCTACATTTCAATAAATAAATTCAAAATTGTTAAGCAAAACACCATCAATAATATGAGCTAAGCTAAGTGAATATGATAAATCCAGGGACTTGCCAATGAGTTTAAATAGAGACACGCGTATACGGATACGGATAAGTGTCCAGATCCGTTGACACGGATCTTAACTTTTCTACTCAAGCAAACTCTTATAACATGTATTTCGTAACATTCTGACAACATTTCGTTATATGTTGCAACTGTAAGGTATGGTAATTTTTATTTAAACAAAGAAATTCAGTGTCATTTCACTTGTGTTTCGAGATAAATACTTTTTTATAATTTCCCAGGAATAACAACAAATTTTAAAAAGCGAAATAACAATTTACAAATAATCTAAACAAAAGGGTTTTTAAGATTTCAAAATATAAAATTTTTATTTTTATTAAAGCAATGATTTTCCGCTAAAATAATCAAAGCTCTTAGGCAAGCTTGATTTGGTTTTCATATTAATATTATGAATGCTTAATTTCATAATTTTTGGTTGGTAGATTTTTAGTTCTCATTCCCCTTAAAATAATGTAAAAACAGTTAAATTTTCCACGTTATATTGATTTCGTTTAAACAAAATATAATAAACTAATGTGTAAAATCTATTTTATATGTTTTTTACACTCAATTTGTTGTGTAGTTGAACAATGTTCAGACGTGTTCTGAATATAACTTTAAATGTGTTCACACCAATCGTCCTTTGATTTTTAAAGCTTCTTGTTTTGTTTTTCTTAAGTTTTTTACTTGGTTTTTTTTTTTTAATATATGTATGTGTTTGATACGTATTCGATTTTCATTTTATTTGAATGTATATGTTATAGTTAAAGTCTAAGTTCGTCTATGTACCACAAGATATGTTTTGTTAATTACTAGCTATTAATATGCTAATCTAGAGAATTTCAAAATTTTTAATCTCATTGATCATTCTTATAGCTGAGTAACGTTTACCTAGCCTGCTTATTTCTTAATTTTAAATTTTTATATATTAGCGAACTTCAATAATGGTCTTAAAATACTAAAACAAATAATTTTTTTTTTTTTGAGCTAATTTAAAAAATCCTTCAAACCTGTTTTATCTATCGAAAGTAATCAAGGACCAAATAACAAAATAACAACTATTATTTTACGATTGATCAAACAGATTCCGAGATATCTAACGAAATACCTCCGATATCTCAAAAACCCGGCGTCCATTCGTTAAATAAATGGGATTTAGCAAGAAGAAGATTTTCAAGTCGACCCATATATTTTTTAAATGTATGATCACGCATAATATACCAGAGTAGATAATTTTTGAAAAACAAAAAAATTATAGTAGAATGAAACCAATTGGAAACAGAAGATAATATGATAAAAATGAAAGAAAAAATAAATTAACGATCTGAGTTCTAGGGAACTAAAGAGTTGAGGTGAGTGTTTAAGAGTACAATTCGGTTTATCTGAATTTCCGGCAAAACTACAAGCCCTATGAAAAAAAGTTAAATGGTAAATGGTAATGCAATAAAAAAATCTATCTACAGCTTTTGTATTTACAGTTTTTTCGTATAACCTCAAAATTTATATGAAAAATTCAAATAACCAAGTTTTTAATTTTTTATTTTTATCTTTTACAAAAGAATTTTTTTTACACGAAAACTTACCTTTTTATGTTCCAAATACACTGTAATTTTTTTGATTTAAAATATTTATTTTTCACCTTATTTTGAATAAATATCGAAAAACACCCTAATTTTCAATCAAAAAGTTTGAAGTTATATGAAAGAAGTGTAAATACTAAAGTTGTAGATCTTACCTACAACTTTTTTATTTAACTTTTTTCCATAAGACTTGTAGTTTTGCCGGAAATCGAAAAAAGCCGTGTTTTACCTTTAAAAACTCACCCCATTATATTATCTTGCGTTTCCAGTGGGTTTCATCCAACTATAATTTTGTTCCACTTTTTATCATTTTTTAAGGCTTCTACTCTGGTCTAATACATTTTACAGAGCAGTCCGATTTATATTTTTATACTATAGACTAGAGTATATATCGAACTTGGTCAATGATCTATTACTATAGTTAATTTGAAAACCAATTTCTCTAATTCGCTTGGGCTTATTACATTTTCACCAACCTCAGATGGTCTATTAGCCACCAGTAATGTACGTAGTTTATCGAGGATAATGACTGTAGCATTAAATGTTGCGATAGACTGATGTAAAAGTAGGAATTAGTAGAAAAGGCCAACTTGCTAGGCATGTGCTTGTAACGAAAATATAAGCAAAATTTGCTTTCACTTAAGACTTAGGTTTATATTATTTATTTATAGAATGAAAAATTAAACTTCGTTTATAGGTTTCATCCATAATTCATAAATTTAGATTTTCTATACTTCAATGGGATAAATTATTTATCTCACTATTGATTCTTGAATAAAAAATGAACATAGAAGCAGCATACATTAATAATTAATATAACTAACTGTTAGTAAATTGCATAAAAACATTAATTAAATTCCAAACTTTAACAGTAACTCATATAAAGATTGTGCAAGAGTCTGAAACTTACATTTGATTATACAAGCATAATATAAATTTTAAATAATCTATTTAATGGTGCTGAAACCACTTACTTTAGATAAGGGAGGTTAATTTTGTGAAGCGATGCGAAAATTGGAAACACATTTTAAAGAGAAAACGAAACAATATTTAATTATTCTATTGTCGATTATTAGTATTACTATGAATACAAGCGAATTGTTTATATTTTGTGTTCGAATGTCCTATTCTATAGATGTTCTTAACAACTTTTGTTGTATTAGCACATTATATATATTTTATAGAATTAGAAATAACATTTTTATTGAAAGATAGTAAGAAGTGAAAGCACATCTACAATATTTAATTATTCTATTGCCAATTATTAGTACTACTATGAGTACAAGCGAATTGTTATTATTATTATTATTATTTTTTTTGGGATTGTCAAATTCTACAAATTAGATTTTGCCAACAACTTTTGGTTCATTAGCACATTGTATCTATTTTACCTGAAGTAAAAATAACATTTGCACTTTTTTATGAGAGATAGTAAGAATTGGAAACTGATATGTTTACAATAATTTTTGCAACTTAATATGTAATTTGTTTACTTTGGAATAAATAAATAATTCTTTGTGGATTGTTTATTATTTACGAATATTACGTTTTTTATTTGCTAAATTTAATTATTCTATAATTTAAACAATTAGTGCGGTAAATGGACACTTTTCATGAATGAAGATTTATACGCTTTTTCAACTCTAAGCGTAATTTAACTTGAAGATTTCCATTGATTGAATTAGTATACTTTTTTCACCATTAAAAAATTTAAATGAATAAATGTCATTTAATATTTTAGGAAAAATATCCATTTATTAAAATATAAAATAGTGATATTACAAATTATAAATTTTATTAAATAAGAAACAACTGTGTTTAAATTTCATCATTATTATTGTATTATGGCCATTTTTGGCTTAAGATGCACATGTTTGAGATTCAATTTTATCTAAGCTTTGATTATTGGTAGCGTACTATTTAAATCGAAATCTACATATATGCGTAGAAGTAGAAATTTTGACAGAAGAACGTTAAAATCAATAATTATTTTTTTGATTGCGATATTATTTTTTAATGTAAATTATTCATATTTATTTATACTGATGGGTTAATAATCGTTTTTGTTACGTGGCGCAATTTTTGTCAATTCTCTCTAAGTAGCCCGTGTAAAAGAACTTCATTCAAATAATAGAATAAATCGATTATACAGTAGAACCCCGCTAACTCAAACCTCGGTAACTTAAAAACCTCTGTAATTTCAAAAAATAATATGTTCCCCTCCCACCAGAGCCCAAAACCTCTATAACTTAAAATACGCAACCTGTATAACTTAAATAACATATAATTGTTTGTCTATGAGTTATTTTGAAAGAGTGTGAGGAACACTATTTATATTGTTAACGTAACTAATACATATGTCACCCATTGTTTGCTTCTTCGAAATTCTTTAAAGCTTTGCGGCGGTTAGCCTTAAGACAACCGCTTACTTGGATTATAAGTTTTTGATCATTGTCCTGGAAACATCGCTTTACCTACAGTGTGATAAAACTGGCTTGAAATGAGTTCAAAACAAAAACTAACAACACTCACATACGCTGATAAATTAAAAGCTAAAAAAAAGTGAAAAATGAATTGAAAATGAAAGAAGTTGAGGCTCAGTTTGGGATACATGAGAGTATATTATCAATCATCATTAAAAAAGAAGCTGAAATATTGAAGAAAAAAGAATCAGGAGAAAGTCTTCAATGTAAAAGACGAAAAATTTCCGAATTCTCTTATTTAGAACAATGGTTGTTTACGAGGTTCAAACAGTGTCGAAACAAAAACATGACTGTTAGTGGACCCCTACTGAAAGAAAAAGCTGAAAAATTCGCTAATTCGCTGAAAATGAAAAAATTTTAAGCCAACAATGGATGGTTAGAGAATTTTAAGAAACAACATGATTTAGCCTTTAACAAAATATGCGGCGAAAGTGCGAACGGAAGCAAATCAGTCTGTGAAAACTTGAAATCAAAAATGTATATACCTATCTCTATTTTAACCTATCCCTAACATAGACGCTTGATAACTTAAAACCTCTATAATTTAAAATATTTTGTATTTCCCTTGTACTTAACTTATCGAGGTTCTACTGTATGTCTAGTACCGTTTTGTCTACAACGCTATCTACTGATAAAAAGGATTTTTTTCTGTTTATAACTCTCCTGGAGAATTAATACATGTTTCACGATTCAATAAATAAAAGCTTTTACTTATACAATTAGACAGCTCACTCTGTAGAGGTTTGATGTCTCAAACGTCATAAAAACAAACCAGCAGTTATAAATATATTTTACAGCTAATTCACACAATTTTTATATTTCCTCATAAAAAAAAAAGTGGATCGTGATAGAAAAATAATCTATAAATAGACTACCGACTGAAATAATAAGTGTACGCGACTTAAAACTATAATAGTAAAATGGTCTCTCGATTCTCCTATTCGTCAAATAAATAAAAAAAATAAAAACCGAGTTAGTGTATACACAACACATATTTATTATATATTCATAGTAATAAAAATGAAATGTAAATATTATTAAAAATAAAAAATAAAATAATACGTAAAGAATCGTATTTTTATTGTCCATTAAAGTTTGAATTAAGTTTCCAGTTATAAAAATAAATGATAATTCCTTACTTATATTATATATGTTTTGATATTAAATTATAATATTAAAAAAAAAAAAGTTTATTTTTTTTATAAAAATATCTAGATAGATATACAAAATATACCTACGTTTATTTGTTATTGGTTTAGATTAGGTTTTATGATGCTATCATATACCATATTTTGTAACCTTGATCTTGATACTTATTCCGTATTATTAATTTCAAAAAATATAAATTAATTAGTTTTAAACATTAAACAAATAATAATTTTTTTTTAAATTCATACAAGCCACACAATGTTGATTATCTTGGCTGCAGTCTAAGACAAATGGGTACCTGATCTTTGATTGGGGACAAAAACTAGGCATCCTCTGAAGTGTTAACCTATTTTCTATTATATGTGTCATGGACACGAAACAATGCAATAGTGTAATAGTACAGTGTATTGAGTTTCATGGCCAAAAATGGCATGTTAGTTGGGGTTTTTATCCTTTTATCGAGACCACTGCTCATCTTAAAATGTATCAAGTATCAAGATTTGAAGAATTTGTACACCTAAAAGCTCAGTGAGCTGAAGACTTGATTGAATTTGGTTTTCAAAAAGGAGGGCTATGTTGGCGGTTTTTGTGATTCCGTAAAAAACATTAAAATTTTCGAAAAAAATGTATTGTTTTTTTCGGTTTTCTGGGTTAGTTGAGCTCCAGGAAAACAAAAAAGAAAGTTCAAGATTTCTCAATCAATGCTATTTTTGTTTTTGTAATCCAAAATGATCATATAAAAAATATTAATAAAAACTTTTTTTAACTTTTAAGTTTTTTTACACAATTGAAAAATCACCAAATATAGTAGGTACGAAGGCTGAAATAAGCTTTTTAAAATTAAAACTAATAAACACTTATTTATGAAGCACAATTGATCAGGAAAGACTGTCAGTTTTGGCAATTTTATTCATTGAATCAGGTGTATTTTTTAAGTTGAATTCCGATACAATGCTAAAAGTACAAAAAATCACTGTATACTGCATCGATCTTATAAATAATTAACATTTTGTAAGTCTATGCGCATACATTTTCTTTGATTTTCTTATTTTTGTTTCTTTGATTCTTATTTTGAATGTGTATATGTATGTATGTGTTCATTTGTCTAAGATGCAGAATTGGGGAATTAATGTTTAATGTAGCATTAGATTAGGGAACAATTTAAATAAATAAAAAAATATATGTAGGGTAAAAATTTATACAATTTCGTAAGCATTTGGAGCAATAATAATAGTATGGATACTAAGTATACAATGGAATAATATATAAATATAATCTATATATTTATTCTATTGTTTATTTAAAACTGTAATAATAATGTCAAAACCTTATACAACGATTAAATTGAAACCACCGAAGCTTTTCTAAATTATAAATTTATAACATTAAAAAAAAAAACACAAATCTGTTGTAATATGCCTATAACTTCCATACGTGGACAAGACAAGTAGATTGGTATCAGTTTTGTTAAACATGGACGAATTAATAAATTTTTCAAAAAATAGAGCTTACTTGATAAAAATGGTCAAAGTAAACAGTAATTTTAAATTTTCGTTGGTACTGATTTCAAATGGTAATTGATCACAAGAAAATTATTTGTATTTATAATAAACAATCTATTTAATTTAGAATTATAACAAATTTTTAAGTCCATTTTCGTTCCACTTTCCACTATTAGTATTGCTTGCAGCCAATAAATTTGTCGATTTTGATCAAAAGAAATATAATTCCTAATTTCATGAATGAGACTAGCGAATAAAAAATAATTATTCCAATTTGAATTTTAGATAAATACATGGCCCAACATACATATTAATTTACCACATCAGTTTAGAAGCATATGTAGACTTAAATATACGACTCGGTTCTAATAAAAATTACATAAGTACGAATTAATAATTTACATTTTTGAGCATAGAATTAATTTGAATATAAAATTTTCAATATGTATATAGAAGTAAAGAACCGAATTTTTAAATGGATGATTCATAAATTTGTGATATCCACAAAAGACGTTGTTTTCGTGGAGAATTTCTCCAAAACAAAATTATCAGTCATTCCCTTTTTATTTTCAAAACATGTTGCAAAATAATTATACATTGTTATGCCATTTTTTTTATTTAAGTTAATTGTAAAGTACAAAGTACAAAATTGCTTGATTGTGATTTAAATTATGACTATCTTTGGTTAAATTCTCATGTAGATGTTTGATCGCAAAAATAAGTTTTTGATAAAAATATACCATAATACAAAACCTATTTTTTTTAAAATTAAAATTTGCCTATTTTATTTAATTTTTCGTCATATCAAAAGAGATATTCATAAAATTAAATTTAATTTTTTTATGTACAAAAAAGTAAAAAATAATATATAATTGCATCAAAATATTTTTGAATCCTCTTGTATTCGGAACCAAATGAAAATTGTCTTAAAAATTTGTGTTTATGAATTTCGAAGATATATGAAATTATGCTTAGCGGGATCGCTTTTGTAACTGCAGCTCTCATTGACATGCCATAATTTTTTTTGAGCATAGAATTAATTTGAATATAAAATTTTCAATATGTATATAGAAGTAAAGAACCGAATTTTTAAATGAATAATGGAGATGTTTTAGTTTTTTTTTCCATTATATTCGTGATTTTTCTGTTTTGTAACAAAAGTTTTTTTTCTTCTTTTTATCAGGAAGTAAAATAAAAAGTAAAAACTTTATATGGAAAAAAATAACATAATTTTTAGGCAAAGTTTAATAATATGTGTAGAGTTTATTTGACTATTTATTATATTGATTTTATGTAAATAAAAAAAAAAAAAAATTATCACAAATGTTTTTTATTCCATTATGTTAATAGTAATTTTGTTGTTAGAAAGTTTCCAAGTTTTTAGTTATAGCCTGTAATTAAAGAAAGAAATTTTAATATCTTGAAAATTTGGTTTTACATTTCATCATTAAATTTTGGTATCATGAAAGTACGTACAATTTCAAAGCTCGTAAGGGATGTTGAAAAACGTTTCTTTTCTACCTCCATATGCTAGTATGTATGAGAGGCAGGTTTCCAGCCTGAAAGCTGTAAATCTCAAATCGTTCGCAAGAAAGGTCTACGGTCTTTAAGTCCTATGATCTCCAGATAATTTTAATGTGAGTCAATTCATTTCATATTTTATAGTTTAATATATAATAATTTAACCTTTTTAATACTTTTAAGTTTAGGGACAATGAAAAAAAATAAATAAATAAATAATATATACAATATTCGCTCACAAAAACCTAAATAGGATGGAAAGTGTATCGAAGAGTTTTTCGAGATAGCGAGAGATTAAAATATTTTTAAATATAAAATCAAATTTGAGTACAAAAACAGTTTTTTTTTTATATAGATATCTCATTCTGCCATAAAAACCCCCTTAACGAAAACTTTTTTGCTGACAATTTCTTTTGAACATTTTCAATGCATTTCAATTCAATTCAAAACAATATTATTATAGTTGATACAAATTTAATATAATATTGTACCATTATTATATTAAAATATTGATTTGAAAACATTTTCTTGTTTATTTATTTAACAACAGTATAGTATGGTGTGAAATAGGACCTTAGGGCGCCATTTTAACAACAATATGA
This sequence comes from Chrysopa pallens, assembly GCA_020423425.1. Classification (NCBI taxonomy): domain Eukaryota; kingdom Metazoa; phylum Arthropoda; class Insecta; order Neuroptera; family Chrysopidae; genus Chrysopa; species Chrysopa pallens. Next base: position 12,245,872 of record CM035594.1, read on the forward strand.
ATAATAAGAAACGCATATTCAAGAAAAGATATACATATTCAAAAGTGTTTGCCATACGTAGTATATGTATATATATTCTATAACTTTGTGTATTGTTATATTATAAGTACCGTGTTATATAGGAGAAATGGAAAACATTGGAGGTGACATCATCGATATCTGGAGCAAAATTTATGAAAATTAAGGAATCAACGAATAGTTTGAATGCGAAAAAATTACTTTGACCAATCCCATCAGGTATTTATTTATTCATTGAGTGGATTAAAATTTAAAAATACATTTTCTATTTGATTGAAGCAAACTTGATGTCTTTAGTTGATTAAGCTACAGACATCTAGACTTTGAGTAATGAGTAAAAGAGCCCTAATATTTCCATCACGTTTTATTTATGACATTTATTTGTTAATTTTTACATGAAGTATACGACCTTTTTACATTTTAGTTAATAGTATTTTTGAAGTAATTCAAATAAAATGCGTATTCTTCTTAATTTTATGACCAAGTCGTGACACTTAACAAATATACAAAATGTAAGTACTTGTTAGTTGCTATTTATTCTCATAGACACAAATATAGTCACAATAAACCCTACTGAAGGCTGTTGAAACATTGAAGTGGGCAGTGAATTGAAAAATTACTTAAGAAGAATTAAAATATATTTTTATATTAAAAAGAATTTTCTATCTATACAAAAAAAAAAAATAGTTTGAATAACCACTATATATGATTCGTAAGAATTTAGATTAATAGAATAATAATCTAATTATTTACTTTTAATCTTCTCTTTGGGAATTTTTTATTTTTAAAAATTTTAAAAATAAAATAAGGGATTGAAATTAGACTAGGAAAATTTGTGGATTTTAAATAATTTATTTTTATTTAAAATCGCTTTTTTACCTACTAATGTCAATACAGTGACTACAGTGGGTATACTCTTTACTACAACAGCACCCATTATTCCCAGGCTGGTCACGCAAAAAAGTACTCACTGTGTCTGATGTTTAACTTTAGTGATCGGTTGAGATCAGTAATTACGTGACGTCAGTGGACAGAATGATTTTAAATAATTAATATTATGAAATGCATTAAATGTTTTTGGATTGTTAAAAAAATCAAGTTTTCTTTTTTCAAAATTATTTTGTGTGATTTTACCATCCAAATTCAGATTCTTTAGTTTTATAATTATTAATGAGAACTCTAGGATTTTTCGAATAAATTTCGATTTTCTCACCAATTTCCTAGATCAAATTATTTTGTATTTTTATAAATACATATTTCGACTCCAAAGGTAGTCATCATCAGTATGAATTAGCTAGTTGTAATGATTCTCTGAGGAGATATGTTACTCGTTGTTAATTTGGTGACGGTTTGCACACAGATTCTTTAGTATCTTTTAGTGACTTTTCTACAAATTTACTAATTCTACATTTAACATTTGTAAATATTTCTGTACCAACAAGACTCACAGAATCTTCATTCTTATGTCGTTCATTTATTTGACAAAACCCTCAAACCAATACAAAATAACAACTATATATATTTGTATGTATGTGTGTATGTATCATCACCCACCATCATATAGAATATATACACCTACTTAAAACCAACACCTCCAGCCAGCACCACCAGCATTCACTACTGTGCTTCACGACTGTTTTGCACCATTCACACCGTTATCTATTATTATTGCCGTCTACGATGTTATTACCATTGCTAAACCGCGTCTTTTACGTTAATGTGAAGAGTGGTGAATAACGTATACATGTGTATATGTGTGTACGTACATTCATACCTAACGTAATATGTATATTTCAAACTATAGGATGTCCTGCCATGGCTATTAAGCTTGTAGTTAATTAAGTAAGGATACTTCTTGTAATTAGAAGTAGGACTATTACAGGTAACTCACACTACACCCATTAAAAGGACATTAAATTCAAGTTTATGTCGTTGTAGCAAGCGTTATTTTTACATTTGGTTTTTAATAATAAAATTTCAAAACATAATAATATATCATTTTTCATAATATTAAAATTCTTAATTTTGATTAAGTCAGAAAAGAGCCAAAGAGGAAGGATAAAAAATATGTGCATATGTGCATATGAAAACAATACGGATTTTCCGCTGGGTTCATAAGGGCTTAGAATATGGTAGAACAATTTTAAGTGCATGCAATTTAACAATGCGAAAACTTAAATTATATGTTTTGAGTTTTCATATATAACTATTTATTCTGTGCGTACAATTTATTAAATCGAAAAAAAATGTATAAGTAATATGAATTTTTTTTTTATAATTTATTCGAAAATGATACAAGTTATTAAAAAAAGAGTTAATCATGTAAAAAAAATCCTAATGATTTATTAGAAAATAAATATATTCACCTAAATTATCAAAGAGATATTAAAAAGTAATAAAGATGAACAAGTTGTTAAACATTTACAAAACATACTACATTATCGAAAGCTATAACGTATAATTTATCCTTCGCAATACGTTGTCAATACAAATTGATCAGAAGAAACGTTTTATATCACTGTGAAAGATAAATACTATTTGTGATGATCCAATTTAAACTTTAAATTCACTTAGTGTCTATAAAAGCTAAGCCCGTGTAATAAATTTACCATAATTAAATTAACAATGATTACGCAAGGTCCAAAAACAGAAACATGCCAATAATGGACACAAAAGTTCTACATGAGGTCCTCACTTAAATAGAAAGATTTCTGATACGTCTTAACTAATATGAGTTTTCTAACTTTGCATTTACATATAAAATTTTACCAAAATAAAATGGTTCGTTTATGATATATCGGCATTTATGTGAAAAAGTAGAGGTAAGTATCGAGTGTTATATCCCCGGTAGGGTAATTGATAGACGAGATGTTCCCAAAGTTGGACCATTCTAAGCATCTCCCAAAATTTACTAATATTCGTTCATTGGTTGTAGAGTTATGCACTTACGTCTGACTGAATCACGCCTAGGGCGGCATTAACCCTAAATCTTCCCAAGACGCAAGTTTAAACGTTACATTATTTTGATTTACCATTCGTATCTATAGGGGGGAGGGAGGTATCGAGGCAATTATTCTAATTTATTGGAATAAAAATAATATTATGATCAAATTCTTTGAATGTTTACAATTTTTATTTGTAAGTTATAAAATTCAGAATATATCGATTAGTTTTAGTTTCGATATTCAAAATTTAAGCCCACATGTTATCTGAAAACGTGAGATGTCAACTCAGTATTTGAATAATAATAATAATAATAATAATAAGCAGCTCTCAAAAGCATTTCATTTGATATTATGTACCATGTTGAGTACATGTGTATTATGCTAAACTCCAACATCTTGCTTACTTCATATTATATAAATGCAGCATAAAGCATAAACACACATACTACATAAATACGTTACGTATAATAACTTGGGTTCCAGTACCAGAGTATTGTATAATGTGTTGTATTGAGGATTGAATATATATATATATATATATATATATATATATATATATATATATATATATATATATATATATATATATATATATATATATATATATATATATATATATATATATATATATATATATATGGTGTTATGACAGACATTTCACAATACATCCATTAAAACTAATTACACACGTCGATTGAATGAATTAGTCATTTATATATGTATATACCACATATCCAATTTACAGAAAGTTCCATGACTTGAACCAATTTAAAGCCATTCCATTTTAATTCGTTCCACATATATATAAGGTGTCCTTTCATAATTGTCGAATTTAAATATTGTAAAATAAGTTTAAATTTTTATTCATTGAGAGAACTTTAGAGTTAGCGTAAGTTTTGTTCATACGTTATAGTTCAATCAAGTAAAGAAGTTTCAGTGAAAGACTTGGTTTTTTTTTATGTAACTACGCGGGTGTAACCCGTTCCCATGGGAATATAGTATTAAATTATATCTATGTTTACCGGGGATACTGTATCTTCCTAATGGTGACATAATTTTTCAAATCGGGCCACTAATTTTTAAATTTATTCGTAACAAAGGTACAAAAATATAAAAAAGCATACAAATATTTCCTCTTTATAATATTAGTATAGATAAATTCTTTACATTTGAGAGGGTGTTCTACTATTTAAAGATATAGTAAACCTCAAACTTTAGACATTTTTAACATTGGCCTTTGTGCAATGGCTGCGAGACTGTATATTTTCATAAGTTTCGGGTACATTGTTCGAAAATAAGTATGTAAATAAAATTGTCAAGACATTAATAAAAAAATTTAACAAATAAACATTTTTTGATTGATTTTTCACAGTTTTAAGGTATATGTAAAAATTATATGTTTTTATCTAGAACTTTATAAAGGTATTCTATGTAGAAATATATTAATCTGATTTATTTGAATAATATATTTCTACATAGAAAACATTGGTGATATTTTAAAAATATTTAGATAAAAACAAACATAATTATTAATCTACATGCATATAGTTGACTCGTTTTTGTTAGTCCACTGATTCCGTCAGTCAGTCCATTGCATTCACTGCGTGATCACATTAAGGCAATGTTTTATCGATTCCATTTTAGATGTGTTCACGAGTAATTTGTGCAAATAAAACAATGCTTTTTAAAATATGTTTTCATGCGTCTAAATTACATCTACATTGCTTGATGAGCTTCGATTAATCAAGTACTGCACAAACAATTTTTCGTCAGTGACGCTATTGGTAAATTTGTTTTTGACTTGACCAATTTTGCATGTTGCATTTTTGAAAAGAACATTTGTTCAGAAAGCTGAAACTAAAAAGTGATTTAATTTTAAAGTTAAAACCTCGTATACAAATTTACTTTTCTAAGTCAATTTTTAATTAAAAATTATTTTTATTTCTAGCTTCGCTTTTCGAAATTGATTCATTTTTTTTTTTTTTTATAGTTTTTACTTTTATGTGTTTATTACAGCCTAAAGTAACGAAAGTTCCGCAGATTGTAGATCGTTTATCGAGTTTAGGGAGTACTAAGGCCTTTTGGAATGGTTTACCTGCATACAAAGGTACTTGAAACTAGCGAATGTTTTCGACCACAGAACCGATTTAGTAATACTAAATGAGTTTTTACTAATAATAATTTGTAAAAAATAAGTTTACTATTTTATTATTTGGTATCTAATTTGACACAGCTTTTAAAGTAAAAAGTATCCATAATTTGTTGACTTCTTATCAATCAAATTATGCCCAGACAATCTAGAAAGATAGTTTAAATTTAAGAAATATTATTTTTATAAACCACATTAAATCCATTCCATTATTATCGAAATAACTGCAAAAAATTGCTTAATTTGAATTTGTAGTCTAGAATTTGAAAATGTATTAGTTTTTCAATATAGTCGTAGTTTAATCGAAGATAATCTATTTTTGATTGATTCTGTAGATTCTCATATTAGTTTTGCGCTTAAACATTAATGAGTCAAAAATCAGTATCTACTCAAACAAACATACTACACATATTATAACTAAGCTAATAATTAACTGCTTATTCAGATATTTCAAAAAATTTCCTCGCAATAAAATATAATTATTAAAAAAAATAAAACCACTTTACGTTTTTAAATCTCCACTTAAAATTAAAGGGATTAAAACATTTATTGCACAACTATTATTAATATTCACTTTTCTTTTGTAATTTTTTTTTTTTTTTTTAAATCTATGTATTTATTTATTTAATTAGCCATTTCTTATCAATGATAAATAAATGTCATTTAATTTTGATTATGTGTTAGACATTGCGTCGTCAAATAAATATTTTTATATATTAACAAATCTTATCTGGAATTATATATCGATTTGATAATTCAATAATTAATTCCACTATCGTATAGCATATAAAATCTACCTAAAAATAAATTTGTATTGTTTTTAAATTACTTTACTTAATTATTAACAATACAAATTATTTATTTTGTTGTGGGTGGAAAACTCATACACTACAATCAACAAAAATTGAATCTATCTAATATTTATAAAATAAATATTTAAAAAAAACACAATTTATTGTTGTAATTTATGTTTTCAAATACTTGAAAATTACTCCATAGTAGTTTATTATTTTTACATTTGATTTAAAAGGGGTATTTAAAAAAATCCTTGCCTATTAATTTAAATACACATATTCATTTTCAGTTGAAAATGTTTTTATTCAAAAGGATATAAAACTTCATTTTCATGAAAAATGAAGTTTTTGAGTTACAGTTTGCTGTGTATAGCTCATTTACAAGTTTTATAAATTTCGTTACATTATTTTTTAATACAAATTCAGTATACATCACCAGTCGCAATTCATATTTCAAGTTGCCAATGATATTTAAAAAATTCGACAGTTTTGAAATACATAATCAGAATACTCTTTATTAAAATTAGTGAACAATTCTTTTTTACATTTTGAAAGAAAAATTAACCATTTTTCTATAATAATTTAAACAACACACTTCATTATTACAAAAAAATCATTAATTTAATTTAATTTGTAAATGTTTTCAATTAAATCAAACTTCTTTAAGAATTTTCGTTTACGCAAAAAGTATTTTGTGTAATGTTCCAAATTTTGAACACTCATCAAAATTTTCCACAAGCTTTTATTGTCCGTATTGTACATTCAGTTCTGGACTCATTGATTTTTTCAATGAATTTCTTATATTGTATTAATCGTTGTTTTAATATGCAAATATTTGAATTTTATCGTAATGACTTTTGATTTAATTATATATTTTTTGATTTCGGATCTTGTTTTGATTAATATTGTTCGACTTATTTCTGAAAAAATCCTTTGATTTTTGATAGTTCATTTCTAAATTATGATTTTTATCGTGTTCTCTGAACCGGGTTCATCTTCTTGGCGTATTATAGTTGCTTGTTCTTGAACAAATACAGTGTAGATCACTTCTTTTGCCGTCGTACTTTCGCTTTTTTAAATTAAATATCTTCTTTTATCAATCAATTCTAACCAAGATTTCACTCTTTTATGATATATTCGTAAGTGTATTCGGAAGGTACTTGAGTCATTTTTTTTCAATTTCGTTAAATATTTTTACTTTGGGTTGTCATTGTTTTAGATTTTTTGAATATTGTTTTAAATACAATACATTGTTATCTAATAAAATTTTGATACCGTTTTTATGTTTATTTTTTGTTTTTGTTTTGTAAATTTAGTAAACAAAAAATTAACTTAATACTTTAAGTATAATTAAAATATAATGGGGGTCTTAGATAAATAATAATTAATTATCATTATCAATATATTAGAGTTAATACAATACCTACAATTTACATTTGTAAATCAAACTATATTTGAATTGAATTCTACGAAAAAATACAATTTCTTGGAAAAATATTTTTTAATAATTTGACTATATTAATAGGAATAGAATTTCGATTTGAAAATTTTAGATCTGGATCAATTTTGATGACTTTAATTAAAAATTTTACTGTAATAGCACCTTGCTTTAAGGATTCACTTTACTTGATTTCTGAGCAACTTGTCGGCTGATTGGATTTTTTGGAAACAAACAGATTAACAAAAAATTTTCGGATGATTATATCACCCATATTACTCTTTCAAAATTTTATTCTATACAGTTTTTTAAAAAGTCAATAAATTTAATATGCTTAAACTAAAACTAGTATGCAATATATTTCCGACATTTATGTTGTCTGTACGTGGTAATTATGAAATTTTACCGTGTCTCACACTATTAAAGTAGGTCAGCAAGACTGTTTCGACCAAATTAAGCTGGTCAGCCAATTTTTATTTTTTTTATTTTACCGTATCGACTACAGTACGATTTATTGAGATACGCAATAATGGTAAAACATTCTTATTTATTAAAATCATCTAGTTTTATTACACATACTTTTGTCTAGTTGAATCAAGGCACATTTGACGGTACTTTCACGATTCCACAATGACGGTACTTTCGGTAATACTAGCTCCCGGTCCCAAAATCAACTAAAATTTATAAGATGATGGACACAATGACTAACTTCATTAGTTAAAAGGCACATTATTTCAAATGGAATAATATTGTGCAATCAGACCTGATGCAATAATACTATAATACTAAGTATTATTTTATTTCTTCATAAAGTTTCAAAGTGGAAGTACTGATGCAATAATAATCAATATTAAAGTTGAAATTTAACGATACGTGCATGTACAGGCATATTATACAGTAATTAATGTAGACATTACTTTTAAAATTTATCAACATATATTTTAAATCAATTATTCATACATTTATAAACATACTCCCAGTTCCCATATGCATCTAATATCATTTGTAAATATCAATTGAGAAATTTTGCCTGTGACTTAATTATGATTACTATATACAACTTTTTACTCAAAGAAAATTCTTAAAAATGGATTGTTTTATTTTTTGAAGCTCGTAAAATTTTTAATTACTCTCACAAATTTCAAATTTACGGGAAATGATAAGTGAAAACACCGCGTTTTACAATTTTCAGGTTGTTTTACACGGATATCTAAAATAAATTTTTACGTTTTCGTATTTTTGCAAGAAATCGGTTCCTTATTTTAGAAAATTTTCTCTTTACGGACATATTATTATCCCAACTAAATTTTTATTACAGTCGATATTCAGATATCTATATTATTAAATAATTTATTACAGTAAAATTTATACAATTTTACAATCCTTAATCTACTGTTTTACGATATTTATGAATACCTGTTACATACTTATAGAACTAGCTGCAATAAATATTTTATATGATTGCTTTAAATATTATTATTAATTTATTTTATTGATTTTTACGGCAGTAAATGAGCCATATATCGTCAATAATGCACACTAAACTTCCTCATGTTGTTTGAAAATGCTATTCAAGGTGAATTTCAAGGTCACTACTTTGTACAACATTTTTAATCCCTCTTTAACTCCTAGATAATTTTTTTAAAAATAATTTTTCGCTTGCTCCTTTTAACTCCAATAAAGCAAAGTTCAAAACAAAATCTATTTAACTGTTAATATTCCATATTGTTTTCATATACCAGCAACAATAGTTGTGAAAAGTACCTCCCAATTGCCAATTTATGGAAAGTAGTTAAGAAATCCCAAGTTGTTGATTTATTCCTGCCGCACAACACCAGCATCCTAATTTTTATTCTCAATTTGTGCATTTCCCTATGACCAAAAACTTTTCTTAGACCCAATTTTTCAGCATAGAATAAAATTGGCACCAACTTTGAAAGGTGATTATTCAGAAGGAAATTAATTATTTGTAGAGGTATTTAATTTAAAATTATACTGAACTTTTTCGTTAATTTTTTTAGGTTCTGTTTTTATGAATAATTTTTATTTTTACTTTTGATAAGATGACAAAAAATAGTCCATTTTGATAAAATTAAATCCCATATAATAGTTTTTACACCTTATCTCCTCTCAGGATAGGAATTTTTTCTTGCAATTAGTGTGAGACCAGTTTGTGGTGAATTGAACGCAAAAAATAATTTTTAAAAATCGATACATAAACAAAGAATTTATTCGCAAACAAATGTATAAAAATAAAATGTAATAATAATAAACAGACAGATTGATAATCAATTTTTTGAAGTCGGTTAAAATGTAATTGTTTTATTAAATATTTTATTACTATCATAAATATTTTTATTTCATTGAATGCATGTATGTCGAAATAATATACCTTAAATGTTCTATAAAAACAATGTTTATAAAAAATAGATACATACATCTTTTAAAATATCACAGGCAATATCGAACATTATATGTACTGCCTAATACATGTATTTCAATACTGAATATTGAAATACTATAATTATTTTTAAAATATATGGTTATATAAAATACTTAATTCTATGTTTTGGTTTAGAACTTTCAGACTTGGAATAAACGACTTCTTCGAATTTTTCTAAGATCATTATTTCATATAGAATTAAAATAGAAGCAATTTCTTACAATCAATTTTTTATTATTTTTTTAAAAAGCTATTATTGGACCTGGATCGCAAATTGAAAAATATAGATTTTATCAACGAAACATTTTGAAAGAGATGTCTCTGATATTTAAGTTTTACATCATGGGGTGAAACGGAAGTACTGTTTGGATTAAATAATTTTTTTCCTTTAATTTAACTTGAGTGATTATCTTATGAAAACGTATTATATTTGAAACATAAGCGAAAAACATACATTTGTATTTTATATCACCTTCTTAAAAATATCGCAAATGAAAATTGTGTTCAGCATTCAAAAAATATGTTGGATCCTAGAAAAATAAGTTCCTTGATTTCGTTTCAAAGACGCCATTTCTATTTGTTTCTTTCGCTTATGATGTTTCTCATTAAAGACCAATATAGTCTATTCTGTTTATCATAAAATTCGTGAGATGCTCAACAATATAGCTACAGGCAACATTATTTTTGACTAGCTGATAATCGTCGCTTCCTACCATAGAATGACAAAAAAACATATCTTTATTTATTAATATTTAGTTTAATTTTCAATATCGTTTTGTTGCTTTTTTTTCAAACTCTTACAGAGGATACAAATTGGGGGCAACTTTCTACCCCTTTCTATCACCCGTATGTGATAAGTTTCAACAAAATACAAAACACGCCTTTCATCAATTCTGACAAAGAATCACGTTTTTCGCACCCTTGGGGGTTGAATTTCGGAAAATCCCTTTTACAAAAAATAAATTTCCCAAAATTTAGGTCTCTACGATCAGTAGCTTTGGCTGTGCGTTGATCCTTTTCATTCAGCGCAAAGCATTTGATTATGTATACATAAATAAAACACTAGACATTATGTTTTTAATATTTTAGATGTTTTGGTTTGTATGTTATGACTAAGTTTATTTACATGAACTAAATACTGTAATTTAACATTCTTCTATTTTAATTTGTAATTGCAACTTATATTACAAGATATACAAATACAAGTGAAGGGTGTCCTTTTAATAGATTTGGCTTATTTTTTTATCAGCATTTTAAAATGGCCTGAAAAATGTTTATTTCCGATAAAATACGTATTTAAAATTAAAAATAGACAAAATATATAATTAATAGTTTTCAGTCCATTGTAAAATGATATTTTCGCGAGAAGAAAAATTGACTGAGTGTTGGCACTCATATCCAATTTTAAGCTGTTCCAAAAAGTTCTGGTACAAAGTTTAAAAATAAATTTTTGTTTGGGTATTAATTCTATTAAATTGCGTAAATAATGTTAAATTTCTTTAATTTTTTTAAAGTTTACATTTACAGTCATTACTTACCAAAATTGTCTTGATATCAATTTATAACTCACGGAAATAAATTTTATACAGAACTTGCTTAGCTTTTATTATTTAAATAATCATTTTAAATTTTGTTAATAATAGCAATATGATTGAGAAAGAATGAAGATATTTGCTATTCATATTATGTTACAGCTTCTTTTTGACGTTTTCCTAGAAACAAAAACAAATCGAAATATAAATTGAAAAAGTCTATTTCAAAAGATTATTCAAATAACACTCCAAATTGTATATTTTCAGAAGCTATAATTAGCTATGATAAGACTATTTGTTTGAATTAATATCAAAACAAAATATTATTTTGAAACTTTGAACCATGCGTTATTTTTCATCAATTTAAATTTCTGTGTAGATTTCTTTAAATCTAGGGCTCTATTTTAGTTTTCAAAACTAAGTTTCTTTGTACTACTCCGTAATTCTTTTTTTTTATAACATGGTAAAAGACAAAAAATTAAATATATGTTTTTATAAATATACGTAAAAAGGACACCCAGTAAAATTTTACTCTGTAATTGCTAAATATATTATCAATATCAGAATACTAATTTAAAATAAGTATCTATTTCAATATTTATAATTGGATAATTCAACTAAACATGCACGGCTGTTGTCAAGGGCGTTACCAACCATTGACACAGAATGGGGTAGAATAGGCTAAAAAATATAAATTTTATATATGTAAGACCTACAAATTGGTTAAAAATTCGGTATGTCGTACTCGCCCAAATTATCACCCCATATAACAAAAAAAAAAAAATGGTTTTAAGAAAACAATTTTGTGATTGTTATTTCAACATCGTACTCAATTTACGACATAAATTTGACTCTAAAAAATCCGTCTAAGTAAAAATCATTTGCTTTAATATATCTTGGCCTAGATTTTGAACAATTAATTTTTTCGAAGACCTATTAAATTACATTAAATTTATGCAAAACAAATCTGCTATTTTAAAAATATGGAATGTAATATTTTTTTAAAATACTTTAGGGGAAAATGAAAGACAAATTATTTTTTCAGGCGTGTATTTAAAAAAAATACATTTAAATAATTTTCAACATAATATTATGTAAACTTCATAATTAAGCAGAACGTACATATGTATAGTCAAATACAAAAAGGACTCATCGAAATATTCATGTTTATTCAAAATACTTAATATACGATGTGGAGGGGGATATAACATGTATATCGAATATAATTTTATTCATATAAGTAAAACGTTTATTTAAAATCGAAAAAATTACACCATTAAAATTGTGTATTTTTAATTTTAAATAAACAAAAAACATTCAGGTTAGTACGTTTTTTTAAGGAGTCAACTGTATATCTCGGTTGGAAAACAATGAAATAATTTTCCGCTTTCACAATGTAAGCGTTACCAGTATAAATCATAATAAAAGGTAATGATATTATGATAATGAAAGTATATGCATATACAATATTATATATACAACAAGAACTAATTAGTATTAAAACAAACATATTATAAAGGCAGGCAGAAGGAAAAGCAAGCAAGTAGGCAACAAATGCTCAAATACTCATTCACTCATATTATGTGTGAGTAGAGATATACCAACAATATATATAACGAGTAGTAGTAAAAACGTAGTAATAGCCGCTAAGAGTAACCCGAACGCGTCGTGATACACGCAAAAATAATAATAATCATAATACGAATAATACTAATAATAATAATAATAATAAGCCATCTAAATAATTTTATATGTACCTATGAAAAAGATGTCGCTAAATAATACCTTGTAGAATATATACAGATGTTTACAATTTCACTTTACATATGTGATTTTGTTCTCGTCCGTTTAACTGCTAAATACAAGTGGCCACACATACGTTTAATATTCAACGTACGTTTTTGTTTTGTTTTATCAATAAAAATCCATGTTAAACAGGTGTCAAAAATGATGACCTTTGATTTTAACGTACGTCGATTATAATCCAAAATATTTACCATTATCCAATTTTGTTCAATGAATTATTATTTTCAAAATATTGCTTTCATATATAAATAAAAGCATGAAAGAATTATAGGAAACTCCTTAAGATTTTACTTGGTGTATTAAATATGGAGTTTGGTCTGCTTTCAAAGACAAATATTTTGGACGATATTTCATGTTTATGTAAGTAAATTTTGTAATGAGAAGTAAATACTTCAAAATTTCTAAGACATGTTATCAGAAATGTTCTATTATATAAACTTTAATTAATACGAGTTTACATATGCTTGTGAGCATATACCCAAACGTGGTTTACACCAAATATCGTCATCCTGGATGAGTTTAAAAGGGCAAAGTCTTTTGTTAATTAATCTACAAACATTTTAACAACAACTCAATAACTCTGCAATCATAAGGCAGTTATACGGATGGATTCGTTGTGAGTGCGAGCAAGGTACTAGACAGTTTGGAGCCTATTGTATCACTGTATAGTAAAACCCCTAAATTCTTAAGATTTTCGTTTATTTTGAGAGACCATACTTTTATTCAATTTGTCATCCTAAAAAACTTACACTTGTCCATTGCAACTAGTGAAAGCCACATTTCATATATACTACGAACATGTAATTGTTCACCAACTATCCATTGAGCCAACTAAGTCGCCGTTAGTTTTACTTGGTTACGTCTAAGCATAAGTAAATAGAAAACACAATGCGAATTAATATTTCAAAGTGAGATTTTTAAGACTCTTTTGCGAAATACGTAGAAACGTTTTTTATGTTTCTTTCGTGTCAAGTGTGTACCAGCAGATGGCGTTGGTGACAAATGTAGTAAATCTCATTCTTTAGTGCTCTATCAATTGATGTCGTTAGTATATGTTTTAGACGTATCCACGTCAAAAATAGTTATGTTTTAATAAATGTTTAGGTATTTTGAAACACATCTATGTATTCACTATAAACCCTTGTTAATATCGCGCCCAAGGGACATTAATAATGCACATTTATATTATACATTAGTTATTAGTTTTTTAATGGTAATATTTAATTCGTATATGATGTTCTCATATTATTATTATAACAGGATTACGCACATTATTTTTTGTATATGTTACGTTGTACGTACCTACGTCCTAATTTATACATTAACAGGCAAACAAGAATTTGAGATTCCTTTTTTTTTTGTATTAATTATTAAAACTTATAATTCGTTGTGTGTTTATTTCCATTAACGTGTTCGAATATCGAAATCAGTTTTCGACAAATATATTAATGTTATATTTTTTGTTATGATTTTATGAAGAAACCAGGAATATCAAAATTATCAAATTTTCGAAGTAACCTATCGAATATTATTCATCATAATAATCATTTAATTCAATAAGCATACGATTTAAGAAGATGAAATACTTTAAAGTTTGTTCAAACATATATTTTTATTGTTCGAGGTAACTAACGATTGATAGGCATAAAAAGAAGTAATTTTATAAAATGATCTCAAATTTTTGCTATTCTCAAATATAATGTAGAGCAAGGCGTCATGTATTAAATATATTAGAACAGTTTTTATATCCGTTTTTTCGCATTTAAAAGTGAACGAGAGGGATGCCAAAGGGGTGTAAAAATTAAAATGAGAGATGAAATATTCAATCATTAAACAGCAAAGTATGGCTGAAGAACTATATATGAATGCCTTTTCCCCAATATTTTTTAAAAATATGTACAGAAAGTGACTTTTTATTTATTTCTTTCTATCTTCCTTTGCAATTCAAAAAGGCATGCATATTAATTTATTTTTTTAATTGCATTTCTTAAAATTCAGTAATAGAAGAAGATTAATAAAAAGATGCAAATATATTATTAAGAAATTAAAAAAATATAATGTGATAAGCCGCATTTTTGTATATTCAAATTTTTTTTCTGAAAATAATGTTTTAGAATTTAAATTATTAGATTATATATTAATTGTACTTAATTACTAAAGATGTTTTCGAAATGGCCGAATTTCGATCTCAGGCGATACTAGTATTAGTGATGCAATTTTATGTTCCATATCATATGTAGACCTATCAAAATAAATATATTTTATCACATAATTGTTTGTTTTACTAAGTATATGGTTATGAAAAATAATGGTAAAACATGGTAAACTGTTTGTTTCAAAACATGATCAGTACTTAATAGTGTAGTAAGTACTAAAAAATAAGTATACTTAAGGGAAACTTTACTAATTTTTGACCGTAGGTGGTAACAAACATTCCATAACAAATACTAATATTGTCTCGCTTAACATTGCTTCAAATTGAGAGTCCGATTTTAACAGAATTTTTTTAATTTTTTAATTTCCCAGTATATGATCTAAATTTTATAATTGCAATAAAAACTACGAAAATATTTACCAATAAATGATATCATGCCAATTATAAATTATATAATTATTTTATATTCTTTTATATGGACTTGGTGATCCAGATGATAATGATATGAATGCGCATAGCGAACGTGAGAAATGTGAAAAATATACTATCCAAGTATGTGATAAGCCGCATAAAGACGTGAATATTAACTTGTGTCAAGTAACGTATCTAAAAATA
The DNA here is from genome assembly GCA_020423425.1 of Chrysopa pallens. Classification (NCBI taxonomy): domain Eukaryota; kingdom Metazoa; phylum Arthropoda; class Insecta; order Neuroptera; family Chrysopidae; genus Chrysopa; species Chrysopa pallens. The sequence goes on from CM035594.1 coordinate 12,261,767, forward strand.
GATTTGCGATTGGTGAATTTGAGTGTCGCAAAATTCTTGAAAAAGCAATTTTCACATTTTATCAAACGATACTACATCGATTTCAAGTAGATCAGACGAACTCACATTGTCCCCAACAAACTTTTCGTCCGTTTTTCACCCCCTCAGGTAGAAATTTTGAAAATTATTTCTTGTCGAATGACGTTTCTACGTAATGTGCATTGATCCTAGAGTCATGCGTCTTTTTCGTTTAGCTAGGCAATAAATTTTATTTTTTCTTCTCATTTTCGTTTAACAATACAAATTAATTTATAACAACTAATTGCCAAGCTAAAGAGAAGAAAATCTTAGAGGACCAATGACTCTAGTATTGATGAATAAATTGTCAAAGTTCGAATTACCAATAAGCAGAAGGAATGGCGATATTTGAAGGGCAGTTTGAAGAGTCAATAAAAAAAAAATAAAATATTTTGATTGATGAGCTTGCTCACAATTTTTGTCTCCATTCTTTTTTACACCGTAACTTTTTGATAGGAATCCAGTTTTAATTATAATTTAAATTAAATATCCAAAATAGTTAAAAAGAGGATTTTCAATATTGAACAATATTGCCTGGCTTTTACCATTTACAAAAATACACTACATCACTGTATTTGTTAATTAGTTGAACTAAAAATTAAATTTTGACGAATCTAAAGACATTAAAAAAAAAAAAAAACCGTATTTTCAAGCTTTACAAACTACTTACCAAATTTTTAATAAACCCTCAAATTGTATTCGATCACAATTTTCAACTGTGGCAATAGGTATTTAAACAGGCAGCTTAGATGAATTAAATAAAATCTTCTTTACACTTACAGATATTTTATACACAAAATAATTATGAAATAATGAGTACATTTTTAAATAAAATATTCTGTATGTTACGTGTTTTTATTTTTTTCAAACATTTTCTACTTGTCTACCTCGCTAGTGTAGGTCAAAGGTATAGAACAATCCACTTCATGCTTACTATATACGGCCTTTAATTTATTGAAGAAATCTAACTAATAGTCTATTTGTAATATGAAAAAAAAAAAGCAAAATAATTATAATTTATATCAGTTTATCTATTAAATTTCTTTTTTTTTATAAAATAAAACTTAATAAAATGCATGTATGAAAACTAGTCGTTTTTCCTTTTTAACTGCATTCAATGTATATAACATCGTGATATATAATTTAGCTCAAACATTGAATGTATTGAATTATTCAGTGTCAATTATGGTAATGACTGTCGACAAGTAAAGAAAACTGTTGTATGTTATATACAGGATCCATTCTAAATGTCACTCTAAACTACTGATTTTTTTTCATTTTTTATCATTGCAGACTTATGTAGTATATGTAGTTTTAATAGCCGACAAATATGAAATTTATGTGTGTGTGTAATAATTGTAGTCTAAAGTTTCTAGCCCTAGAAAATATTCAATGCACAAAATTTTTATATGGATTTTCATAGAATGACTTTATTACTCTAATTTTGAATGTTCGTCCGACTGTCATCAAGATAACAAACAATAAGAGATAACAAATTGAAATTTTGGAGATCTAAAAAGTCAGTTTATGTTTGTGAATCACATCGGTCTAAAGGATTCCATTGATCCACGACCCAAATTTAAATTATTAGAGGTAGATTATAAATAAGAATGTAAAAAACCATTTTAATATTATTATTATTTCATTCGTTTCTTTTATAGTTTATTTTATTTTAGATATGATTTTTATTTTTATGTATTTTTTTAAATGTAATTAAAAATAGTTCAATCATTGATACTAAATTATGTGTCGGATTTTTAAATAATTCTCTCTGTTAGTTGTAATGTTATTATTTATTCGATTATAAAAGAAACAATCTGTTAAAAAGATGCGAATATAATATATATATATATATATATATATATATATATATATATATATATATATATATATATATATATATATATATATATATATATATATATATATATATATGTGTGTGTGTGTGTAATAATTGTAGTCTAAAGTTTCTAGCCCTAGAAAATATTCAATGCACAAAATTTTTATATGGATTTTCATAGAATGACTTTATTACTCTAATTTTGAATGTTCGTCCGACTGTCATCAAGATAACAAACAATAAGAGATAACAAATTGAAATTTTGGAGATCTAAAAAGTCAGTTTATGTTTGTGAATCACATCGTTCTAAAGGATTCCATTGATCCACGACCCAAATTATATATATATATATATATATATATATATATACATATATATATATATATATATATATATATATATATATATATATATATATATATAGGTCGAACTAAAACAGTTTAAATTCAGTCTTGTAGTAAAATTCGTATTTATTTTTCGAGTAAGTAAAAAAATTTTCAAAAAATAAAGCAAATTCCCCTTTGGACTACCTCCAAGTAGTAATGGATGGAAAACCTTTTAATAAAAATTACCTCACTTTGAATCTGGCTTCTAGCCTATTAAGCAATACAAACATCTCTTAACATAATTGTATATCAGAAATCCTAGAGCTAAATTCAATAATAGAATACAATTTCTCTAAGCATTTATTAAGTTCATATGTTTGTTTTGTATATAGTTTCTTGTTTCCTTTTAATGCGCGTTGCGTTGCGTTGCTTCTGCATTCATATTTTCATGTTATTTACAATAAACAATATTGTGCAAAGGTTTTGTCATATTTATATGTGTAGTTTTCTTTTTAGAGTTCTATATGAATGTGTCTTTTTGTTATAAAGTTGCTACATTCATTATACTTATATTCTATGTTGCTATTCTGCTATTGGTGCTCTTAAAGTATGTTCTTTTTTCAAGAAATAGCAATTTTTAATTTGCGGCATCAATTTGTAACATCCAAAATTATTAGCCGTTATTACCTCATTCTATTCGCTGGACAATTCCAACATTAAAATCAATATAAAGGCAGACACTTTCTTATTATACTCGACATGTTTAGAATATGTCAGATTATACTTCTTTTAGTTTAAAAGTTGTAAGGTAAGGTAATGATTCTGCTCAAATTTAACTAATAATCAATCACACATGAACTTAAAATATATAATATTATTATATACGTATTTATAACTGTATAGACTGGATATTTAGATAGATATAAATATATTTTTTCATAACTGATGTTGTAGAATAATCGATTTGACACAATTTAAACAACTAATGTAAGCCAATACCACGTATATATAGTTCAGGATAGTTTGGAATTTAAGTGGTAACCAATAAATTTTGAGCTCCGTATCCTCGGATTAATAATTGATAAATAAGATATTTCTAAATTAGATAAACCTGAACATCACGTACTAATTTTCACGTTCGTGCTGCGTTCCTCTGAATGAGTGCCACATACCGACAGACTGAAATACCTAATGACCGCCAAACGGATAGCTCGACGGACACGAAACGAAAATTGTTCCATAAATTCCAAAAATGTTGACATATGTAATCATTTCTAAAATCTATTGTTTAAATTTTTAAACTCATTGAAATTGAGTAAATGATAAGAAATATTGTTCAAATGCAAACAAATGTTTGGTAAATAAGGAAAAAAAATTAATTTTATTTAAATGAATCCGTTAAAAAGTTCCGTTGAATTCACAGGCTAGTCGAAGTAGGAAATAATAGAAAAAATGTCCAATGTACCTTAAAAAGTTTTCACCTAAGCAACATTTTTTTTTTTTTTAAATCAGAAACGCAATATTTTTGAAGAAATAAAAAACAAAGAAGAAACTACTTTAAATATTTAAAAAGTTCTAAATATTAGCAGAATGACTAAAACAAATAGAATACGTAGAACATACTTAGATTTTATGACAGAAATGTTTTTATCATTTATGACTTTATCGTCCTAATATGCTTTGTTAAATTTAATAAATGTTGGAAGAATGAATTGTTTCGAGAAAGAATAGAACACAGAATATTATTGTTTTATGTAAAATATTTATTTTAATGTTTTGTCATATTAAGTTTTTAATGAGTTTTGGTTTCACTAGAAACAATTATTTATATTATAATGATTTATTCATTTTATATAAGTAGTTTTCGTCTAACAAGTGTTTCAATTTTCCAATTTTATATAAACATTTCATGAAAGTAATAAATAACTAGAAGTTTACTACCGTAAAAGTGAATGGTTTCATTATTTTAAGAAAATACCATGTAAAAATAACAATTAATAGAATAAATTGTTTAAATATCCTGTAGTATACTTTTTGTGGTATAAATAAATGTGATGATACCTAGCGGGGGATTTATGGATTTACATGTGCACTTTCGATTAAGGTAATATACCCCTTGGTGAGTATCTCCACTAAATCTTTGCTCTATTGATGGTGTCACGCGTATTGATGGTACCGATCAGAATAGTAAACAAAAATGGATCATTGAATTTAATCGAGTCAAATTAAGGGTTCATTTTAATATTGGTTGATTACGTGCTAAAAAGTGTACTATTTGAGCGTTCGTTTTATTCGTTATACGACAATATGAAAATATCAATTTGCAGGATGACGGACATAAAGATAATATTTGGAGAGTCCAAAAAAATCTATTTAAGATAATTTTTAACACTTCCTGTAAAATTGTAATATCACAATTAAAAAGGCTCACTCAGAAAAAAACTTCTACTGCTTTCGGAACAGATCCATTAATACGAATAGTTTATATGAAACACAATCTTAAATTTGGACGAAGTAACAACTTTGATTGGATTTTATTCTAAGTTTGTATCATAAATATCCAAAATATCAAATTATTACATAGATGATCAAATTAATTGTCTTTTTTTGTCAAAAATAAAATTATGTATACGGATAACATGAAAGAAATAGACGAAATTTCTCCTTATAAAGATAATATAAAAAGAATAAGACGTCTTGTCTCTTTAGACATCTAATTATCCTTTTGTTCCTACATTTTTTATAATTTTGCACTCAATAAACATTTTATGCTTAATATTTATCGCTTTCATTGGGTTAGGCACAGTTTAAAAATAATACCAATATTTCTACATCAAAGATACCTTTAGTTATATTGTGTATATTTCAGATATAAACTGTTTTGTCCGATTTCACAGTTTGAGCATACCAAATCATCAGATGTATACCGTTTTAAATTGATTTACAAAAAATTATATAGATTTGAGCTTAATATGTCACTTAGGTACTGAAGATAAAGATAATATTTGGAGAGTCCAAAAAAATCTATTTAAGATAATTTTTAACACTATCTGTAAAATTGTAATATCACAATTAAATAGGCTCACTCAGAAAAAAACTTATACTGCTTTTGGAAAAGATCCATTAATATGAATGGTTTATATGAAACACAATCTTAAATTTGGACGAAGAAACAACTTTGATTGGATTTTATTCTAAGTTAGTATCATAAATATCCAAAATATCAAATTATTACATATGATGATCAAATTGTCTTTTTAATTTGTCAAAAATAAAATTATGTATACAGATAACATGAAAGAAATAGACGAAATTTCTCCTTATAAAGATAATATAAAAAGAATAAGACGTCTTGTCTCCTTAGACATCTAATCATCCTTTTGTATCCTACATTTTTTATAATTTTGCACTCAATTTACATTTTATGCTTAATAGTTTTCGCTTTCATTGGGTTAATCACCGTTTAAAAATTATACCAATATTTCTACATCAAAGATACCTTTAGTTATATTGTGTATATTTCAGATATAAACTGTTTTGTCCGATTTGAGAACACAGTTTGAGCATACCAAATCATCAGGTGTGTACCGTTTTAAATTGATATACAAAAAAATTATATAGATTTGAGCATAATATGTCACTTAGGTACTGCAGTATACAAACCTTTTCAGGGTCAACCAGTATTATACAAGATATTTCATATAATTATTTATATTAAACACAAATATATTTATACAATAACAATAGAATATATATAAATAATATAATTTGTGTAACTGTTTATTATCTAGATTTCTTCATATATATATATTTGCTATTGGCCGAAGGTGGAGCGGTCTCTATATATACCCGATGAAGCATTTCATGTTATATCTGCTCATGTATCTATTTCTCCTATACATTGTTCGAACACATTCTGCGATTTTGATGAGATTTGTAAGACATGTTTATTACATTAAGGAAATCCTTGTATATTTATTAAATTTCATATCAAATTTTTGACATATAGACCATGCATTCTAGGTAGATATACCTATTAGGTTAGTATACATTAAATGTGCAATGAATTCGTATTCTATGTAGGGGATACACAAAATCTGCTAAAAATACCAATTTATTTTCTATACAAGCTAAAAAGGTATTAGGATTTTTGATTTCGATTTGAAGCGATGAAGAGAAGATAAGAAAATTGTGTTTTTTTTCTTAAATATCTATTCATTTTGGTTAATACTAACTTTGATTCCGAGTGTGTTGCAATCGATGTGAATAAGTATTATTCTCTAGTTTCTGTAATCAAAAAGGATGAGGTATTTGTCATATTTCAGAATAATGTCTACAGCTTACAGAACTACTAGTATAAAATAATATTGTTTTAAACCAAACATATTATATTAAATGTATATAATAGTAATTTACAAAGCGATATACAAACAATATATATAAAATAATATTATAGACTATCATATCTTTGTCTTACGTCGCAACGCACCGTACGACGTTGTCTTTATTTAAACTCTTCTGATATGAATAGTAAATAACTATACATATAGAATGTAAATATAATTGTAAATATATAGAATGTAGGGCGCCACCCTTTAGATTAATTTAAGGTCTACCTATTAGTACAATACGCGATATTCAATCTTCGGCTTGATTCTTTAAGAAATGTCATACACTAAAAATGTATTTTGACAACGAAACATTCCTGAGTTTTATACTGACATTCTTCCCCCATCTACGCTCTGATGTGCTCGTTTTCCAAATTTGTTCATGTTTAAGCCAAACATTTGAGGATGTAAACAATTAATCATAAATAAAATTATTTGCTTATCATGGATTATTTTGTTCATTTAATGCGTACTTATGTTTTTAACAAAATTTCAATTTTCAATCTGAACATTAAGGACTTGCTAGTCTTACACATCATATTTATTCAAGTATATATAGCCGATGGGAAATAAATAAGCCCGGTTTCTTACCGGCTCAGTGGCCAAGTGAGTACAGGCACAAATACCTTCATCTATTTGACTGCTAAGACTAGAGGTTGTGGGCTCGAACCAGCTGCAGTAGTTTGATCAATAATCATAGTAAAAAAAGACGATTGATTTATCACACTGTTGTCGCTTGGATAAGACCAAAGTCACCGATTATACCAACAATAAACACAATATGATGGTCACTTTGTGCTAGATGCCTTCAGGTGACTTAAAAGAAAGTACAGAGTATCAAAAGGTCAAGCTACAAGAAACACGGTTGCATTTCTCCTCAAAATATATATTAAATCTCCTTTATTTTTATTATTTTTCTGAGTTTGCAATATGAGTATGTATATTAGAACAGGACAACTTTACTCAAAGAGATACATATATTGAAGTTCCACTCTGTACATATTCACATAGATATGTAGATTGGTTTGGTATATATATATATATAACGAAGACAAAAAACCGTTTTTGTGAAATGTTTGTTTACAAGATGCGTGCATAGAAAATGTCAACATGAATAGAGTAATATTATATGTAAATGATAAACAGATAAATACACCTATTTTATTGTTGATATACTTTTGTTAAATATATCATATTGTAACTCTTATACTATCTATTCTATCTAATGGAGGTAAGCTATTACCTATCTATCCAGCCTACAATATACGAATACCTAGTAGGTTAGTATATATTAGTATTTATTTTATGTTATATTTCACCAAAAAAAGAAAACGTATATAAAAATATAAAATTTTACACATAAATATACTCACTTGACCACCGTATGTACAGCAAGTATATCATTATGGGAACATTAAATCCCGGTGCGCATCGCATAAGCAAGTCATTCTTTCTCGTCAAAAGTATCGACTTTTCTCTCTACAAAAATTCTATATAAATGTCGTATTTTTTTGGAGAATGTAAAATTTTTGATTGGCACCACAATTTTGAAATTGTTATAGGTTTCTAGGGTTTCATACCCAAAGTGAAAAAACGGGACCCAATTACTAAGACTACGCTGTCTGTCTGTCTGTCTACCCGTCTATGATCAGGCTGTATTTTATGAACCGTGATAGTTATTCAGTTGAAATTTTCACATATAATTTATTATGCTGCTATAACAAAAAATATCAAGAAACATAATAAAATGCCGTTTTGTAGATCAGTGTACAGAAACCATCATGCATGAGTCCAGCTCGCAGTACATGACGGAATATTTTTTGCCTCACAACTTAAAAAACGCTCTAATTTTCAAAATTTTCAGGTTGTCAGACAACGGATATCTAGTTCAATTTCGTGACAGAAAAAATGATATTTACATTGGTTGTTGAATGATCTTCCTCGTTAGGACAATCGAAAATTTAAATAAATGATAAAATATGCTTTTGGGTCCCCAGCCTATTTCTAACACTATATATTTTAATAGTCTAGTTCTGAAACTATCTCGTCTATTTGAATTTAAGGAGATACGTAAACTCATTGGAACGCAATCTTATTTTTTTCTAGCACAGGCTGCAAGCTGTACTCAATGAGATGGACATGATTAAAATTTTTCTTCCATTATTTTTGTGATGGAAAATATTATTCTAAGCGGGAGTAAATTATTCGAAGAATCGCTTACAACAAACTTTGTTAGCCAGCATGACGGTTACTTGAATAGTAAGTACAAGGTTTCGTGATTATTTAGCCAGCGAGTGGCTGGTATCTTCCAAGAAAATATCTCAATTTTCAACTAATCACAAAATATATTGTAATATAAGCTGCAAATATCTTACTAAATGTCACTTGGACTTTCGTAGACCAATGACAATGGTGTCTGGAATGCCAACTATATCATAATCCGTATTTTGTAGAAACAAACTAGTAAAAACGGTAAAAGCGATATTATTTAAGAGATATTTAAGATCACGTTTATATTTTTACCAATTTGTCACTTGAAAATCATTTCTTTTACAATAGTATTCGTTTGGTTATCACAAAGACTCAAGTGTTCTCTTTCCATGGCCGTACATATTCATTCTATACAAATACTTTTCACAAGCGTTGTGTAACATTAATACCATTAATAATTCTATTTTCAACAATTATTTAATTGTTTAAATCCACGAAAATGTTATATATAACGATTTTTTTTCTGTTTTAAGAAAAATAAACTTCTTAACAGTAGGAAATAAAATAAAACTAAAATCCCATTATTTTTAATGGATCTAATAATTTTTGATATCAAGAACAAGAGACTATATTTTTCATTTTAGTTGTTTTAACTCATGCCATATTTGTTTTGTTTTTTAAATATTTTGTATGTGAATTGTTTTTTGTCATATCAAATTTATATCAAGTTCAAAACCTTCTTCCTTCTCCATATTTGCGTGGTAAGATTTTAAAAATAAATTCGGTAGTAGGACAGACTTCAAATCTGTTCGTATAATATGTTGTAATATCTAATTGTTATATAGTTTTAATTAAAATATCATAAATAATTTTATACTTTTATAACCGAAAAATTTATACTTTTTGCCTCATTTTTAGTTCTGTTTTTCGAAGAAATTTATTATTTAAAAATTAAGAGGATTCGTTCTCAACTTATTTATGCTACAATCAACGACGCTCAAATGAGGACCAACCTGATAATATCACAATGTGGTTACGTTATCTATTAACACGTTCTGCACACAAAATCTTAGGATTTAAATAAACCTATGATAATATTTCGTCCATAAATATCGGAATACAAAAATCTTTCCAGTAAGTTATAGTTGTAACCACAATTAGATGTTGTTTTATATTTAAGGTTACATCTTAGGTCTATGCCCAAAAAAATATCAATTTGCTTCACATCTTTTAGAAACGCAATATACACCCAAGAACGGGTTTGAAATTTTACACTTGGCAAGAAAGAGTAAAAGGTTGAATTGGAGGTTGATTGGAGGCATTAAAAATATAGGAAAGCAAAAACTCGCACCTATTGTATAGCCAAACTGACTTAAAATTAAGTGTGAATTACCAACAACCATATCCGACTAATTCTGTAGTCTTTAAGTCCTCCAATTTTATTTTATTTTTTTTTTTTTTTTTGAGTAAAAATATTATATATTTTTTATTTTATTTTAATATCTTAACCTTCACAAATTTTACACTATTGAGACTAACTAATTTTACACTATTAACTGTGATTTATTATTTATTATTCTTACCTCTTTTTATTTCAACCTATCGAAAATTTTACGTATAAAAAACAGATGTAAGATCTGTAGAATTTTTTTGTTTGACAATGGCTGTAATGGCCGAAACAATAATCACATTATTATTTTACTTTATTTAAAATTAATAAAATGTAAAGTTGAGATTTTCACAAAATAATTTATTTATTTGTCATGGAATTCCACAAATTAACTCTCGAAAAAAAAATTATTAAGAAGTATTTATGTTTATTTTGGAGGTCATCAACATCAGATTTGGTTTAGTCCTTAATCAAATTAAAAGGAATAGAAAATACACACACACACACACACATGTATATATTATAATATTCTATACAAATGATGACATTCATAATTTCTATGCCTCTTTTATTTGAATAATTTTTTTTTTATCCTATTATGTTGTCGTACACATACAACAGCAAAGCAAAGCTTTTGTACAAAATGCATACTCGTTATGTATGTTTTGAAATCTATATTTTACACAAAATAAAACTCGTTTCAAAATCAACGGTACAAGTTAGAAAATAACTAACTCGAATCACTAACATCTCACAGAAAATACATGTTTTGATCGTTGATAGAAAATATACAGCTAGGCACCACACTTGCCGTTGGGTAAACCTAAGATCCATGATAGAAATTTCACACTCTTTTTTAATTTTAGGCTTGGAATGAATAAAAAAAAAAAATTAAAATCGCCAAACTAATAATGCGGCAGTATAGTATTAGGGATTTCATTTAAAGGATGATTAGAGTTGCAAATCGATTGATTATGTGGTTTCGCCGACGGCAAATTTAACAACAAAACAAAAACAAAGAATGTATACACGGATTGGTTTACTCAAAATTCTAAGCATGTTGTATCATTTTATTTTTATTCAAATGGCCAGAGGACATCGAAGAACAATTTTTTCGCGAAAATATTTATAAATGATGTTATGTATAATACGATTTTTTATTTAGGGTAACAGATTCACTAAATGGAAATCACCTGAAAGAAAGAAAAAATATATATAATTTTGTAATTTACTTTGTTTTACAACATGTATACGAATTTTCTAGCTTTTAGAATAACAGTTAAGTTTATTGTGAATTTTTGGCACCTATTTTACACGGTTCCTTTATCTTATACAATTATCTTTTCATCAGCGATGTTAGTATATAGCGGCCTTGAAGAGATTCTTCACTCTATATGACAATTAAGTTAAAATGGCTTTTTTATACATGCAAATGTAACTAATTTATTTCCCTGCGTAAGTATTTTGTGGACAATTAATACAACGCATGGGCCTCGATATTTCTTTATAATTGGAATATATCTTTTAAATTTCCGAATAGAAAATAATAAAAAAGAAATTCTTATCCGTTAAGCAGAAATTTGTTTCGTTTATGTGATTTAACACTACGTTTTTTTTCTTTTGTATTTTGTATTCGATATTATAAGTCGATTGTTAAATGTTTATTGTTTCGAAACAAAATGTTTAACGTTTCGATATAAACTATTTTTAATGTGCGAAAATATTTTCATTTATATGTGGAAATTCATACTATCAAACGAAAATGTTTACATTGGTAAACTATTTGTATGGAATTTAGGAAACAAAATTGAGCCTTCATTGAATGTTACCTGAAAAATCCTTTAGTTTTATACGAATATATATCAATTTACTTATGCAAAATTTTGCATCCAATGGGTATTTTACCCTGTATGAAAAAATAACTCGAATACAAATGGAATAAACGTGAATAGTGCATTTTTTAACTTTCTGATTGGAAGTAATGGTTTTCACCTCGAAAATTTCATTAAAAATTTATATTATCTATTTATCTGTATCAAATTTTTATAACGCAATAGTTTATTACAAGACCAATTGGTGATGTTTGGATTGCACGTTCCATTAAACACATTATTGGTTTTTTGGCGGCTGTTTAATGACTAAGACACATAGTAATTGTGATGATTATTACACCTCATAAATACGGCAGACATAATCTTAAAAGTATTTGGTCACAATAAATTATTCATAGAAATATTTAATTTATGGTTTACTTTTTCACTCTTACTCTTTGAAGACTGTTAAAAAATTTTTTTTATGTGCATATATCTATCAGCTTACAGCAGATCCTCATTCTCTTACCACTTTTGGGACGAAAAATAATGTTAAGCGTGTAAGATTAAAATGTGAGTGATACCTTATCCCTTGTTGAGAACCATAGTACTTAGTACTTTTTTGAGTACCATCAAATCTTAGCTCGCTGTATGATGCCGAAAATATAAGATAGCCGATCAAAATAGAAAAAAAATCGATTGGATTTAATCGATCGCGAAAATATAGTAGGTTGATTACGAGCTGAAAAGTGTCACTTTACTAATATGAGCGTGACGCTGGTTTCGTATCACTTTTGCAAGTTTGTGACTTCCCCATTCTCTTGTGCTAACATAGCCATTTTAGAAAAATTCAACTGATCGGCTATCCTATACTCGCGGGACCATATAGTGAGCTAATATTTTGTGGGACTACTTAATCAGCGGCAATGTACCTTCCATATCTGATCCCCTACCTAAAATTTTTTTGAACATGCCATTAAAAATAGTATATTACAACCGATAAGGGCTTTCTCCATTTATTTAGGAATTTTATACAAGTTCATATTGGCAAGATATGGGTCTTGCATGGAAGACACATACTCTGTCTCGCTTATTAATATAGTGATCCCATATATTTATAGTGAATGAAACGTGAATTGTGTACGATGTACGCGATCAGTGTGCTTATACAGATCATCAAACAACCCACCTCACTATTTATGCATTAATTAAAAATTTACGTATCGTTGGAAATCAATGAACAAATACGATTCTATTCAGTTAATGAGATAAACCATAATGTCTGGATTTTTTTATCATCTCTATTTGTATACATCTATAGTCATCTATAGTTACTCGCAGCTATCACTGATAATTACAATAATAACGATATGACTAACTTTATTGGAAAATATTATCAAACATTGTATAATGGAAAAACTAATTCTACACAGTTTACAGCTACTTTTACAACATTTTTTTTGGTCTGTTTTTCATGGTTTACTATGTTTAACGTCAAAAAAACTGATCGTAACGACACTATATCTCTATTAGATCGAGTGCCGGCCGTATGAATAACCTATGGATTAGATACATGAACAATTTTCGGTTTGTACGTAGTATTACTATACGTCTAAGGGTCAAAACCTGTGAAATTGTCCAATTATGCCCGCAAGTATGTTACTTCGGTTTGACACTTTCAAGCGTCATCTTTCTTTATAAGAAATATAATCCTAATTTATATCAGAATAAAGGTTTTGACAAGTGGAATAAAAGTATCTCAATATCTAACGTCAACCAGCCTCAAATGTCCGATATCATGTGTTGTAACAATATATTTCACGCAAAATACTTTTATTCTATTGTCTTCTGATATAAATTTTGGTTATGTATCTTAAATAAAAGTATTATAAATAAAAGTGGCGCTCGAAAGCACCAACCGAAAGTAACACAATCGGAGGAAAATTGGGCCAAATATTAGATCTATAGTAATACTTCGCACAGTAGTTTTTCATACGGCCGGCTCTTGGACCATATATAGGTATGAATAATACAAGGCAGTACTTGAAAATAGTGATTTACAAAAGAAAGTTTTATACAACAGTTGAAAGGCTTAAAATGTATTAAGCTAGGTCCTTGATATCGACCATCAAGATTTTGTACTAAACTTGAAATTTCAATTAGAATAACTCCCTCTTTAGAATTGAAATTTAATCAACCTAAACATTTTTCGTTAAAATACATGCCTAGAAGTTAAATTGATGGTTGTCAGTGTTTTATCATGAGAAAATCTAAAGATTTACAATTGTCTTTAAAAAAACTTTAGCGTTTTAAAAAAAGTTACGAAAAAAATACTTAAAAAAACGATTTTAACGTTTCAATAATCATTTTTGTATAAACTCATTTTGAATGAATTAAAATAAAAATACTTTCTTATGTAATAATAAAATGGTTTAAAATTTTAATATAAAAAGCATGGTTAAAATGCTTCCACGTAAAATTTAGTGATAAATTCAATCAAATGGAATTTTATATGTATACAACGTTTTCAGCTAGATTCATTGTCGGACTGAAATGGGTTTAATTTAAATTCTTTAATTTTAATACAAGCTATGAAAACTGCCTTCAAGGAATATGTTTTCTAAAAAATTTAATATTATTTCCAGTGTCCTAGATTTTTTAATACACTTAATCAAATTAATAAAGTAAAGAATAATAAAATCAATTTTGGTTGGAGACAGTTTTTTATTTCGAACGTTGTACGCACAAACAGTAAAACAAGGCAAATTATTTTATTCAAAGCGGTAAATTATCGAATGATTGTAAATCAACTAAAGCATGTTTATTCCAAATATCCATTATAGTAATAATTTCTTTTTAAATAATAATTACATGAACACACACACATATTATATATTTTCTTTACCCCGGAGCTGGTTGGTACGCTGTAGTTCCTATTGATCGAACAAACGTTAGTGAATACTGTGTATTGTCATTTGTAGTATGTTTGTTCGTTATATATTTGACGTGACAGCAACACATTGAAAGTAATAGAAATATATATCAATTCTATTAAATTAAATTTTCAATGTATAACCACATAGCAATTGTTATGTGTTATTTATATATATATGGGACAAAAATAAAATATGAAAAGAAAAACTCTATATTTTGTTGAGGATTTTTGAATTTGTCAATTCAAATATTTATATTAAAAATTATAATGGAAAACATATATGAACACATTATAATTAATTGTGTGATTTGTATAAACGAAACTTGCACGGTGTTGCCAATTAAAATATTTTAAAAAAATTTAAAGCTTTAAAAAAATATCGTGAGTAGTAGAGCTTAGTAACTTAGATATATTCTCCACATCTCATTTCAATTCAATTATTTATGCTTTTTTAAACTATACAGACATTGTACAGAAGAATGAAAAAATACTTTGACAGGGTATACAGAGCTATGACTGACTTTGTCTAATTATTATAGCATTAAATTGTTGTAAAAGCCAAATCGAAAGCCATAGCAAACCATAGTGGGCACCAGATACTTATGATTAGCTTATGCACACTGTATTTCACATAAAAAAAATGTAAAATTACCCAAGTCATAGTAGCCGATGAAAGAAAAAACAGTAACCGAACAGATTGAAATAAATAATTTACAAAAAAAGAACCGTCATAAAAAAAATGAACTCTAAAATAAAAATTATTTTAATTGAAATCTTCTATAATAATTTCTCAGTCGACGCCATCCAATCAATTTTTTATCTAAGGATAAGATTGGAATAGACTTCGAAAGGAAATTGGTCACAGCGTAATTATATATTGAAATTTAAAATTATTTTTAGATTTTAAGTTCATTTTTTTTTGAAGGTGATTCTTTTTTTAAAAATTTTAATTTTTTAATTTTGAGCATTGCATATTACCAACAAAAAATTTTTCATTTTTAATTGAATCACTAAAAATTGTTTTTGCCCCTTCTCTTACCTTAAGGACATCAGATCCTGGTTTCCTTATCATGGTAACACTCTTATAATACCTCCTGTTAAACAAAAACAAAAAAACATCAAAATCGGTTCATATACGATAAAATTATTCGCGACGGTCGAATTGAAAAACTTCCTTTTTTGAGTATTATAAATATTAGACTAGCGTGAATTAGCATTTAACTTGAAACCACTGTTTTTTGCATAAAGTGACTTTATGTCCTGCTATTAGTTAATGCTGTTTATTATTAATTTGTGTAATCTGTTAATTTTAGCCGGCTATAATATTTAATATGGCTAGAATTTTTATTTAAGAAAATTACGATAGCAAATAATGTAAAAATGAGTCAGTATTTCATTTTTACACCGTACCATCATTACGTATTCATTAATATTATGACCCATTCTCGTTGGTAATGTTTAGTCAGATATTAATTTTAAATCACTTCATATGGCACATTATCCAATCGTAAGGTATTCGTTGACAAAGCTCATTAGGTAACTCCAATAAACGACATTTTGTTTCAAATTACGACTTTTTCAATGTAATGAGTATAATTGAGTTTAAATTTGTCAACAAGGAAAAAAATAGAAATTATTATTGGGATTTGGAATTTTGGCAATTCATTATCGATATTTAAAAAAAGTCAGGATAACATAAATTTATTACTTACACATTACACATTATATAGTATCCTTAGTATGTATGTATGTTGGCATGTAGGTATATATTTACACTTAACTTGGAATACTGATAAATTTATTGGTAAATATAAGCATAGCCCCATTTGAATAACATTATTCATAACATGGAAAAATGTCATGAAATATGAATTATTATCTATAAAATGTAATAAGGCTATCATTTATTATTTACACATATAAGGACAAATTATACACATGCATGTTATGTTTGTTACAAGACATAAAAAAAAAAAAAACATTCTTGCAAATTTACGGTAAAAAGGAAAAAAACAAACTATTGTATATGTCAAATTAAATTTGTCATATATTTTATTTTTGTACACAAGATCTACAACTTAGTTTGCAAAGAGGTAAGGGTTTCGAAAGAAATTTAAGATGATTGTGTTTAACCCAAAAGGTATTTTCCGCGGTCCAACACACAAGAGTAAAGAAATATAAAATTTTCGAAATAAGAATTTAATTAATTTTTTCATGAAAAAGTATCTTCCAAAGTCGGCACTAATCATCTCATGGCTGAAAATCGATTCGTTGGCTCCAACTTTGTAAGGTAATTGGTCACAACAAAATAACTTAATCTATTAATTTTTAAAATTACGGTAGGTTTTTGTTTGTTTTTCTAAAAAATTTTATTGAAACTTTCTTAATGTTGACTTGACTGTTTTCTTTACGATGTTTAAAGGTTTCTTCGGTACATTTCTTTAACATAAGTATTGTTATAACAAAAAGTAAAATTTAACATTTAAGGGTAATTTTAAAGTTAATCATTTTAATAGCTTTTAATGTTTTAATTGCTTGTAAGTTATAATATGTCATAAGTTTGCTAAATACCAAACAATATATTGATTTCATTTTGAAAAACGTACTAAATAAAATTGCCTGAAAGCATTACTTAAATGATAAAGCCACCCTCTTTCATCATTTTTAAATAGATTCTCAACTCATTACAAATGGAAATAAATTGACTGTTAAAGGGTTAATATTAATACAAAGGTGGTTTTGGGTAAAGTACAGACGTATATTTGTATATAATGTACAGGATATGTCATTTTATAAACGCAACCATGTTGTAGGATGATCATTAATATATTATACGGATGGCAAAAAAAATTGTAGGCCAATCTGCTATCAAAGTAGAAAGAAAAGGGTATCATTCTGTTTTCTTATTGCTGTATATATAATTATTTTTGTTTTAAAGTAGAAAATCCAAAGTATGAATTTCATTTTTTACATCCAAATGATAATGAGAATAAGCTAAAGACCAGATAAATATTTGAATGTAATTAAAATTTCTAAAATTGTAATTAAAAATTAACTTAGTTTGTCACTCTTTGTCACTACGGAAATTGCTTGCCATGGCTTGCTTTTTTATGAACCAATACCATTGGAGGAGGTACCAAAATAATAACACATCATTCGAAAATAAGAAACTACAAGGCTTTGAATGACTTATTGGTAAGTTCGATCCGATTGTTAATATCAAAGATATAACTTTTTATTGAAATTATCAAAAAATTTGATTGCATGTAAAATTGAATATTTTTGATTGAATTAAATATTTTTCCTGATAAAATAAAACTAAAATACTTTTTATCTACCAAAGTCTGCAAATTCTCTGAATTTTAGTTTAAAATCATTTTGGTTACTGACAATATTTTCTAAGTCAATTGGCAGCCAACTTAGAATTTAACGGCGGCATTTTAAAAATTTACTATATTTAACCTAAAGCCATATCTATGAGAGCTATTCCTCACCTAAAACCAACTTTCTTTCTTGATATATTTATATAAGTTCTAGGTTAAGTAATAATTTCATTCAACTAATTGGTATTCAATCATTATTAATTTATTTCGTTTTTTAAAATGCAATGAGATATCTTATTGCAATATTCATAGGATACTTAAAGCTAAAAACGAGATTTGTGTAAGTCCTATATTTCAAATACTTGGCTGATATAAGAAATGATATGTACAATTATATGCGCCGAGTTCCACAATTTAGTACAGATATTTATTTTTCAATTCGAAAATATACAAAAAAAAAAAAAAAAAAAAAAAAAAAAAAAACAATGCAAATAATATAAACAAAATTAATAAATTTTAAAAGCATATTTAAAGCATAGCATTAACTCTATAAGCTACATTTATACGAAACCGCGGATAACTGTAAGTTATATATAAATTAAAGTGTAATTTTTCGGAAATATGTCTAGCTCCAAAAGAACCACAAACGAATAGAATGATATACCCTGTATATTTATATGTATACATTCACAATCCCAATTCACATTACGATAGAGAATTAAAATAGTGGTTTATATATTAGAATGGTTAACAACATTAACAATATATCACACACATTGGAGTTGTTTGTAACTTGCAACACTAATCCACCGACCCCGGGCATCGAACTCATGAACCCTACATTTAAGTGGTAGCATATAGTTGATATATCTGGTATAGAATACTGCACATTGTGTATATAGTTGAGTCAATTGTGTATTTGCAATACAAAAGTTCGTTCAAAACATACTAGACGGGTATCGATCTATTGCAGTTTCATTCAAACTGATTCCTTAATAGTTTTTTATTTGAATTTTTAAAATTTTTAAATCCATAAATCAGAAGCATATTTTACGCGAACATATTCTACATACATTTATAACAAAATGAACACTATCTCAAAATGAAATAGCCGTTCAATTATATCTAAAAAAATTTTAAAGACAATTTCAATATATGAGAATTTTAAAGTAGATTAAAGAAGACATTGATTGAAGATATCCTAACAGTAAGAAATTTAATTTTCAAGATAAGTGACTAAAAGGAAATCATTTTGGAAATACTCATATAAACTTCACTTGGTAGCAATCTTAATATTAAATACACTTTTTTTAATACCAAGCTGAAACTTAACGAGTAGCTACGTTTGGGTTAGTGCAACAATTTCTTTGATTAAACATTCGCCTATAAGCATTAACCTGATGGATATTCGTTGTTTAATCTAAAAGGAAGATCATTCAACAGCAAATGCTAAAACCCTTTTGTCTGATACGTGATATAACTTGGTCATAACCAGAAACCAGGAAGTTTCATATGAAAACGGTAATATTTATAAGTAATCGACCAAAACACTTTTTATATTCGATATTTTATAATATTTCTATAAAAATTTAAAAAATAATACGTTAATTGAAAAGTTTTTTTTTTTCGTAGATTTTGTGGACTCTGAAAAAGAAAAAAGGTTACTAATCATAACAAAGCTACTCTTTAAGTTTAATTTATTATTAGCCATTAAAACCTCGTGGTGAATTGTTGACTAGACTATTCGAAAATGTTGAATAAAAAAAGATAATTTGCCTTCAGGACTTCTAAATGATATCTGTGAAACCTGAATATTTCACTTGTGTGTAGAAATATTCAAATGTACGTATTTGCTAAAAACCGTTTCTTAACAAAAGATATTTAACGGTTTTGTGAAAGGTTAATTTTAGAGATTTAATTCTACTAGATTTCCTTACACGAATCCAAACATGAATTAACGTGGTAAATTTGGTACCGAATTATCGAAAATCGATCGGGAATCAATCTTTTGGTACCATATCCATTTTAGTTCATGTTTGAGTTCACGTGAAGGAATCCAGTCTAATACTGGATACCACGCACAAAACTATTTATTTTTACCAATTAGCTTCCATAATGCTCTACAATTTATCCTTTCAATAGAACGTAGGATCAACTTTTGATAAATAGACTGTATATAGGATATTTGATTATGCAGAGTAGTCGAAGTCTGAGAGGGAAAGAGATAGAGAAGCATGCGATCAGATTAAATGCACGTTTAATACACATGCAGCCACATATATAATGAATTCGTTTATATAGCTGTTATTGCGTGGCGTAGATTTGTAAAAATTAATTAATCGAATAGCTAGGCTGGAGCTAGGAGCTAGCCGCCCGCCATTTACATGCATACATAGATATAGATTTTACTTACACTAGTGTATCTATGTATGCCGTGTATTTTATAGATTCGTTGTAATTCAAATGTAGATAGCTTGTAGGAATTACAATCAGCTTATTTGTAAAATGTACTTTAAATGGATGATTTTTCCACTTTAGAAAATACTGTGTTAATTATTTTATTATGGAACTAATTATTTTTCTGGGAAATTTAAATGTGTGAAAATAAAATATATTGTACAAAACTATAATTACAATATAAGGTTATTATATATTAGGATTATTTTAAATACATAATATCATATTACTTTTTATTTTCATTTCTCTGTTTTCATGTGATCAATATGTGTTTATATTTCTATGGTTTTCTATTAATATTGATAATTAATAAAAAGTTTGTCTATGGTACTGTCATGTATTGGTTATTAAAATAATTATCACTGTTTGGTACCATCTAAATTTGTTATACTCGACATAAATATATAATATGTCAGAGTATATTAATTTTAACCTAAATGCTGTCACGATACAAAACATTGCCACAAACAGCCACAAACAAAATGTTTGTATAGGGTTGTTTTCAATATTACCTAATTAGTCTATTTACGTCCGGTTCTGTCCGTCTGTCATCCAAGCCAATTATGCCAATTTCAGCGATATCAATCAATAGGTCTATTGTAATACTTACACAGTGAATAATAATAATAGTCTATGACCATTTCGATATAATATGTAACATAGGCATTTTCATAATTCAGTTTTGATTATTACTTCCATATATAATTTTTAAAAAAAAAGACGTGTGGTACTCGGGGACCGCCGCGGTAAAGCTATTGCATAGCATTTTGTATCAACTTATGCGATTATAATTTTTATTTATTTATTTATTTTATTCATGCAGTATTGCTTTTTCTTACACCTATACACCTATATACTTTCTCATAAACAGCTGCTTATGTATTCGTCCGATTTCGGAGCAGCTCGTCTCGATTCGTCAAGCCACCTCCTTGCCCGTCGGAGTGGGGAGCGTGACGTTTTTTCGTTACGGAATTTCTGGATTCGATCCCCGCGCTTAAGGCCTGCGATAGAAGCTATGCAATGATTCCGGTAATACTTGAACAATGCGATATGCACACTTTATATAGTTGACAGTTCGTCATACTGCTAGTGAGAAGAGATAAAGAAGTTTTATTTTGAATAGATAAAGAAGTTTTATTTTGAATTTCAAAATTAGATTTTGGTTTCTATGGAAATGATGATTTGTAACATATCAGGTTTTTTCGTTACGGAATTTCTGGATTCGGTCCCCGCGCTCAAGGCCCGGTATAGAAGCTATGCAATAGCTGAAAAAGTTACAAATGTTTTGAAATTTGGTATGCACAATATTAACATGAAAGCGGAGGGCTTGTGGAAGAGTATTTCTTCCTAGCTTAGTTTATTTCAAAAAAATCTCTTCGCCAAACTCTACCACATTTGAGAAGTATTTTTTGAATTAGTTGTGCACGAAAATTGAAAGAATTACAATTTATAATACATGTAATTTAAATCAACAGCTTGATATAAAGCGCACTCCGTTATGTAAGGAGTCAAATTTCTTTTAATTATTTTTTTAAATTTAATGTTTTAATGCTTTTATGTTTTAAATTTAAAATTTTACTAGAAACAATCGGCATGCTTTGTGCATATTTTATCAAAAAATGTCTTTAACTGAGGGGCTTTAGATATATTTATGTGTCTCAGAAGCATCTTAACTGAAATCCC
This sequence comes from Chrysopa pallens, assembly GCA_020423425.1. Classification (NCBI taxonomy): domain Eukaryota; kingdom Metazoa; phylum Arthropoda; class Insecta; order Neuroptera; family Chrysopidae; genus Chrysopa; species Chrysopa pallens. Next base: position 12,284,188 of record CM035594.1, read on the forward strand.
AAACTGGTAACCCTATGATTTGATTTCAATTTCTAATTTATAGTAAGTTATGAAGAGAATGTGATATAAGTGAAGACAACAATTATTAGTAATCTTAAATATTACGATACTCGATCTATTTTGAAATATGAACCTTTGAACTTTTAACTATTAATATTAATAAAAAACTTTAAATATGCGGCACATACAATAATAAATACATGAACCTACAAAATAACTTGTATTATGATAATATTTATGTTCATTAGATAAATTTGAATATTTTACGTATTTTATCCCTTAAAAGTGAGCTAATTGAAAAAAATCGGTACATTGAGTCCAAGGAATCAATGACCTCTTTTTAACTTGATGAAAAATATAACAAAAACTTTTGTTTGAAATATTTTTCTGTTTTTTTTTTTGCGACAATTACAGCTCAAATTTATTTCTTTATCTCTTTAAATTTAATTCTTTATCTCGGTATCCTTTTTTGTTGCTGAGTAATCTTTATGACGGATAGGCGGACGGATGAATGGGCAATCAATGGACTAATTAGATGAATTTCGCTAGTGTTCGTAGTTTTTGCTAGCGTTAAAAACATCAGACATAAATAAATATACTCTGGCTTATTTAATATATGTCAAGAATAATTACTTGCATGTGTTTATTAGTTGAATTTCACCCAAAATTGTTAAGCTGAAAATTTATTCAAAGATAGTTATTATTCGTTTTTCAAAATAAAAATATTTTTGGTTCGATCATGGATTTTACTAGATTAATTTATCTCCTATCTGCTGATCTTCAGTCCACAACTTTTGTATGAAACATTTTTTAGAAAATGAGACAAATAATGCAAAGTATATTAAAAATGAAATTCAAGATCTAATAAATTTATTATAGGTATTAAAAAAAAAAAAAACACTTTTGTATTCAATTCAAATATATAAATTTAAAATTTTTTTTCTACTTTGTGAGTGAAAGAAATGTTTATAATTTATGAAAAGAGTTTCTCAAGTACCTACCCACCATACTTTGTTTTTCTTTTACAAACTCGTGAAATATCTACAAAACTTATTAATTTTTCATATTAATGTCGTACTAACATGTGAAGAAAACATAATAAATACTTTAAATAGTTTTTTTTTTTTTACTACATTGGTACGATCGTACGTCAGTAAGTATAGCTAAGTATACGACTGCTTGTAGTATAGTAACAACTATTTTACTATTCGATAAAATTTATATAACAGTTTAGTAATAAAATATAGCTCTAAACACACACAAAAAATGGCAAATTAATTGTTATGGTAGGTATAGTAAATCTTGTCTCTGTTGTAATAATATTATATTTATATATACTATAGTTGTATTCTGCGAGATACAACCCAGTCGAGGTGGAAGTTATTATAGACTCAACCTGTACAATATTATAAAACTAATAATAGTCTGTTGATACTGAATGGTTCAAATTATAAACTGTATCATAAATATTTCAGAGAGTTTATTTGATCTTAATCGTAAGAAAAGCAGATACAAAAGTTAGGTACATCAAAGACTGAAGAGTATCTATCGACGTGTAACCGACGTAGTATCAATGAAAAGAGTACACGGGCTACAAGGTACCCTGTCTACGTCAGCAAGCAAAATCGTAAACTATTTGGTTGAATGCTAAGTTTCACGGCAACTGATCATAACATTATGTGTGAATATACAAGATCGGTCTTGGTCTCACAAAAATCAGGGGTGGCTAACACAGTGTTTGCGCCCCGATGACATGATTCTCTATAAAATAATTTTGTATTTCCCTTTCAGTTAATTTCAAGATGGAACTTTAATATAATTGAAATTACTATTTCCTTATTTATTAATTGAAATTTACTAGTAAATTATAGGCATATAAATGTGGTCAACGATCCATGTCTCAACTGTTTCTATGGAATTCCTAGTCTCATAGCCTATGATCATGCAATAAAATAGCATTCGATGGAACTTTAATTTACTAATCCAGTGCTCATATCATTGCATTATTGACTCTGTGAAAGATATAAACATTTTTGCAATGCAAAAATTATAATTATTGTTTTCCGAAAATCACCGAAAAAGAAGGGTCTGTAGAATTATACAGAGAATAAAAAACCCTTTATTGATGTTTTTTTCAATTGGATGATTTTTAATTTTTTCTTACTCAATGTGTTTTACTGTTGTTTAAATATTAATTTATTTTATTAATTGCTGTTTATATTACAACAGATTTCTAACCTTAAGTGTGATACCTTAAAAGAATATTAAATTGTTTTAAGGATACCTTAAAAGAATATTAAATTGTTTTAAGGATGTCAGTTGATATGTATAAATTTAGTGCCTTGAAAACATATTTATTGCCCTTAAATATTTAGAAAATTAATTTTATCGAGAAACTAATTACAAATCTTTTCGAGTTTAATTTTGTAATAGTCTCTAATTTTCGAATAAAATAACTATTATTTCGCTTTACCACCATGTTACATACACAAAAATAGCGGTAAAAACTAAACAATGGCTGTTTTATTCATGGTATTAATATTGATAAAATTCAATAGCCGTGCATCAGATCAGTTCCAACTTTTCCTCGACAAAAGGGTTATAGTCTAGCCACTACATTGAATTGTCGTCAATTCTTAGTGGAATTTTTCTACCAAATACATTACCCAACATTATACAGTAAGCAAGTTTGGCCGACGGATGACATCTAATAAACATATAAGAAATAAAATAACTGCTTCTTTATTATTCATATTTTACAATTTCTTAATTGAATGCTCCGGACAGTTTGTGATATTTTTCTCCCATTGCAATATACTTCGTTGATAAGCTTATTCAATTGAGAATTCCGAAGATGAGAATGCTATTCACCACACTGTATGGAATATAATTTATATTCCTGTTATTATGCCACTCTACTTTAAATAAATCGATCCAGTGAAACAACAGGTGTACCTACCAACGTGTACTTGTTCTATCTCTAGAGAGATAGTTACTATATATGTGGTGATGCACTATGTAGGTCTGACTATAGTTTATATGTGAATAGAATGATAGCTAAAGAGACAGGATACAAGGTATTAAACCTTAATATGATGTGAACATGGATGCACCTCTATATTCATGGATAGTAAAAGTATAAGCTGATTCAATTTAATTAAAACCATATAATCAATCATAAACATTCCCAAATTTTATAAAAAAATGAAAGAAGAAGAAATGGGATACCCTAGAGAAGAAAAAAATTAACGGACCATTATCAATACCCCCGTCTTAAATATTTTTTATTTAATTCTGTTTTTAGTATTTGTTGTTATAACAGTAACAGAAATACATCATCTGTGAAAATTTCACCAGGCACTGTGTGGTGACTGACAGATAGACAGACAGCGTAGTCTTAGTAATAGGATCTAGTTTTTTTCCATCAGATACGGAACCCTATAAATCATTAAATTTATCAAAAAAATTTTTAATAAGCTCACATTACCCGAATTACCGATTTTTATTCGTAAAAAGTTCATTCTAGATAAAAAATGCGCTTTTTCAAGTTCTCAGTAATTTTTTACCCAAATTTTTGACACAACTTTCAGGAGATTCATATCGAAATACATTTCCTTAAATATTCAACCAAATATAAGAAAAATATGTTTTAAATTTAATTGATTTCAAATTCAATTCACGAAAAATGAACTAAAACTTTTAATTTCGAATGTTGTGATCATCCATCGTAATATCATATTAGAGCTATAACAGTCCCACCCATCCCCACATTATAATTTCTATTTGGGCTGCATATATAGATTTCGGTGCAACGTATTCTGTCAGTTCGTACCGATGTTAGTATAAAATACATAAGTTTAGATGGCCAGTAGACATGTGGATAGTACTTTGAGTGAAGGTAAAAATATAAGGTGAATACAATCATAAAAGTCTACATGTTCGGATGTATTTCGAATTGAATCATATATATCCATTTTGATTGTATTTTATACCTGATTATAGACAGTCAAGCTATCTGTGCAGTGCACCATACCGCATTTAACTATTTGTGAACATAACGAACTAAACCAATAAATGTATGCCTATTTTAACTATTCCCAAGATATTTTGACAATTTCATTCATACAGTATTTACAAACATCGGTTTGATCATAATATATCTAATATGGTCACCAATATATTCATAAATTTCTATAATTATTTCAAAAAAATTATAACATTAGTCTTTTTGCAATGAAATTAGAGATAGTATTTTTCATAATTCGAAACCTTTATATATTTATATCAAATTAAATGTTCATCGAAGATATTCGGAGATGTTTAGTATTGTCCCAGTCTTAGGGTAGAAGCTGATTGTTTATATATATATATATATATATATATATATATATATATATATATATATATATATATATATATATATATATATATATATATATATATATATATACACTTACTTTCATTCACTGAATTCGAGGCAAATAAATATAGTCGATGCAGATCCTTTTATATATTCTTCCATTATTTTACTGATTGAAAATCAATTTTTAGCACATAAATCTATGTTAAAAATAAATTTGGATTAAAAAATTTCGGTTATAGATTGTTTTGAATGAAAGCATTTTTATAATGTTAATAAATGCTACTTATTCACATTAAATTGTAAGCGTAAAGATTTTATTACTATTTTTTTATGTTTAAATCTTTGTGGCCAGTTTGTGAATCATTAAATTCTTTCAACGATAGAAAAGCTATATCATTAGTGTCTGGCTAATTTTATTTAAAGACATATTATCATAAAAGCCTATATAAATAGTTTAAGGTGTTCCTAAGATTGCTTCGTACTCAAATAATTGAAGAACTATTCCAATCCTAATTATCATAACTACAATTGAAATGGGTTGGGATTCACTGAGCTCCTGCTAATAATTTTTCAAGCGCAGAATTATAACAGTAATTCCATTGACCCATTTTTTCAAATTTCTTAATCTTTTATTTGTCAGGTCTCGAGGAAAAGATTGAATTGAATCAAAAGTAGCAACCTTTTTTCAGATTATAATTAAACGAATACCGCTTGTCATAATTTTCTGTTTTTTAAGATAATTGTAAGAAAATTGGTATTGTATTATATCTAATTTAACTTTCGCTTTAAAATAGACCAGAATAGGAACCAAGTGTTAAATTTGTTTAACAGAACATTTTTCAAATAATTAGTACCGCGATGTAAGAGAGAAAATTTTCTACGTTCAGAGGACACTTCTAAGTCTGTGTATTTAAATTATCCAAAGCATACAAAACAAACTGATTTTTTTGGGAATATCCCTGACAAAATTTTAATTTTAATTTCTTATATAATTCAATTTTATAATTAAAAGCGTATTTTCAATTTAATACAAAATTATCTTTCTTAAAGCTAGTTTTAAATCTAAATGAAATTGTATTTTCGTGGTTATACACTGTATGGTAAGTAAAGCAAAATTAGATCAATGTTTTAACTCTCAAACAAAAATAGATCAATATTTCATTTAGTTAAGTTAATATAATATGCATTATACATATAGTAAAATGCTTATACATTGTTGTTGCAGGTGGTTGTGGCTGAAACTGGGATCCATATGTCTTAGTTTCTGTTTGAGTATTTGTCTAACACTTGTGAATTACTTTGAATGTTGTATATTAGGCAATATATTAACTATTTACATATATTAAAGTGTATTATATGTACATATATAGTTTTAAGTAAGCTCATTTGGCTGTTGTTCTTACTGCTTAAGTATACTCAACTATTAAGTACACACATACATGGGTTTATTCAAATATCGATAATACTGTTCGATTATTGAGATATATTTGAAGATATATATTAATCAACACCAATTTTATAAATATAAGTATATAGCCTAACAGTATGAAATTGCTTAAGGATGTTCTCAAAATTGATATATGAAAATAAATTTTGATTATAAAGTTTTATCGTAAATTTTATTTTGAAGGAAAAAATATTTATAACGTTAATAAATGCTACTTATTTACGTTTAATTATAGAGGTAAAATTTAATTTTATATTTTAGATTTTATTGTTTTGGACTACTGAACTGATTCTAACATTCAACGATAGAAAAGCTTTATCATCAATGTCTAGCATATTTTGATTAAGGGCATATTAATATATAAGACTATTTACAGAGCTTAGGCATTCCCAAGGATGATTCGTACTCAACTGATTGAAAGACTATCGCAATCATAACTATGAGAACTTAAATTGAAAAATGATGAAATTGAGCTCCTTACATAATTTTTCAAGTTCAGAAGTACAAAAGTAATTCCATCGCTTCAATTTGCGTTGTGTTCGTCATCTTTTACTTTTCAGGTCACGAGAGAATGATTGAAAACAATCAAAAGTAGCTAACTGTTTTCAATTTTATAATTAAACGAATATTATTGCTTGGAGGAATTTTTTATAGATGTACATGTTATACCTTCAATTAATAATTTTTAGTTTCCTGATACAATCGTAAGAAAATAGCTTTTGTTATCTGATAAAACATTTGCTTCAAAATCAAATCAGAATAGGGACCACTTGTTAAATATGCATTATTAACAAGCAGTCTTGGTAAAATTAGTCCCACAAGGTATAAAAATATTTTCTAGCCTAAAAGGCCAATCAAGGTATGTGTATTTGAAGTTGCTCAAAGATTGTTAGAAAGCTTATTTTGTGGGATTGATTTTGTGGGATAATGGGGAACAACTAACGAGACATTGATCTCCTCTACATGAATTAAATTAGCAAATGAAGGCTTCTCAACAATTTGAGACATTTTGCATATGAGATCCTGAGACAAAATGAATTATCATCTAAATCTGAATATGCCTAGATCATATCGATTTAATCTTCAAAAAGTAAAAGAATCAGGATGTAGTGTTTGTTAACTAGATACAAAAGGAGAATTGATTAATTTTCAAAAAGTCACCTCTATCCAGCTTCGAAAATTCAACTCTGAACGCACTCGTAACTTTTGAATATTTAAACTGTATCTATTCTTCGATTTTGACACTAGAAAATCTAACAGAATATTAATCAATAGTCTTAGATAAAAATTTATAGACTGTGGCTTGCAAGAATGATTAATTTCCCCGCATTATATATACCAGAAATCATTGAATGTTAATTTAACCTTTAAATGTGATTGGAATAATGAAAATGCCAATAGAATTGATTAGCCACCTATAAAAGTTCAAATCAATCAATGTAATGTTTTCCTATGAATCAAAATTGCAGCAAAAGGTCTTAGAAACCTCTTCTAAGATAGTATATTTTTCTCGTTCGCGAGCTTAAACTCATTTTTACATAAACAAAATTTCAACTTACTGTCTCTTCTCATTTTTGAGATATCCTAATGACGGACAAATGAAAATGGAGGAATAAGGTGATTTATAGCGCCATAAACTGTCCTCTAAAACTAATATCGGATAACATTCGTGAATAAAAACAACTTTCACATTATTGAATGAAGTCTCTTTACACACGGTTGACATAGCATAGAAATTTGTTAATAACATAGTTTGAAAATTATGAATAAATTGTTGTACGCTTCATCAATGCAAAACTTTATACAAGTTCAAGACTAACTTTTCAATTTAATATAAAAGTATATACAAAACAGTCATTATGTGTCCAATGTTTTTTAAAAGTCAAGTATTACTTGCAAAATATTTAATGATTGATTGCATAAGACTCGGAAACAAATACTATAATTTAAATTAAAAAATGTCATCATTTATTTTTACCGTAAAAAATAATATAAAACATTATTCGAGAGTTTTTTTCCCATGGGCCGATACATCCTCGATTTTAAAGAAAATTGATATAAATATTATCAAAATATATAAATCAAAAGAAATGAACTGCTTGTGTTTTTATTTTTCGGTACATAATAATTAAGTGTAAATAATAATAATAATAATAATAATAATCTTCAAATTAGATTATTCAAAACGGAATTATTATAAACAGAATTTGGGAGCTTTCTTAAAAGGCTTGGCTCAAAAACTATTTCAAATCCGCGTTAAATATCGTTATTAAATGTTATTGTGTTTGCAATATTGTACATCAAAAATATTTAGCCAGGAGCAAATTTCAGATTTTAAGATCATTATTTTCTATCTGTAAAAGAAAAACAAAAACTTCGAGACTCACCCTTTTTAGAGGGATAAAAAGAAAAATGACTTGAAGTACCAAGTTTAAAATTACTCCAAGAGTTTTAATGGTATTTCGTAATAATATACTTAAAAATAATCATAATATAAAACTTATTACTTATATTATTTTCATCCCTCAAGTTTTATGGCGATATAAAAATCCTTGGAAAAATTCAAGGATTCAAGTGCATTATATACGAAAATGTAAAAAAAAAGTTTCATAGGTTATATAATATGTTTTATAGCTTGTTTCAGAATGCTTGTTTATCTTAGCAGCTTTAGTAATCTATTAAAGAAGTATTTAACCTAGGTGTTCTAGGATATAGATTATTTTCTAAAGCTAAAAGAAAATCGTTTTATAACCAGCTTTTTTGTGTTCAGAATTAGTCAAAATATTAGGAAGGAACAAATGAAGTGAAGGTATACAGACAGCAATGGCTGACTTAATGAAGGAACAAGTATTCATTTTGTACAAACTAAATGGAAAACCATTTGGTAAGGATCGGTGGCACCCGATACTAATGATCAAATTCATCACGAATGTCTCCTTTCTCGACAGCTCCCATAATCCGTTCAATCTACTGAAATATGTTTCAAAATTTGTTTTTTTTATGTGCTTTAGTTTTTCAGGATTATACATAAAATGTATTTAAAAAAAGTAAACTAATTTAATATTTATTTAAAAAAAATTAACTCATATCAATAAGTTAATGTACTTGAAGTTCATCATACTACACAAGTACTGTTCGAATACCGAGTACAGATGACAATTTAAATTCAATTTGTTTAATTATACATACAATATACAGCATTAAAAAAAAAAAAAACGACGACTAATTGTATTTTAATATGATAGGTATTTGTTCGGTTGACTTAATAGGATATATAAAAACATTGATAATGATTCCATTCAACCGAAAAATAACCATAAGTCAATGAATGAATGCACATCACATCATTAGAAACCATCTATTTAATGGTTGTTGTAACCAACTACACACTGATAGATACAAATGTTAGCTAGCTAGCTAGCGAGCTCTAGCTATGTCTGGGGGCATTTTTTCTTTTTATTATATTTCATTACAAATAATTTACATGAAATTAAATGAATTACGTGGAATTTTATCATTAATCATAAAATAATTTTTGCAGTTAAATTTGTGTGTTATTGGCTGCTACTGTTGTACGTATAACTGTGTATCTCTTCTATATGTATATTAAATATTTTAATGTGGTTCACAAAAAAATTTGTGAAGAGTATTTATAATTTATGGTTTCTAATTTTGATGACAAATTAGATATTTTTATTTTCTTTTACTACTATAGAAAAAGGAAGTATTTTAATCCTGTCAAAATTTAAGTTTATAGTTTTATAAACATATTTTGAGGTCTCTCTAAATCCAAAACAATGGATTTCAGAAATTAATCTGTGTCTGTATATATGTATGTATGTGCGCATGTGTGTGTGTCTGTGTGTATCTGACAGCGCTTTATCGAAAGTTTTAAAACTTTTGTCGCAGCATATAGATTTGAAATCACTTCAAACAAAAAAAATTGTTCGATTTTTTTAAGCTACGTCATGTGGATAATATTGGATTACAATTAGTTATGATTTAAAATTGGTTTTACAAATTTAATTTATTTTCATACATTAATTAAATAAAATATTGTATTATTTTATCGTTTAAAATCAAGTCAACACCGTAAAATATATCATATAATTGTAATGCTGGTACAATCGTACCAAATGATATATTGCGCTCTCTTTTATACATTGTGTTTGTTATAACATACGTTCTCTATCTATAACTTGTCAAATTAAAACCATAACATTTAAAAATATTGGTTAATATTTATATATTAACTATTTAAACTCTTAAATAGCCTGAATTAATTCTACATTGTTGACAAAATAAAATAATATACCACAAAGTTTATTTAAACGAATTAAAGCAATTTCAAAATGAGTTAAAAAGTTACCTATACTCACAATTGCTTGTGAGTATAGGTATCAACTGACAACAGTGATACCGGATTTATTATTATGAACCAATTAATTTTTTTCCTTTTTTTGTTGAAAACCGTTTAGTAAAATTCAATAAATTTATACTGAATATACAAGTTACTTATTACAAAAGTTTAAAATTCCTGGTAGCTTTTATTCAGTTAATAAAAATAAATTAAATCTGTTCAGCTAACGAGATCCTCATATTATCTGTATAGTCAATTGTCCAAGTTGAAATGAATGTACTGTATGAAAAAAAATACTGTATGTTAAAATTATTATATTTAAAAAATTGAATATGACGTATCACAAACAATTTTTTGGGATTTGCATTTTTCCAGGAATATTAAAATTAAATTTTCTACTAATCGTATTTTAATAGAACTACTAAATTTTCCATTAATTATAATTTCACGATAGGTAAAAATTACATATTATATGAATGCTTTGTACATTTGGCCATATAGTGATAATATTGAAATAAATAATGTAATAAATCATTTCATACATTACGTTTTAATAAAATATTGTTCATTCACCTGTCTGTGATTTCCATAACCAAAGCCAAAAAATATAAAATTATTTTATTAAAACTTATATTGTCAATTATTACAAAGCTAACATAAGCATAATTTGCAGTTCTAAAATTTCGCATAAATAAGTAGTATTTATTAACATTATTAAAATTATTATTTACATTAATTAGTATTTATTAAAATTTTTTCATTTAAAACACAATCTGTAGCTAAATACAATTCCATATGCAAAATATTTTTGCTAGCATCAACTCTGGAAACGGCTTTTTTCTTTAAAATTTTTAATCTCCATTGGGTTCAAAGAAAGTTCAGCAGGCTATTTCGTTTCGTCATTGAGTTATCTTGAGATTTTGAGGTTTATGACAGACATCCGCAATTGTAATTTTTAAGTGATAAAAGCTTAGATATGCCTGCAGAATGAAAAAATGTACTTATTTACTATAAACTACAGGTGGTTTTGAAAAAATTCAATAATTTTTAATAAGGATTTTATCTAGGAAGGCTTTATTTTTGTTCTTATATAAATTTTTCAAACTTTACAACTAAATTTTATAAATTTAATTGAGTTTTTATCTATGGATTTAGTTTTAGACAACGTATTTTATAAAATGCTCACGAATTTTGAATAACTTGTCAAATTAGATTATTCACTAATTATTGTAAAACTTTATTATTTTGTATGAATAATCTATTCAACAAATTAATACACACATGAGAATAAATAATATTCTACATACGAATATGGGTGCCTCAATTTGGGAATAAAACTTTAACATTCGAACGAATTTAAAGTTTGATATAAAATAATATTAATAGTTCTATATTCGGACTTATCACATAAAATATAATTAACAATACACTATTTATGCAAATATTCTAACATAAACTAATCATTCCTTCGTTTATTGTTTACATGCTAGCAAACCATTAATTTGTTATCCACGCGCTAATAAGTTTTTTTTTCTATTTAAGAAAAATTTTATCTATGTACCCATTGAAATTACATTCGTATTTAATGAAACAATTTTAGAAATAAACAAATTCATTAAACTCAACATTAATGAATAATATAGTAATGTGGAAGCAAAAGAAATTCTTTGGGTTTTGGGATTCGTGTTTATTATGGATGTTTTTGAGAGTATACGATAAAATTAATGACCTGGGTCTCATAGAAAAAATAAAATAGCATATTCAATTTAATCGATTTTTTTCTTTATTACTTGGCTAATGATGCCACTCACCTGTGATCATTTTTGAATCCTCTATCGACGACATAAATTCAATTTGATTAATGAAACGATAAATGAATATTTTAGACGTTTTAAAATTCAATACACAGTTTTTGGAAATTATTTGAACAACGAATGTGCAATAATTTTACTAAACTAAAAAAAAACGTACGAAAGAACATATATTTCAGTGCAGTGTGACTGATAAAAATGTAATTTAACGTTTAAATTTTCTATATTACTATATATAGTAATTGAGCGAATGATATGAGGTCGATGTTTTAATAAATCAAATTCGTATTTGTCTATATTTGTTATTTATTTGTTGCAATGTTATTTTCGAACGCAATGTCCGATTTCAATGAAACTATTATGGTAGGAATTTTAATGTTGAGTTTTTGGGAAAACTTAATCCTAAATTTTATGGAAACTTTCCATTTAAACAAATATGTTAGATAATTTTTCTACAAATACTAGAAAGATGCGGTTTTTATTTAATATAAAATAACATAACAGAATAGGAGGAAATCAGTTTATTATAATTTTTATAATATCTGTGTCTGCTCCCGTTGGGAAAAATTGTCTAAGCAATTAACCTTTTTTCAATTTGAAATCACAAAAATTAAGAAAACTGTAATATTCTTATAGCATCCCAACCTTTGAGAGAATCTCCGAAAATGTTAACCTAGTTTTATGAAAATAGAAAAATTTATGTATTTTTAGGATTTACCTACCTGCATTTCTATGCAAGGCAGATGGAATTATTTGGCTTCCTCTTAGTAAGGCCTACCATTCACAGAACTACTAGTAATAAAACATTCTAATTTATAAAATTCAATTACAAATTATAGGATTGATGACTTAAATGTATGTGTGTGTCCCATGTATATATGTCGCATATAAATAAATACATATGTATATAAATGTATGTATTTCTCTATATAATATATATTATGTTATATAAGTTTTCCATTTTATTTGTAACTTAATTAAAAGATTCCCAGAATGCTAATCAACTCAATTTTGTTCAAACCATTTAATAATCATAATGTGAATGACAATTCCAAGGCTGCCTGCCTGTATAATACAACACAAATAATGTCCACACCACCCGTTGGGTTCTTCTATTCTATATTCTTCTACATAGGGTGTTGGTGTTTTACATAAAAGTGTTTTATTTATCATAGAGTTTTCGTTTATCAATCTAGAGTTACCAAATATGTGTATATCATGTCAATTCTTTATTTATGATTTGAAATTCTTTTGTTTAAAATATAAAACGGGAGGTTCATAATATATAGTTGAATATAAAGATTGCGTATTTTATGCATTTTAAAAGAACTGCAGTTAAGATTGAAAATTCGAAAATTTCATGGTTCCTAAGTAATCGAAAATTGCATCATGCTTAAATATATACTACAATAATAACAATAATAGTGTTCTATCTCCGTTCATAATACTCTTCCCCTACTCACTTAAGTCATTTTAGAATTATTCATATTGATGGCATGAGTGAAAGAAAGATGAATAAGTCAGGGGATAGAAAGTTGCACCCAATTGTAAAAGCAGCTGACTTTGATAAAAATCAAATTACTCACCGCCTCCACAAACATGGCCCACCAGTAGAATTACTATAAAAGTTATGGAAGATTTATAGCTTATGTAGTTTTTCTATTATCAAATATTTTACGGATTCCTAGCTTGATTTTATAAAATTATAACATAAAATTGTACTCAATATAATAAAAATAAGTAAACGACTAAATAATCGATGATTAAATACTGATTGACTCTTATTAAACTAATTTTTACAAAGTAATTTGAAAGGAATTACAAGAAAAAGTAATGAATTTTAAACATTCAATAACAATTTTCGTGATAATAAAAGTTTTAAAATGAAAAATGACAATGTATTGTTTTCTGGCATACATACACCAAATGTGAATCTTAATGCCAATCGAAGTAAAATGTGGAAGTTTATAGGCCCTATAAATCGAAAAATTTTAAATACATTAATGTTTTGTTTCATTTGCTCATTCAAAATTATCCGGATGAAAAGTAAGGGCTATAATTTAAATATGGAAACTTTCTGTCCCGAGAACAAAAATTTAGAAGGTTAATGTCTTATTTCAGAAAAATTTGACCATATCAATTCACTAATTTTTTTCCCGAAAACTCATAAAGATCAACACCCTTCGAACTATGTCAACCAACAGTATGTGATTTTTTTCGAAATATGTCTCTAAAATTTTGGGTTAACTTATTTATTCTTCACTTAGCAAGCTATAAAAGTTATTGATTATGCGGAGTATAGGAATAAACAAACCTAAACTATTATCTAAATCATTATACTCTATATAAATTACTTCAATATTTAGGATAATTCACCTTTTATTTCTGTCAATGAACTGGTCTCTAATCTTGTAATAGAAGTAGTTGTAAACCATACAATGACACGTTTTTCGTCAGTTTTCGGTATCCATGTATATAGACGGTACATAAGTATATTATATTAAATGTATAAGGTATTCCAAGTTTCTTCATCTGCATTTATTTCATTGTGTGTATGAGAACAGTTTTCATTTATATACATCAACTTCTCGAGAATAGCATACAATTTTCACATTTCTCTACGTAAAATACCATTTTCTTTAATCAGGATTGTGTTAAATTAAATCTTTTACGATTGTCATTTCTACACGAATATTTATACATTAGAGTGTCATTAGGTCTTTCCAATTTAGGTAAAATTGACGTATATTTTTCACTTTTACATATAAAAGTTATCAAAAAAAATAATAAGAAAATGAACAAAATTACAATATTATTTAGAATCAGCATTTTATTCTTATGCATAAAGCATTTACAGACGACAGCAAAATTCTAAACTTAATTAATCAAGATAAAAGCTTTGTAATTTCCAGTTATAAACACTGATTCATTTGGCAAACCAAATTATTCTTTTAAAAGCGATATTGACCTTTTACAGTGTGTATTGAAATATAATATATTATATAATGGTCGAGTTAAAAACGTACCGTCATAAAATTTTGGATTATTAGACCGGTGCTGTGGCACATAAACAGACGATGTTTACAAAATATTTTGATGGCATTGTTAGATTTTAGACAATAGATTTTAGATCTTAGATTTTAGACTTTTTCAACTTTGAAAACTGAAAATTTTATTTGAAAATTTTCTTTTTTCTTTTAACTAGTCTTCATGTAACTCTTTATTTTTATTTATTGATTCATTAAAAAAAAAAAAATGCACTGATTCAAAATTCTGCATTAATATAAAATTTGGTGTTACGTTTTTAACGTTGAATATTATTGGAGATGTAAATAAAATTTTGATTTAAGTGGTTATGCATAAAACCACTTAATTTTTATTAATCTATTTTCATTGTTTGATTCCAGTTTTATTTAAAATAAAGTACCAAAGTGAAAGTGAATTATATTGGCATTGTATGAAAGATCCATATGGTTTTTCACCGATATGTTTATACGTATTTTGGACTTCCCAGAATTTTAAAAGTAATATCCACCTTTAATGAATTATCATTACATACAACAAATAAAATTAAAAATTATAATCAACTTCTAAGAAAAATAGCATCTAATTATACATTAAGATAAAATACGTTTCATTATTAACTTTTAAATGGTATTTCCTAGAAGAAGTCAATAAGAAAGCTACAATTTTGCACTATATAAAATATTTCATCATCATGCTAGTTTTAAACATTTTCTTTTTCAAATGAAAAATTTATTCAAGCATAATATAAGATGCGAGATGTTTCTTTGAATTCTATTTGCAATTTTTTAGTAACTCCTTAGTCTGTGTTTAGTATTAAAACGTATTTGATAAAGGTTCTATATTTTTTATAAATGTAAACAATTTGTAGAGATAATTCACCTTATTCAATACCCTTCCCTCCTTTATTATAATCATGATTAAAACTATATTTTTAAGATTAACTATTAATGCTTTGGAAAAACAGAAAACTAATTCAATGATTACACTGCGATAAAAGTAACAACAAATGACAAATTTGATAATCAAGCTATCGTCAATTAAAATTGTGGTTTGAGTAGGTCAGTTGGCATAAAAAACAACATCAATAACGTAGTTTTATGGGCTTTGTAGCTCTCAAACGATGATTTTCAGGAAGTAAGATTTTTAATGGTTTACACAACTCTACTAATAAAAGGAAATATATATCTATTTTGTAATATTATCTTCTTAAAACATTGTGATTTTTGTAATAATAATTTTTGTATTTAATCGATAGATTATTCTTTAATTACCTGGGCAAAAAATATACGCCTTAATTATTCGTAATTACCTTTATTAAAAATATTCTAAAGGTTATTCGTTAAAATAATATTCAAATCATACTATGAAAAAAATCGAATTTTACCTTCTTTAACTATCAGCAAAAGGGTACAATGTAATAGTATCGAAATTTCGATATCCAATTTCCACCGGATCTACAAGGATTGAGGTGTCATAATTCCAAAAAAAATCTGTTTTCACAAATTAGTATCTGCGTGTAGCTGAGTGTGGTGAATAAAATGGTAATCTGTCTTGATATTACTTCTATTTGTGACTTTTGGTTAAAATCGACTCACCAGGTGTCCCACTTAATTCTAGTGATTTTCGATTCTTTACTTTTTTCTGGAGTATAGCTCCAACGATGTTGTTTGTACATTCACAGTAGACAGAACACAATAATTTCTACCACGTTTATTTGAAACGTTTCTTCCAGAAAATTCAAGTAAGCGAAAAAAATTTAAGTTAACAAATTTAGCTTCATACATAATACAGTAAAAACTCATGGTTGACAACCTCAAGCGAAATTTTGGATTTATTCGAGCTCGTCAAATTAAGAAATGGTATATTGATTACGTGCTGAACGTGTCCGGCAAATTAATATACCTTCATCTTCAAAGGTACCTGGGAGTTTACCCTATCTATATCTGTCACGCTTTAATATTAATCGAATCTCCCGAATCCAGTAGGTCCTAGCATCGTGGGCTCCCCTACCATAAGTATATATAGTAAAAGTTCCATTACGCGTCGCAGCAGATATTTTGTTGTAGATGTAAGTGAAAAATTGATTT
The DNA here is from genome assembly GCA_020423425.1 of Chrysopa pallens. NCBI lineage: Eukaryota > Metazoa > Arthropoda > Insecta > Neuroptera > Chrysopidae > Chrysopa > Chrysopa pallens. Next base: position 12,301,283 of record CM035594.1, read on the forward strand.
GTTCAAAGCAATTTTTCAAAACTATAAATCTTTTATTAAAAATTAAATAAGAAGTTAAATAAAAATATTTTACTCATTTTTTATTTATAATATTATTGTTATTTCAACTGGTTATTCGTTTAATAGAATTAGACACAATAGTGAATGTGATATTAAGTATCATACATCACCTGATTGAAGGTATTACTCATTTAAAATAAACATATTTAGTTTTATTAATGGTGTATTTTAAATCTAATGTGGAAAATTTCCGAATACCTACTCATTATTTCCTTTTACAATGATCTTGATATAAATCTATAGGTCAGTCTCAATACTTGTAACAATACAATGTTTCCTTGAAAAATGATATTGTTGGAAATGATTTAAGTTACAAAATAAAAAAAAAAATAACCATACCTTCTACATATGTATTTTTTATTATAAATTATTACATATAACATGAAACGATTATTTATTATTTCTTATAGACTGAAAGTTAGACACTAAGATTGAAATTATATGCATAAAGTCTCTCAGAAAGTAATTTGTAAGAATAAATGGCCGTCGCTTTTTTTCGGAAATTAAGTTAATTGTAGGCTTATTAAAAATTGACGAAAATTAACTTTAACAAAACATATTCAAAATGTTTTACCAAGTGTTAGAATTCTATTGTAAAACCATGAAAAAACGTCCGTTTGGTTAAAGAGAAAATCTGAGAGTCTGTCTGGGATCAACTTTCAGAAATACAAGCTCATACAGTGTAAGAATATGCAGATTTTTCGAAATAGAGTACCGACCTGTTCTTTCAATTATCTTTCATAAGACGTGGTGAGATATAAAAGTTGCGTAAATTAACTCAAAAAATTTATTCCAGTGATAAAATCTAGAAATTGTATATATATATAAGCACAAGAAAAGATTTTCAAAAATGGCAGAAATTTTTCTCTAGTGACAAAGTGTGGCAGACGGTTTTTAAGTTAACGAAAATTAAAGAAAACTACTTCGTAAAAAAAAGATAAAAAAATTTGACTATCCCAATTTACAAATAATACCACGCTTGCTTACGATTTCCAGTTGCTATTGTCGATGAAATTTATTTCGAACAAAAAACTATGAATATGTGAACATGTTGTAAAAAGTATTCATTTTATGTGAAATAAGTAATTATTAATATAATTTGAAATAAAATTATAGATAATTGTAGGGGGCAATTTAAATTATAACTGTGATGATATCTTTATAATTATATGCATTGTAAAATGTACAATGTGATAAAATTATAGTTAATTTGTCTATTTTTAGGAAAATGAATTTACTAAAATACGTGAATATTAGCATGTTTTAACTAAACGGATATTCAAGTTCATTGAAAAATATTATTATGTATGTTGTCTAGATAATTTATTATTTTCTAAAAGACATTATTGTTAATGATTTTGAAATGATGAATTTACAAGAAATAATTATGTTTTTATTTATACTAGTGGACCTGTGTGCTTTTCCGCAGCATTAATTGTTAATAATAATTTAATAGCTAATATTTTAATCTTAAATTATAAACAACTGTGACATTTTCTAAACAGACTTGATACTATTAGTCATTCAAATCACACAAAAAAGGTATGTTGTGCTCTCAACAGTCTCATCCACATGATAAGTATTGAGTCACAGAGCATTCTGAGGCCAAATTATATAATATGCATGCCTAATAGGCATCTTCTTTTTGTGTTGTGATTTTATTGTTGAAACGCTCAAATTGGATGAAATGGAGGATCAACTTTTCTTCAATAAGTTAATATATAGATAATTAAAATTTATTTTATAACCAATTTCCTTGCTTACAGACTAATTTTTAAAAATTTTTTCTTAAAAAATACCCATTTGGACGTCACCGTGGCTGTCTGTTATGTCTGCTATCTATTATACCAGGATAACATCGTAACTGAAAGTGTAATCTTTTAGTGTTTCGGGCCTTACAAATGAAGAATTAAATCTTACATCATTACTTTTGCACGTATACAATATATTACCATGAAAGTCAATATAATATACGTAAGACATTGTACTTAGGTATTTTAAAATGATATGACATTCCATAGTTAACTGACATGACAATGACATTGTTAATAATTTCCTTCAACTGTAAAATTAATAATGATTTTTACTTAAAACTGTATCTTTCGTGGAAATTTAAAAAATAATGTACAAATATGTATAATGATTTTTATAATACAGATAGTAATTATTTTCTGTGAATCATTTTTTTTTTTTAATATATATGTTTTTATATTCATTATTTATAAATATGCTAGGATCAACGGTACAGAAGACAGGGCAAAGAACCATTAGTGAAGTTTATTACTTCTCATTTCCATGGTGTTCCAGTATGTTACATGTGTTTCATAATTATGGTAAAAAAATTTGTTTGTCAATTTGAATAAAGTTAGAAGTAAATGGAAAAGATTTTCTATAATAACTTTTCCTATAAAAATAAAACCGTGAACTTCAAAAAAATGAACTAAAATGTTAAAATAATTTTCAATTAAATACTTCTATGAATAATCCTTTCTGACTAATTACTACTCGAAGACGATACAAATGAACCATTTTTTAGCTTAGAATATGACTGACTTACTTCGAAAAGTAAATGGTCTCAGAAGAATCTATATATAAACAAAAAAATTGATGAAAACTGTTCCGAGTCCACCCAGCCGTTTTATCCACTCGATTTGTATATTTTTTTAAATGAAAGTTGTTTGTGTCCAGGTAAAGCATGAAGCATTGTATTATATCTATCTTTTGTCTTCCTCAGGTTATACTCGAACGCGGTGTTGTGATAGTTTTGTTTCCTAATATCACCTAATAAAAAGGATCCAAGAACACTCAGTTACTGAAGATCTTTCATTTGGGCTATTAAACTCTCAAATTGGACGAGAGGCACAGGCTTGTCTTTCAACGATGTGTGAGACTTTCTCTACTCAAACCTTTTCTTAATTTAAGTTTTGCATCTGTATTATAATTACGATTTGAAAAATTGCATCTTTAAGTTCGTTCTTTTTAGATAGATAAGTCTAGTAAAACCCTTTTTAGAAAGCCTTTTTCTGGAACTCCCTTCAAATGAAGAATTAAAAGTATAGTTTATCTTTATTTCCTATATTTGGCCTTAATAAGACCAAAATTTTAATAGAACTCTTTTGGATAATGTATAGACTCTATATCGGTATAAATTTGAAACAGATTGATACAAAAAAAAAAAAAAACAAACAAACAAACAAAAAAAAAAAAAAAAAAACTTAAATAAAAGTTTATAAAATTGAAGTTTCAGAAAATGTAGTTATCAGTTTAGAAAATAATGTTTATATAGGTTAAATGTATATAATAAGTATTATATAAGAAATGTCTATATTTAGAAAGTAGTTTTCAATATTATTCATAATTTAAATGGTTATCAGTTTCAAAATACCAATAATACCTACTGATTTTATTTACATAAGTACTCAGTTACTAAAGACCTTTCATTTGGCCTATTAAACTCTCAAATTGGACAAGAGGCACAGGCTTGTGTTTCAACGATGTGTGAGACTTTCTCTACTCAAACCTTTTCTTAATTTAAGTTTTGCATCTGTATTATAATTACGATTTGAAAAATTGCATCTTTAAGTTCGTTCTTTTTAGATAGATAAGTCTAGTAAAATCCTTTTTAGAAAGCCTTTTTCTGGAACTCCCTTAGAATAAAGAATTAAAAGTATAGTTTATCTTTATTTCCTATATTTTTTTATACAAAATTTTAAGAGAACTCCTTATTTTTCGCTTAATGTATAGACCATATTTTGGAATGAATTTGAAACAGATTGATACAAAAAAAGAACAAGTTTAAATAAAAGTTTATAAAATTTAAGTTTCAGAAAATGTAGTTATCAGTTTAGAAAATAATGTTTATATAGGTCAAACGTATATAAAAAGTATTATATAAGAAATGTCTATATTTAGAAAGTAGTTTTCAATATTATTCATAATTTAAATGGTTATCAGTTTCAAAATACCAATAATACCTACTGATTTTATTTACATAACCTACAATTGTGTGTCTATATCTATGGCGAAATAACGATAATAAAGATAATATATACAGTACTTGCAATAAATAATGTTCTGAAACAGTATCAAATGTTTTATTGGGCTATTATTGATCAGAAAAACTTAAGCTTTTGTAAACTTAATATACTTAGATTCAAATACAATAATATTTTTGACATAACCATACGCCAAGAATAGTTATATATTTAAGAACGAGTACGTTTTAAAACTTAAAAGTCACTCCTATCAAATGTTGGAATCGAAAATTGAAACTCGTGTTTGTCTCCTTTAAATTATATTTTCAAAAATCATTTGAAAGTGGAAAATTTCATATTTTTATTTAATTATTTTTTTTAAACTAAAAATTAATTTTTTTGTTTCTTTAATTCCATGTTCAGTAAATAATTTAATGTGCAGTAAATAATGTAATGTAGTATATATATAAGTATGAATTTTTTCGCTGTTTTTGGTGGAATCTAAAAATTTCATTTAACATTACAACTTTAATTAAAATGTGTCCCAAAATTTCGTACATCAATTCTCCTAATAACAGATATCATAAAATTTGCACTCTTTGTTCTTGCAGAGCTTAGTTCCTAAATTTTGAAAATAATGGGTTAAAAATGCTATATATATACTATGTAATATTAGTATATAGTCAATATTGAGTGGTTAGATGAAACTTAATAACCAAAGGGTTGAATCGTTGGTTAGATCATAATAAAATATACGTATTTATTTCTATACAGTGACTCACAGGAGTGTAGTTGTTCACATTAACCTAATCTACACTTCTTTCCCGTCAAATTCTTCTAGATATTTCAAATTGCCTTGAGGTAGAATTCATTCGGCAAAATAGATATAAATTTCAGACAGCCTTGTCAAAGCTTTCTTCAGTTGTTAGAAGAGGTGATTGACGCGAAACTAATAACTGCATCTCAAATTCATGAGGTTCATAAACGAGCGGTCAAAAATTATCGCTAGTTACATGACAAACAATATATGTCGGATATTTACTAAAGTGATAGTATATTGATCAATATTCACGATACTTAAATATTTATAGTATTTTATGAATGCTAACTAAAAGAAGCCTAAACGATGAAATTCAATCATATGTCGAGTATCTAAACAATTAATTCTGTTAGTTGTTATCTTCACTTGTTTAGATATAAATTTCAATTTGACTTTTATAAATAAAACTGAAAAATTTAATCGATCTCTATAAAGATATATCTGATCGATAAATGTTAAAGAAATTTTTCTCTTACATCTATCCATTCTTTTATCGTTTCGGGACGTGCTGTATAAGAGGATATTATTAAATTTCTATATTTCACCCTATATATGTATAAATTGGAGTATGTGTGTATGTGTGTGTGTGTGTGTGTATTTGGTGAAAGGGTGTGAACATGATGTATAATGACATATCTCGATAGCAATAAATCATTTCATGAATAACACATTTGCATTCGTATTATATATTATATGTTGTGTAATGTAATCAGATTCACAACGGATCAATCATCTTATGTGAGAAGTCACCACACGATTTGAGTTGAGTATGAGACTTGTTTGTTTACTCAATCAATTCACACACACACACATGCATTTATAGAGAACGGCTGGTGGAACTTTCATACCACTAACCCCACTACAATCATCCTCTGATTGGAGAATTTCAATTTATTCGAAGCAACTCGGTCAGTGTTCGTTAGTTATGATTTACACCAGCCATTAAAAGAATATGTTTATGATACGATTGGATCAGAATATTGCTAGATAAGTTCGCAAAATTCGGCGATCTAATCACTGTTATAATTTTTGTGTGATTGAACGAAAAAAAAACTAGATTGATTTCAGAAATTTAGAACGGAAAGAAAAATTATATCGCTGATATCGACATTCTCATAGCATTGAGCATTTGATAGACGCTTCATATTGAGCACGTGGTGACAGATAAATAAATGTTAAGGAGTTGCGTTTTGGGGTTGCCAACTTCATTTTAAATCGAACATAGCTGCACACCCAAGATGGTAGAATGGATATTTTTATTGCACTCCTACAAAATGGGAATCAAATGAAAGGGCTTGCTAAGAAATACTCGAAAAATAAAGTGACGTCACTATAGTGACGTCAAAATAGTGCACTTCTAAAGCTTTAAACTCAATTTTCGAACTAAATAAATACTTAAGTTCTTAAATCTACTAAAGTTCTTAAGTTCTTAAGAGTTCTTAAATCTACTTAAGTTCTTAAGTTCTAAAGAGTTCTTAAATTTCACGTTAAGCTTGAATACCATATACATTGAGTTGTATACGTTGAGAGTAAAAGCTCTTTAAGTAAAATTTTATTTTTTCTATTCAGGAAATTTAAATAAGAGAGTGTTTTAAAAAGATTTTTTACTTTTAGTTTATTTTCATAACATTAAAGGAAAAAGAAAGCTTGTTCTTAGTTTTATAAAACAATTTAACATACAACAATTGTATTGAGATTGTAAAACTGTTTTATAGAATATAGAAAATCATACATCAGAATAAAAAACCAATAATCAAAAACTCGGCAATACCATCGTTTAAACAAATTGAGAAAATAACATAATAAAATTGAGTTTAAATTTTGAATGCAAACAACAATTCTTTTTACATGTTCCCAAGGGAATGCAAAATATAAAAAAACACTCACGCAAATAAATAAGTACTATATCAATAACGAAATTTTCGTATATATGTAAAATTGTAAACTTAACATTAGAAAAAAAAAAAAAAAAATTATTTGTCAAACAAAAATGTCAAAACTGAAAAACATTATTGACAAACATATAAACATACCAACCGCTTATTTAAATTGTTCCAAGGGAATTTATAATGCCGTTTAAGCTGTTTTTAAAACACATGTGTACGTACCTATGAGTACATACACAAATACATGTTTGTTAATACTGGGTGAAGGAAAAAGAATGTCGGATATAAGCGTTTTTAATCATATGAAAGGATTTGATAAACCAGTATTGAAAGATCTGTATTGAAATATTGGGATTGTATAGTAAAAACTAGCTGTTACCCACACGCTTAGCAGGATAGTCTATCATTAATTATGTAAAAGGATGTTAATAAGAACATAAATAACGTAAAGATTATAAAAACGCACTCAAGCCAAACACAAAATTTACTTAGGCATATTCCACCACCCTAATTCTTTGTTTTTCTTCTATATTTTTATTTTCTATGCCATAAGCTTTTTTGCCGATGTTATCACACAAACACTTGCATCCACTATTTTATCCTTTTTCGAGTAAAATTTTTACAAGCTTTGAATGACGTACTTATTTATATCCAATCGAAAGCCTAAAAAATTATTTTCAACCTTCTAGCTTTAAAATTCACGTAATTTCTATACAAATTTGCGTCTCCTATTTCAACCCTTTACATCCCTTTTTCGCTTTAAAAAGTAGCCAATGTCCTTTCTCAGGCTTATGACTTTCTCCGTAACAAAGTTCATTTAAATAGGTTCAGTTATTTCGGCGTGATTGAGTAACAAACAGACTAAGGATTTTTGGCAAAAATAAGAACTGATAAAAAAAATGTACAAATTTCAAATTACTTTTAGTTTCTACAAATAATTTCCGTAAATAATTATAACGTAACACTTAAATTTTGTTTGTGCGATCAATATTGGCTAGCGTTACAAACTTTACACTTCGAGTATCAAAAATGATGAAAAATCGTTATAATTTTGTACGAAATTTTAGCGGGCGAAGTAAAAGAGAGTCACCACCAGAATTTTCTAAGAGAATAATACTTATGGGCTAGTTTATTTTATAAATGGCATGATGTATTAAAATTTTAATTTCACCCAATATATGGATATCGAAATCAGATTCATAGAAGGGGAATCGAAAAAAATAATAATATATCTAATGGATTTTATCTCCGAAATGCATACATATACTTGAAAATATCATACACCACCTATAAACGTATTTAACGTTGAGAGTTCTTATTCAAGTACCTACTACCCATTTCTAGAACGTTTTATGTTTAAATGTGTTTATATATATATATATCATATGTATGTATATATGTATATTTATTTTTTTAAATGTGCAAAAATCAAATCTAAAGTATTCATTATCGTTTCACATATAAATGGTTTTCGACCCCAAAACTTCCTATCATATTAATAGCAACAACGTGTATATTCGTTTTTTACCCTGAAGCAATCTATTGAAAATTTCTAATAATACATGCTGTTTTAAATATTTGTTGAGAATAAGTTTAAACATGTATATTGGAGGAAAAAATTTTTTTGCATATGCTTTTACATTAAAAATAACTCATTGAGTTTTGTAAGTGGCAAAAATAATCGCAATATTAAGAAATCGCTGACTTACTAAGATAGAAGCAATTTAATCAGAAGAAAGGAAAAATGTCCTATCTCATTATCAACAATTTTATTACTTAGTTGAAGATAAATATTTTAATTATAGACCAGAGTAGAAGCCTTAAAAAATGATAAAAAGTGAAAGAAAATTATAGTAGGATGAAACCAATTGGAAACGCAAGATAATATGATAAAAATGATAGGAAAAATAAATTGCGGGCGATATGAGTTCGGGAAATAGGAGGGGGTGAGTTTTTAAGGGTAAAACACGGTTTATTTTAATTTCCGGCAAAACTACAAGTCCTTTGGAAAAAATTTAAATGACAAAGTTGTAGGTAATAAAAATATCTACAAATTTTGTATTTACACTTTTTTTCACAGAAACTCAAAATATTTCGATTGAAAATTACGGTGCTTTTTCGATATTTTCTTAAAATAAGGTGGTACATAAAGGTAGAGTAAGTTTTCGTAGAAAAAAGTTTTTTTTGTAAAAGATAAAAATACAAAACTAAAAACTTGGTTATTTGAATTTTCACATAAATTGTGAATTATCTTTTTATTACCTACAACTTTGCCATATAACTTTTTTCCATAGGACTTGTAGTTTTGCCGAAAGTTCAGATAAACCAAATTTTATCCTTAAATACTCACCCCCTTTACTTCCCGAACTCAGATCGCCTGTAATTTATTTTTCCTTTCACTTTTATCATATTATCTTCCGTTTCCAATTGGTTTCATTCTACTATAATTTTTATGTTTTCAAAAATTATCTACCCTGGTATATTATTAAAATTTTTCAAATATAAAAAAAATACCGCGCCTTCAATAAAACCATAACTTTAAGGTAAAATATAATTTTAATTGAAAACAATAAATAATTTGATTGTGACCAATTACCTTTCGAATTCAGTGCCAATAAATCAACTCGAAATTTAGTCACAAAAAAGTTATTTATAAAAGTTAAATTTACGTCTCTTTAAAAAAAATTTTATTGATAGTTTCAATACCGTTCTAAACTATGCAATGACATTAAGCTCCATGTAAACGAGTTACATAAATACAACATTACAAGATATTTCCTCGTATTTTTCATATATGCTTTGATATCTGCAGAATACCAATTATGTAATTAAGAGTTTGCAATATCACATTATGTAACGCATTGACTATTGATTAAAATGCCAGATCATGTATTAAAAATTGTTGGCTCATTTCAGTAATCAATGGTTTTTAAATAGGCAATTATATCACATTTCTACGATTATTTATTATTCAAACCAAAAGAGGGATTAGAAGTTTGAAGGAAAATATATTGATATACAGTGGGATTAAGCTTAGGGAAAACCAGGATCTTAGTGGAGGAAAACAAATTTGTTAGATAAAATGAAAATTGGCAGATCCTACTGAACCTTTTTTTCAAATACAGGGAAAGCAAAAAGTATACAGACACGCTTTTTTTTATTTTACCGACTGAGGATCTGCAAAAATACGAAAGTAGAACTAGATGGAAAGTATTCAACAGATTTGAATTCAGTTTAGTTGTGTCTAAAGTTGTCGTTATCAAGGAGCTAGTAACCGAAAATTAAATGCATTCGATCTGTTACGACATCTGGCCAAGTATGACTTGCAAGAAACATTTTTCTCCATAATTATAGTTTTTGAATATGGATTATCTACAACATCCGTAAACTGTGAGTGAAGCTTCGGTAAACTGAAATTGTTTAACACTTTTTGCGTTCAAAAATTGAGGTCATTGTCTATCTAGCCTCGGTTTAGCCACCGAAAAAAATTACTGCTTTTTTTCGGACTTTAATCAGCTTATAGATAATATTTTATGCTTTTTCATAACAACAGATGATGTGTAGCAGTACAAATATTAGGAACAAAATGCTAGGACGTAATTGAAGAAATTTTTTTATTTTTATCTTTCCTTGTTATAAGTTTCTAGTATGCAAATTGATTAGACTTTTGTCTCTCCAGTCACAAAAATGACTCTCATTGTGAAGTTTTTTTAAACAATTCAGCTAAATCTCAACAGAAAGGGATGGTGCAGTACCAGTTTTTTTATACAGTTTGATAACACCGTAGGTCCGACACTGGTTTTAATTTTTATTCTATATAAACGGCAACATTTTTGTCATCAAAATTACGCAGGTACATAAATTGATAAATATTTTTTCATAAAAAATAAATAAATAAACTGTTGGTTATTTATTTTGATATAAAAATGTACTTAAGACCATACCATAGATAACCACATAAATAAAATCTTATCATGAATGTGTTTAATAAAATAATAAAAAGAAATCAGTTTTAATAAAATTTTGGTATAAAGTTTATAGGTACCTCACAAACTACGTGATGTTTTTAAACAAATACATACAATATTATCTAAAGAGCAGCCAACAAACATTTTTAAAATATTAATAATAAAAAAAATATTTTATAATCAACATAATAATAATAATAATAATAATACTCTTATCAATTTCACCATTAGACTACATGTCTCGGAAATATCTGATTAAATTTTATAAATGTGTAGTGTACAGGATGATTTGATTAACTTGACATTTGCAAATTACTCGAAAAATAAGAAACGAGAAAATTGTTTTACATCAAAGGTAAAATGATTAAAAAGGACGGCTTAATTTCAAATTCATATTTATCTATATTTTTTGAAATATAAAGTTATATTTATACTCCAGATGGATATTTTTTTAAAAGATAAAATTAAACTTTCGCCTGAACAAAATAACGATTTTGAAACTGTTTTTTTTTTTCAATTACTCAAGTTAAAAAAAGCTTGAGAATAGAAAAAAAAAGCTTAACAGTATTAAAATAAATTTATTACGTTTTTTATTTATTTTTGTTATCTTTATTAAAAATACGTTTAAAAAGAAGTTAAAAAAATGTCCTGAAAATCTTAAAGATTCTTTGTTTAAACCTAAGCAAAAACTTTTTTTAAATTATCCACTTTTCGTAATTATTTTTGCATAAAAACTGTCTGTTAATGTTTGCTCGGAACTGAAACCTATCCATTATAAACAAATTTTTACAGACGATACTATTATTTTTTCTTTGCAAAATTCACAATAGAAAATATTGGTTTCAAACTGTTGTGTCATGATATGGATATGTTTCAAGTTACCTATGGAATAGATTCATTTCGTTTTAGATCATGAAGGCGTCTGGTTGTGTTATACGAACATATTTCAGTTGAAGTTGGCTATGGACCGAGTTGACGTTTTTAGCTAGATAAAATTTATAGTTTGAGTTTCTGGTCAGCATTCACATGTAACGTTTAGAATAAATAAAAAGAATATATTTTTATAGTATTTTTGTGTTCAATTTAATTACACAAACCAAATGATTAAACTTGTTAACTTTTGTTCATTCGTTTTATTTTTGGCGCATTCAAAATTAAAAAATCACTCTGTATTCTTTCACTCTATTCTATAAGTAGTTAATATATTGTTAATAACTAATTAAAAAGAGATGTCGCTAGCAGTATCTTACTTTAATAGCACTAAATAAGTCTTCGATTTAATTTCTACTCTAAATTTAATTTTTCGCTGACTTTTTTACAAGAACTGTACCATTGGACGGTAAATTTTAACACCACGGTTTGTTTGCCAGGGTGCAGGTATTTAAAAGTTGCTATAAAACCATGTACGTTGCTACTTTCAGGAACGTGAAAAGTAAGTTACGAGCAAATAAATTTTAAATCATAAATTTTATCATAAATTTTGCGATTATATGGTAGTTTGACCTGTAGATTTCAAAAATAACATTTATTTAAAGATTGAATGTACCGTTTTTGAGATATCATCAAAAATGCGATCCAGAGGCCGATTTTGTGGATGATTTCATGCAATATCTCAAAAACTAGTTGACCGATCGTAAAATAAATGGTTTTTTTGATTTTTTTACATGCTAATTATCTTAGAAAATACATAAACAGCGATTAAAAAAAAGTTTAACTTTTCGACGATTTAATAAAGTTATACACAATCAGATAAAAACATCTAAAGTTAAAACAATCACAAAAAGTATGTTTTCTACAAATTACCATTTAAGCCCTAATTAAGATTCAAAATACACTAAATTGGGAGTAGGCATAAGGAGTGAAGAACATGTTTAGTGTATTTTCAGGTTGATAAGCGACAGAAACTATTAAAACTGGACCAAAAAATCTAAATAAGCCTAAGAAATCATTGAACCTTACAAATCTCATAATGACTACTTTTTAGAAACTTAAAAAATACAGAAAAATATTATTTTCCAAAAGCTTAAAATTTGTCGATAACATGTGAAGATAACAACTAACAGAGTGCGTTGTTTAGGTATTCTATATATGATTCAGAATCAATGTTTTAGAACTATTTTATTCATTAGCATTCATAAAATATACTAAATATCTAGTATATACAGTTATAAATACATATACAGTCATGAGATGTGTTTATTAGCTTAATTTAAACAAAAATTGTGGCGAATTCTAAACATTTTACGAAAAAATGTTTCAAACGAAATACAAATTTTTCATTAAATGTATTGATTGTACACTAAATTGGACACAGTGTAAAGTATAATTTTACGACTTTACATATAAATTTTTACAATGCATAATGATATTCATTCGTGCGACGACTAGACAAAAATTTCATGACAGCTAATATGAATTTTGTACATACACGAAAAAATTTATGTTTATTTGAAAACTCAAATAAATCATAATTACTTTGTACCCGATTGTAATCATTTTCACTTCACTTCTATCTGCGTCAAGACCGGATTTGTCAATCAAAATTTTAGAGAAATCGTAAATTGATTTTAGAAAGATTGATTCAAAAACGTTCTTTGTTGCAAAACACTGTTTTATTGGAAAAACAATGGTAACCACAGTGAAAAAATTACACATTTTTTAAATACCTGTGTAGGTAAATTATAAAAAAATTTTTAACGTTGAAGTTATTGATTTGGTTTTATATTCTATTATTTCGATTTATTTATCGTAAGAAAACTTTGATTGAAAAAGTAATTTATTATCTTTCTTCATTACCGGTTTTAATCTTGAGATCAAGTTTAAAGATTATTTGAAGGTCAACGAAATTTTTCTTGGTTTAAACGTTGGATCATGGATCCTTTGAACCAATGGTCCGATTTGGCTCAAAAGCAAACTTAAAAGTAATTTTAATGTCTAAAATACGTCACCAAAATTTCAGCTAACTATCTCTTTTTATTTTGTTTTGGAGAAACTAATTAGGTGATTCTTGGAATACCTATTCAAAATTTTTTTCTTTTACGCTCACTATGCCCGGGCCTTGGATGGCAGTATTCAATGGGTGGCAAAATTTTAAAATCTTAAAATACCAAGGAAAATTAGCACTTAAATTTTTGTTGTGAATATGAACGTTTTGTTTTGAAGAATATTTCATATGTTTATCATAAGTAATAAAAAGTAAATAATTGAATTGGAATATACGAAAAGATTCATAAAAATTGTTACCGAATTATATTATGATTTTCTGATAGATGTATGATTGATATGGTATATAATAAAACGTTCGCTTTAGGTATATAATAAAACGTTCGCTTCAAAATCGATCAAAATAGGAGCCACCTGTTCAAATATGCAAGTTTTAAGATACAATTTTATAAAAATTAGTGCCGCATCGTATGAAAAAAAAAAAAACTTTCTACGTTTTAGAGACACTTCTAAGTAAGTGTATTTAAATTTTCTAAAAGATTCTAGAAGGAATTTTTTGCGAACGTCATTAAGTTCAATAGCAGGTTTGTTGGTGTCAAAAATTTACTATAATGATATAATCATCGGTGTATTCGCACGAGTTTAAAGAAAGAAAAAAAAATCAATTGTAATGTGTGAGAAAATGAAAGCTACCATAAGTTACAATATTTGTTGACTATGATTTAAAATTTATTATTTCTAAATTTACCATCGTTAAGCAAAAAATACGCCACATTGGATCGGACCTAGCAGGTCCTGTTAATACACTCTAACATAATATATCTTTTTTATATATATAAATCTATACAGAAAACGCATTTATATTTTATCATAATTTTATGAAAATTAAAAAAAAAATGTATACAATTATAAAATTTTCCAGAATAAAAATTAAAAATATATGTTTTTAAATAAGGGCAAAACAAAATATTAAACTTGTATGAATAAATCACATGCATTTATAAAATACGTTGTTCTAATCTGAACAGTATATTCAAAACTGAAATAACATTATCACCCTATTTGTTTCAATATATATATATATGAGGGAAAATGAGAATGACCTGTATGATTATTGTACATTTGTAAGGGTGTGCAACCGATATCTAAATCATGTAATAAATTTTCTGTCTGCCTATTTATCATGAATTATGTAGTGTATGATGTCTTGTCGCCAGTATACTCATATAGAAGGGAATCGGCTACAATCCATGTAGTTAACAATGGAATTCTTATACTAGACATATATTGAATACAGATTTTAGTCTAAAGTTTGTACACTAGCAAAAATTGAATTTTGTTTGGTAGAGATGCTTATGGAATCACGATAGGGAAGATGCATTAAAAAAAATTTGCTATTATACACATCAAAATGTGAAATTAAGCGCAATACCAAACAAACTTCGAAAATTAAATTAAAATTTGATTCAAAAAGTTTTATACTATTAAAGATTGTTTTCCATATCTCGCAAAAAAAATTTTATGGGTGATTCTACGATAAACGATTATTTTCTATGGAAAATCACATAACAAAATTTTTTAATATTAATATAACTTTTTAGTCACAATCAACTCATTTGTGCATACGAACATTATTTATCTTAAATTTTGTGGGAAAGTGCCATGGAAACCGACAGAAAGTCTTACAGTAGGATGACCTTTTTTGTATAATCACTATGGAGATGAACATATATGACGTTATTTGTGCAAATCGCTTTCTTTGTTTAATTATGCATTTTGAACGTCCAAATTTTGGCTATTTAAAAAAAAAATTACTTCGAAAGACACCAAATGTTTGGGCTTAGGTGTCGTTAAGTGATTGGGTTCGTCAGAATATTGACTAAGATTTAAGTAATAAACACCTATAATAATTATAATATATATAATTATTATAGGTGTTTATTATATAACAATCTATTATAAACTTATCGGGTTGAATATTTAGTGAATTTTATGAATTTAATGATTCTAAATATTTCACATTGATTATCAACTATATGTCGAGTACTTTACCAAATAACACTCTTAGTTGTTTTCTTCACCGATCGGTTATAGATTTTATAAAAATTAATAACCACACATGAACTACCAAATAAACTTAAAAGTTAATAAATTTCGATTTTTTGCTCCAATTTCCTAGATCAAATGATTTTGTATTTTTATAAATACGTATTTCGAGTACAAAGTTGTCACCATATACTGATGATGACTACTTTTTAGTCGAAATACATATTTATAAAAATACAAAATAATTTGATCTAGGAAATTGGGGCAAAAAATCGAAATTTATTCGACAAATCGAGTTTTCTCATTAATAATTATAAAATTAAAAGTTAATTATTAATTTGAACGTACCCAAAATAAAAATAAAAATATCAAAATGGAAACGAGATCGTTGAAAGTTATGAGAGGCTGGAACGACTGATTGGAAAACTTGACCCGAAAATTTATCAAAAAATTAAAAGGGCTATTTCGTTCTGAGATTACAATACTTGTGAGGGATCGGTGAAATAGATTAGCCTTTTTTTTCAAATAAGCTTAATAGTACTGGGAAAGTAAAACTGAAAAATTTATGAAAAGTAAAACTGTAAAATTGAACGCACCCAAAAATATGGGTAATTTTTTTCCAAACGGTTTTATTTTTGTTATTTTATTTTTTTTATTTAATTTAATATTTAATATAATTAAATATTCCTACAAAATGAAGAATTAAAATTAATTAAAACAGAAAAACTCTTCATAAAGTTTAATAAAAAAAACCATCAAAATGAGTTCATCTGATGATTATTGTTTATTTTTCAATAATTTTTTATTCCATTTGGCAGTAAAGATTTTTTAATCGAAAAAAATAAAATAAATTATAGCAAAAAAAAAAAAAAAATTAAAAGCAATATAAATAAATAATAATTATTGGATAGAATTAATAATTTAATAAAATAATTTAATAATATAATTATTATTTATAAATAATTTAACTACACATTAAATTATAATATTATTATACCATAATAAAAACCAAATAATACATTTAATCCATTAGTTTATTTAATAATATGCTTATGATGCTACGCCATAAATTTAGTACTAGTATTAATCAATTTCCGCTATCTTGACCACTTATCAGTTAAACATACAAGAAATTAATATTGATCAATGTAGTGTTAGTGAATGTATATGTATATGTGTAATACATTTTTATATCGACGTATATATCATAACATGATTATTTTTATTTTTATACAGATATTAAAAATGGAAATTAAATAAATGGATCATGTTTATATTACAGATTATAATTTAGTTTATTATTTTTTGCATTTTTTATGATTATAATTGTAATTAAAAAAATAAAAAATACTTAAGTTAACTTACTTATGTTTTAGCACGTTTACATGAATTTGGTATGCGGACATGTTGATATGTTCTTAAGCTTTTGATTGTTTGGTAGCATTAGGAACAAATGCTTCCAAATTTCGTATCGATCTCCAGATATATTTTAATTTAGCAATTCCGTGTCAAAAAAAAAGATCGCGCAAAAAACGGTTTTTTATCAATGACTTTTTGCATAATAATATTGGGGTTTAACCTCCATTCTTCAGACATAAACGTCTATAATAGAGACCACCCACCTCAATATTTATAATCTGTAATTATTTAAACAATATTCGATATTACATTATACAATTAAATTTATGAGGTGGGTGGAGTAGTGTACTTCATTCTTATCCAAACGATGAAAGTGCGATCAATCAACCGCCCCGTTAATTATAATCGATCACACTGTGTCTGCCTGGATTCGAATCCACAACCTCCCAGTCAAAGTAGTCTAGCGCGTAGAGGTTTTAGTGCCTTTACTCGCTTGGTCGCTGACTTTTTGCATAGTAAATGGCAAACAACTGTTTGATGATTTAACAACAGTTAATTCAAGTAAATACTTATACTATAATAAAGATTAGGTGGCCAGAATCAATTTTTTTATAACATCAATTCAAGCATCCTTACATCACGAACATGGATCTAAAGTTTTATTTTTTTTTTTAAAAATCACCAAAATTTGGACATTCAAAATTCCTAATTAAACAAAAAACGAAATACCTATCTGTGACGTCTACTGTTATTATCTCCATATAAATTACGTTAAATAGCGTTTTCAATCAATTTTAGTTTAATGTTAATTTAAATGGAGTTATTAAGTTTTATTTATATGAAGTCTAGTTTCACATTTTGTAGCCTTTTAAAAATTACACAGGCATTAAAACTAAATAAAAATATTAATAAATGTTTTAAATAAAATATAAATAAGTAAAATTGTATCATTAAATTTGTATAAACCTTACTACACATTTTTTTTTTAATTTTTAAAAAATGCATTAGTTTGGGTCGTAATTAATTAATTCTTCTTGGGTTTTTCAAAATTTTATTTATTTATTATTATAATTATTTTTTGAAACATTTTCGTTTTGATCATTAGGAAATGATAAATATCTGTTGTTATTGTTTCCCATAAAGAGTGCTATAAATATATTTTACAATAAATCACAGATAATCGAAAAAAATTGTCTTTTAAAGTCAAAATAATCATTATAATTTATCAACAAAATTCAGAATCGGTTGACAGTGCAAATATTATATTATATAATATAATAATTATTAATATATTTCCTGTTACTTAAATAATAAAATCAACATTAAAATTCACAATAAAAAATAAATATACTGAATAATTTATAATCACAACAAATGCATACAATTTATGCTAAAAATTTTCATTATTATGATTAAAAATAAATAATTTTTATTTCATCTCATTTGAAAATCATAATCAGTGATCATTAATACCCAATTTTGATAACTTAGATCACTTAAATGAAAATAAAAATTTATTTTGAGAATAAAAATAAATGATATATTATAATAATACAATGTATTGGGAATCGGTATGA
Organism: Chrysopa pallens; assembly: GCA_020423425.1. NCBI lineage: Eukaryota > Metazoa > Arthropoda > Insecta > Neuroptera > Chrysopidae > Chrysopa > Chrysopa pallens. Next base: position 12,319,916 of record CM035594.1, read on the forward strand.
ATATAAACGAAGTATATGAGTGCAATGAATCAATAAATACCGGCTTCAATGTCATTTGATAGGGCCGATGATACTATTTTTATTTAAATGTTCAATGTCGATATTATAATGTACACAATTTTTATTTTTATTATTATTGTTGGGTGTATAGCGAGTCAAATAAAATCCAAAATAAACCAGCAAATTTTATCTACCCGAATGATCTTCATCCACCCCCTTCCATCATAGTTTTCTTATTTGAACGATCAAAATTATAATGTTTATGTGATGTTTGACCATCGCATCCTTTTCAAATTTCGCGCCTCGAGCGTCGGCCAATCAACAGCTGGAAAATATTTGATATTTATTATCAGAGACAAAGATTTTCCCTAAATTTCCCTAAAGTTATAAAATCTTCCATAAGCATTGAAAACTTGTTCGCTGTCAGAAAATATTATTCCATTTTTCTTAAATTAAAAGGCTGAAATATGAAAGTAGGTCGCCGAGAAAATGAAAATGACGCGGATAATATGTAAAAAAAAAGTAGTTTATGATAAACGGAATACTTCCTTCTAGTTTTAAAATCGGTTAATAAAATTGATAAATAGTATATGGGCTTATGGAAGCCAGAATGTTGAATAAAAATATTTGCAGAATATTTTGAAAAAATTTCAATATTCTGTTTAAATTCAAGGGGAAATGGCTAATCCTTACCAATCCTTTAATATGCTCGATCAATTTTTATTCATTCTCATCCAAGTAAAAAACCAAAAATATTAAAGGTCAAATTTCTACATAAATGTCTCTAATTATAATCGGAAATTTGTAAGGAATTACTTAAATTTTTGCGGATCGCATACAAGTAACAGGCCCTAACACACAAAATAAGAAATTTTATGTGGATTTTTATCGATTTGATTAACTAATCTACATCCAGGTGGACACATAATTAATATGGTTAGAAACGCTAGTCTGATATAGGGACGGGCAAGTTGAAAACTTTCAAGTATAGAACAATTCTCTTTTAAACTACGTACATTGAATTAACGACTACAGAAGGCGATTTAAGTATATTTAAAGGTTTCAAAATATTGAAATCAATATCTTACGTCATAACAAATATCTTAAATAAATTATAATTGACAATTCTTAATCACTTCATCCATAGAAAGACCATTACCATAAAAATTATACTTAACATTCTTAAATTAATTAAATTGTATTTATTTAGTACCTGTATAGTAAAACTAGATTGTATTTTATATTCCAAAATTGGATTTAATGTAAATACGAGTATAAATATTATATTATCATACTTACAAGTATGAAAGCAGAAGTTTATCGTCTTAAATTAATACGTTTCCATACAATATTTTATCACTTTTGTGGTTTTATTTCACTTCTCCAACTAATTATGCAAGCTTTATAACATAATATTAACTATATATCTCTTAAAATCAATCATAAAACGTGTTGTAGTGAATATTGTAATTCAAATACTTTATCAATAAATATTAAAAACATATAATGAAGACAGAGATTCATATCGACCTAGTTATCATATTTGGTCCGGGGACCTAAAGCCTTTAATCAGGATTATAATCATCAGGCTTCGACGAAATGTCCAAGTTTTTTATTTTTTGAAATTTTGTAGAACAATATTGAGAATATTACGAAGTCGTAAAAAAAGGATTATTCATCACAATACTTTTTAATTAAATCGAAAGGTAATACAGTGAAAATTGCAGGAAAATATGTATCCCTCAAATTTAGTGGTAAACCTAGCGAATTCTCCTCCGTGGAAATGTTAAAGTCTCTTGGATCTGGGTAATATTTTCAAAATTACTATTAATTGTGTGCCAGGCTTTCTCAGCTTAACTTTTTGATGTAGTCAAGTGTCCGCAACCCAGATTATGCCTTAAAAAAATTTCGGTACAATTAACTATTGATATTTTTCTACTTTCGACAAGCAAATTTTTTTCAAAATTTGCGAAGGGAAATATTAATCATTTTGTCTGGGCACGATCTACATTGTTTTAAGGTGAAAAAATTCGCCAATTTTACCAATTTTCCCGTGATATCGGGACACTTCCTAGGAAACCAGGCTTTATAAATATTTATTCTTGTTAAAAAATTTAACACTTTTTTAAAGCCTACACAATACAGGATGTTATAGAAGTGACCTTTAAAACATGAAAATTCTATGCAGCTGAACAAAAATTTTCACAGACGTTTGAATTTAGTCAAAAGCGACTATTCTTATTTCAGTTTTCTAAAAATATATCTTCGAGACTTCTTATGAATAATTTTTTGAACCAATTTCCATGAAATAAAAATAGACATTCACTGACGTAACCTTATTACTGATCTTAACCAATCCCCAAAGCTAAGCACCCTCAGTATGTACTTGGATAAGTGATCCCTAGGAATGTTGTGTGTTGTTGTATACACTGCATATACCCACTGTTGTCACTGTACCTTGGTAATTAAAAAAGAAGTAATGTTAACTGTTTTCTAAATCTTTTTCAATTCACCACCCTCGTATTTTAGAGAAGAAACACCGAAACAAAGTTTAGTAATTGCACAGATTTGTATAGTACCATCCTGCTCTATAAACATTGCCTATCACATTGAATTCAATATGTCACACACGCATTAGAATATACGTTTATTGAATTTTAATTAATTAGCATTTTTATCAATTCTATTGTCAAGTACTTGTCGGCTGCATAGCTGAATAAAAAAAAATTGTAAATGTGTGACAAATTTTTTGTTGATATCTACTTTAAAAATGATTTATGTAAAATGTATGTAAAGGTAAAATTCAATTGATTTTATTGGTAATTATGAATGTATGTGACTTGGCTCTGAGTTAAACTTTGTATCAAAGTTGATTTTTTTGACGTAGTAAAGTTGAATACGACTTCATGTATTTATAAATTTTAGATATTTGGAATGAAATTGTGGATTTCCCTTTTAATGCTTGAATGGAAGTTTATAAATACGCATTTCAATTACAATGTCGTCACCATCATTAAGAATGAGATATTGTTTTTATTCATCCTAGTAACCAGTTTCCTTCTCCTTATCTAAAAAATTAAGGAAAAATTTAAAATTATTTTTACCTTAAAGTTCCTTTTTTTATGAAAGCGGTTCTATTTTTTTTATGTTTTCTTTAAGCCGGTTATATTTTTTTGTAAAAAATATTCACTTATATTTGTGTATTTTTATCTAAATGTCATGAGATAACTAACTACATAAAACTAATTTATTAGTCATCAAAATATTAATGCAAAATAGATTTACTGAATTATAATTGGCTATATAATTATTTTGTAATTTTTAATTAATAAATAACAGTCATATATTAACGTCAATATCCATAATGAGTCACTTTTTATGTGTTTGAATAAAATAGGATTTCTGCAAAAAAAAATTTTGCATAACAAGTAATTTTATTAAAAGATTTTAGGAAAACTAAACAATTTCTAAGAAATTAATTTATGTTAAAAGGAAAAAATTTTAAAAATTAAAACTTAAGATACTAGTGAATATACATTGAATGTGTACGTGTTTTAATAAACAGTAAATTACATTCAAAGGATACCAAAGTGTACAGTAATAAATGCTTACGAAACTTTTAATTACATTTCAGACATAATTTTTAAGAGAGTAGTTTTATAAGTATCTGTGTACATACGTACCTACCTCTATATCGTATCTACGCGATGTAAAAGAAGTATTGTATAAGACAGGAATTCTTTTTAAAAATATTTTATAAAAAAAACACTGAAAACACGTTGAACAATAGGAAAGATGTACAAATTTATTTTTATCACTTCAAATGAAGCGTCTAAACTTCACGAATATGAGTTTAAAGTTATTTTTAAAAAAAGGACGTTCAAAATTCTAAATTAAACAAAGAAGGGCATTTACATAAATGAAGTCATATATGTTCATCACCATAGTAATTATACATAAGAGTCAGTCAGTATACGGTAAAAGGTCCAAGGCACTTATTTATATACACTTTCCTACAAATTTTAAGATAAATAATGTTAGTATGCAGAAAAAGGTTGATTTTGAATAAAAATATTATATAAATTTTATTAAAAATTTTGTTGTGTGAGCCTAGTTTCACGTTGGGTAAATGGGTAAAATAGCTAATTTTTCATATCATTTTCTTTATTTACGCCATTAACTTGTTTTACTGAGAATAGTCTGGGTACCCATAAGTATATCGTATTATTTATAAATACACCCCTTAAAAATCATTTTATGTCCGTGAAGTCATCAAACCCGATTACCTTTTTCTGACAACCAGAAAATTGTGAAATATTGAAATTTTGAAACATTCAGACAAAGAACAGTCTTGCCCCATGTTTTACAAAAGTTTTTTGTAAGAATAAGAAAAAAATTTTCCTGAATTTTCAGCTTGTGGATGAAATGGCAAATTTTAAAGAGCCCAAAAAAGAAAACTTTGTAAAATTTTAGTACAAGAGAAAGTTATAGCAATTGTTATAATTAAGCCATATACCTTTGGAAGTATATTTATCAATAATATGATAAGCTTAGGACATTGGATATTGAACACGGAATTATTCGATGAAAATAATAAATTTTTAATTGAGATGGTACCTAGGTGATGTCTTTTATAAAAGTTGCTCATAATTAGAACAAAGTTATGAACTTTATATAAAATGATATGCCTTTTGATAGAATATGTATAAATCACGGGAATTACATAAAGTTGGATTTTTCGAATAAATATCGATTTTTTGTATATATATATATATATATATATATATATATATATATATATATATATATATATATATATATATATATATATATATATATATATATATATATATATATATATATATATATATATATATATATATATATATATATATATATATATATATATATATATATATATATATATATATATACATTTCTCTTTGATAATATTGAAATGTATGTTCGATAACTTCAAAATTACTATTTTTCTCTATTTCCAGATTGTCGGATACTGATCATCGGGTTTATCCCATAGCGGACAACATAAATTTGCAGCTTGTGGGGACAATCAAAAAAATTACACGGGCAGCGAAAATGAAAACGGCCTACTTTTCAGAATTTTCTGACCAAAATGGAAAATATGTATATTTTTCCTCATGCAAATAACAGAAATAAATATACATAATGAATAATCTTCGTTGGCAATCAGTAATAGCAGAATGTAGGTTGAATATTCGAGGTTAGATATTTATTATCTATGGATAAATAATAAATCCTTTTACCAAAATAACTGTAATAAATACTAAAACAATACATTTTACATGGTTTTCTATTTTGATAATGAAGTAATTCCATAATAATAATATTGTCAATATTGTAATATAATTGTTAATGATAGATAATATATACCGCTTGTCTGAATATAAAAATGTTCATATACAATGTCAATTTTTATCTTTTCATTCATATGGAAAAAAACGCAATTAAAAAATATATATATAAAAAAAATGTACACAATATTAGAATTGAATTAATGTTATTTAAAAACAACGTAATAAGCGATGTGCACTATAATGATATCGGTCATTCTGATTAAGCCAGAGTTAAGAATTACCACTAGTGAATTGTGTGATAAGCGAGGTATTAATAATATTATGTATTTATGAATGTTTTCAATTAAAATTTATAGAGACGTGCAGTTATTATGGGCAATAAAAATTTCTCATTTTTATATCCTTGAACGCGTGCAAGCAAAACAATTTGTTTTTGCGTCTGAGCGAGGTTGGAAAACAAAACGTTTAGAAGGAACGGAAAACATAAATTTTTGAGCGAAACAGCGTTCTTTATGTTATCAAAATTTCTTTCAAACGCTTGCAGATTTCCATTCAACTAGTATTTTTATTGATCAATGAAATTGCTATGTTGAATGTTCATGAGCCAGCAAGGCAAGTTATTTATTCGTTTTAGAAATAAATTTGACGATTGACGATTCCATCAATTATTGCAAGTTGTGTGCGAAAAATTGACCTTTTTATGAATTCGCCTCATTACTGGGAATTCGGAGATTTAACATTTTATTAATTTAATTTAATTCGGCTATTCAGCATAATTATTATACGTGTACCATACATAAATTTCTTCTTTAATTTGTTTCGAGTGAAATAAAAGTCGAATAAAAGACATGGAATTAAGTAATATTTTAAGTAATACATCGATCGATTCAATTTCATTATGCCATTAGAGGGTACTTACAGACACACAGACATATCTTTATAGCGTCGGATTTGGATTCTAGTAACTTTGAAACGTACAGATATTTGTAAACTCTAGATTCACAAAATTTGCTGTACTTTGCTTCTGACTAGGTAGTTATAAAAAACAAAACCAAATCTCCGATTGACTTCTCCAAATTCATAGCATTGGTACAAGATTTGATTTTAAGATGTTAATTCATTTTGCAATAGCATTACAAGAATATGATTTTCCTGACTTCTATTACCAATACATTTAATAATACAGTGCAATAGGGAAGATGCAATAAAAAATATGCAAATTTACTAATCAAAATCTGAAACTAGGCTCAATATCAAACAAAATTTCGACAATTTAATTAAAATTCATTCAAAAACGAATAAGTTATAATAAGCTCTTAAAGATTGTTTTCCATCTCTTTCTTGCAAAAAAAGTTTTATGGGTGATTCTTCGATAAGCAGTCATTTTCTATAGAAAAATCGTACAACAGAATTTTGGATTATTAATGTAATTTATAATATAGTTTTATTCATAATCAACTCATTTGTGCATACTAACATTATTTACATTAAATTTTGAAGGAAAGTTTAAATAAGTGCTATGGACATCAGGACTTCTTACCGTGGAATAACATTCATGTTCGGAAAGTAAAGACGTGTCAACTGATATGATAAAAAATTTTTGTATCTTCCCTATTAATATCAAATGATAGAAAGTACACTTGAATAATTACGTTTTTAGCGTATATAATTATATATGCATTTATATGTAATTTGTTTTAGTAATGAACATAATAATAATTATCAAGATAATTAACACATTGAAAACTGACAAGATTATGAGACGATGTTTTTCATTTTAAATATACGTAAAAAAAAAATAAAAATAAAAAGAAGCATAATAAACAACATTTATTATTACTATTATTATGATTATGATTATTATTACAAAAAGGTAAATGCATCCTTTATTTACATAGACATTACTTTTACACCTATATTAACAACTTTACAAAATTGTCTTGTCTGTGTAATGCAATATTTATGTTTTATAGATCAGGCAATTTAAACTATATTCGATAAAACTTTGAGCGAAAAATAAAAGTGCGCATCACTTGGAAAATTTTTAAAATTTGTCGTTTTTATTTGTGAATTTTCCAGAAAAATTTGTAAAAAGTTTGTAAATATCGATTATTGTCCTTTAAATAGTTTTACTATATTTTTTAATTATTATCCCGAAGTTTGAAGTGAATTGACTAAATGTCTGCGTTTGAAGATCCGATCATTCGACCAGGTGTTATTAAAACAAACAACCTTAACCGCTTTCTTTTTCAAAAAACAATTTTTCAAATTTTGTACACTTCTTCAAGATATAAGATTGAATCTTGTTTGAAAGCAGAATTATTTTTTATGATTACTTTAACAAGTAAAAACGTGTTATATACAAATTATACCAAATAGAATACCGTTTTGAGGAAAGCTCTGCCAAACATACAAAACTTTAAATTTTGAACTTTACCATTTTGCTGATTTAGTGAATGCGAAACTTTTTATACATATTATTACATTTCAAGGTCACTAGAACCCAAAAAAACGTTTTTATAGAGATGCCTGAGAATGTATGCACGTCTGTATGTTTGTGAGTTCCGAATTGTTAATGTCGATTATCTCCAAAACAAATGATGTCGATATGGAACCATTTTTATTCGAATAGTAATTATATTACTTTAAAGTGAAGTAAAATCAGCCAAGCCGTTTTTTGAGAAAAAAGAGATATAAATTACCAATATTTGTAATAATAAACAGTCACAGGAAAAAGTCCCAATGGTTGAATGTTCAAAATTTCGAAATGTAAATTTCACAATTATTTGTCAAATGCTTATTATAATCTAAATGCAATACTTAAGAGACATTCATTTTATTTGGTTGTGCTTTGGGTAACTAAATATAATGCAAGCAAACGACCTCAAGTTTTTATCAATCGTTGAGCAACAAAATCATAAATTTATATGACAAAAAATAGGCAACCCGTATAAGAAATTTAAGCGCCAAGATAATGTAGGTTGAATACAACTAACTAAAGCTCAACTTTATAATGGCTCGAAGATGTATTTTATTTCGACATTTAGCGGTTCAAGTAATAATTGTGTAGTAAAACTGGAAGATGTTTCAGTTACAAATTTCAGCTATTTTTTATTAAATTTATTTATTTATTATTTTGTTAGAACGAACAAACCATTTCTGATGGATGGATTAATTTTAAAAATATTTTGGCTAACTGGGATAGAAAAAAATATCAATTTAATATATTTTAAGCTAATTAGTCACGAACGAAATCAAAGTTGTCTAAAATAATCATAAAATAAAAACTTTAATTTTCAAAAGTGTAACCGTTTATGAAAACTTGTGTTATTTGCTTTATTGTAAAGTTTTATGCTCTAAAATTTGTATGCGAAATTTTTTCTTTAACTCTTTCCCTTTCAACCTAATTCAACACTGACCTCTTTGAAATAATTACTGCTAGAACGTAGTTTTCGTACTTAGAAGAAGTGAGCCTTGGATACGATTTCCCATTTCTTGAAAATTAATTATAGACAAGCACTCTTTGTTTGCTGAGTGACTTACAATGTGCTTCGCACAATTATATATTATTATATTTATGTACTTATTTATATTTATTCTGTAAGGATATTTCTCCCTACAAATTTGACTTCTCAGTTGATTCGATAATAAATAGTCGATTTAAATTTTAATTATAATTATATGTATATCATTTTAATTGATAAATGAATTTTTCTTTTTGTTTATTAATCTTGCATCGATTCAACTTGGAAACTTAAATTTTTTGACTTCTGTAATTTTACAGCTTTTATTTAAATCTTATTCCACATCCTGAACTGAATCATATGGAAGGCATTTGAACATAAGTATCTGGTGCCGGCTATTCTTACCACTGGTTTTCCATTTAGTTTTCAAAATATAGTATAGTATATACTGGGATAGTTCCTTATAAAGTCAACCATAGAGCGTTCCTTCCCTTTGTATGCTCCATCCTATTATTTTGACTTATTCTGTACAATTATGTATTGGTAAAAAAAAAATAGAATTAATAAAAAATTGATTTGAATTGAATGATATATCGCTGGAAAAATCTACATTCTTACAAGAAGACTGTTAGTCAAACCACCAACAAACCCAATGTGTATTTGGATATTCCTGAATATTGATATAATCTCTGTTGCCTTGCCTAGTATAATATGATTACATTTAAGGTAATATATAATATATCAAATAATGAGTAATACACATATAGATACTTATTTATATGATACGAGTGCTTACACTATGTACATACGATGTTTACATTTTTAATAACCACTATTAATAAAACTTTTTTATTACCCCGGAATGCATTTTATTTTCCTTATACATGATGCGATTATTGTTTTATAGCTTACATCGTACAAGTGGGATGATTTTCTATATGGCTGTTGTTGTTGTTTTTTTGTCAAGGTAATTTATGATGTCACGGAAAACTTTATGCCATTAATACACGAAGATTATTGATATAAAATATGGTAGAAAAACGAGTTTTCCTTATCGAAGAAATAAATACTTTTGAAAATTCACATAAAATTTGTTTGGTTCATTTAATTTGTTAAGTTTGTGTAATAAAATTTTCTTTTAGATAATGTAATTAAAATTGCTAAAAAAAAAAGGAAAAAGAAATAAAATGATTCGTTTCATGGAAGGTCACTCACACATGTCACTGACAGGACATTCATTATCATATCGTTTTTCTTTTTCAATTTCATACAAACGAGATACTCAAATGTAAATTTCAATAATTTTATTTGTTTCAATATTTTTGTTACATATTTTATTTAGTTTTTACGATTTCAACTAAAGCTCTTAAACAAATACTTGGCACAATGATATTAAGTCCTATACACTTATATTTTGTAATTTACAGACCTTCAAAATATAATAGCCATATCAGCCTACACTGTTGCTGTTTTCGAATCGTGTATTTTTCTAACAGTTAACGAAAGTTTTAACCAATGGTCAAAGATACAAATATCGTCCTGTTATACCATAACTTAACTAACCATAACTATGTTGAAGTTTTCTACCTTTCTTGCTTTTTCCCAAGAATTAAAATAAATAAATACAACAGTGCTTAATATGTTCTGTAAACATACTGAAGAAAATATTTAGAGCCGTTTTTGAGAAAAATGTAAAATTCTGTAAAGTTACTAGAATTTAGTGGGACACTCGGTGGTCTGCAATTACGCTAGAAGTAATGTGAAGACAAAATACCAAGTTTGGTAAATTTGGGATAGAGCATTCGATACTACATCACATCAGACACGGACACACAAACACACAAACATTTTTGGATTCAGGTGATCTCAAAACCTGTATTTCCAGTGAAAACTCAAAGTCAAAATCAAATAATATGATTGATTTTTAAAATCTTTCAACTTAAAAATTGGTTTCCACAAATTAAGAATCAAAACGATTTTCATAATTATTAGTTTCAGAAATCATAAAAAACTTTATAACTTAGAAATTTTTAGTGTACACTTTGTGTTTTGTGCTTTTCAAATTGATAAACTAAAATGGTACATTCTGTATTTATTATTTTTGGTTCAAACATATAGATAGAAGATATTTTGTATATTTAAAGTAAAATTTATTCATACAAAATATGTATTTTTACAAAAATAGTACATTTAATACTCGTAGTAGTACCTAGTATATTCCCAAGTCGTATTAAACTATTAAAAGATATACAAGGATTACTTATGATGATAGTCTGGCTAGATAGGTATCGTATAGGTATCGCTTAGTATAGGTACTCATCGTATTTGTATAATGCATTTGAATATACATATTATTATTATTATTATATTATATGATACATAATACGTAAATATATCGTTTATTATTGATTCAATTTGCTTTGTCAGCACCTAAAAAGTCTAGACTGTTCACAAACTGTTTCTATTCTATAACATATATAGTTTCGAATTCAATAAAATAGAATATGTGTATCTACATTTAATAAAGGTAAATCATTGTACAATTAAATTTTTTTACTAAATTAATTAATATTAAAAGAAAAGCTCAAGGAAGATTTGAGTACTGGTCTTTCTATTAGATTCTTAGTTTTCAATGATGAATCATTTTTTGCCAGAAATCAGCCCTGTATATTATCAGATTTTATACATTTAAATAGGGTGGTAAATAAATTGGGTCTAAACGGAAAGAGTTTCAAATAAATATTGAACTGCATTAAATTATTTTGCTTAAAAATGTGCGTTTTATTTTTTGGATACATGTATACATTTTATTTGCATGTAAATTTTATGTCGTTATGTGTAAAAACTTCTAGTCGCTTAGGGTTTATTATTATAATTACCAAATAGTACAAAGCAGTTTTTTGTATTTAACATTTGACAATTATTTTTTGAAACTTTTTAACTGGCTTCTAAGTACAGGATTGATTCCTGTTAGGCTTTGGCTACCGTACTTACGGTTTCAGCCGACAGAATAACTGACACCTGGCCTTAGTCTATGATTTGTATTTGTGATATTAAAGAAACTGTAGATATTAGGATTAAGCACATATTTTTCCGGACACATATTGTTCTCACATCTTCGAACACATATTCCTAATTTCACTGTCAACCGTATTTTCAATTTATTAACAGAGAAAGCCAACGCGACACTTGTACCAAATATGTGGAGGAGCACTATATAGTATTAAAAATTAGGATTGATAAATAAGAAACATTTCAAAAAGATTCTTTAGGATTAAATGTGGATAAATTTAAAAATAATACTCGTCAAATCAATAATTCGTAAATAATCATTTTATTTTTTGACTACTCAAACGATTTTGTCCTATGTGGAATAAAAACAGTACATCTGCAGTTTTGGTATATAAGCGAAGAATCTGAGCTTTTTCCAAATCTGTCAATCTAAACATTGTATAGCGCTAAATTATGATTGGCGTAACAAATTTTGAGGAATTAAAATTAAGATTCCCAGGCGATAGAAACTTAATAAGCTTCTTTCGACGCTTTTTTGAAATTTGCGCATATTTACAGCCCCTCTGAGTTTTGCGAGTTGGTTGTAGATTGAATTAGTGTCATGGAGGTCCGTTTTTTGGATGTATCAACCTCCGAGCCTCCGCCTTCTCTTCTTACGAACGAAATGTCATTTAGAGCTATGAGAATTTGCCAAGAAAACTTTCTGGAGTGTTCAAGTTCTCAGCTCTTTTCTCGCCATCTTTCTTATCTTTTACGAACGAAGCGTCAAAGAGTTTTCGTACTCACACAGCCCCTACAAATAAAGTTTTTAAGAACAAAAATTTAAACAGTTGAAACTTGTGACTAGGGAATTTCAAATTCTTAGCCTCCTAGTCAGTTCCTTATGTAGGTGTTTGATGCTTTCAAAAACATAAAAATACAAAATTCCAAAAGTGTCTTGTACTAAGACAGAGTTTAATAGTAGGAAAAATATGACTTAAGATCTGCTTTTAACGCATGTATTTATCTCGTCATAATTTCAACTGCAAAGCGTTCAATATATGCATGTCGAGAATAAATACAAACCCATACACAAGAATATGTAAGGTATTTAAACCATAAACTCTGTTAGCTGTATTTTTCACTTGTAAATTAAAATTAAAACTTTTAACACATTTAAAGATAGATTACCAAAATATCGTTAATCATAAGTACTATACTGTTATTTTTGAAAATTAACTTATAATACATTAAAAATGACAAATACTGATAAAAAACATGAAAAATACATTTATGATGACTGACCTAAGTCAATATAAATGATTTAAAAAAACAAAAACAAAATCAATTAATACGAAATCATTTTTAAAAATAATATATGAGCTGATAATGTGTAAACATAAATAATACAATACCTTATGCCACTCATAGTGGTGTTTTAAATAATTTTTAAATAACGTTTGTTCGTTTATACTCAAATAATCGGTACAGGATGCTACATGCTATGGCTTTTGAATGTCAGATTAACTACTCTCTCTGTTATTATAAACACAAGCGAATTGTTTTATCGTTTGCCTGCGATTGTTTCATTTAATAACTTGGATATTTTTAAGAGCTTTTGTTAAAATAACATATTATTTCGGTTTAACAGTAGTAGAAATGATTTTTGCAATTCAATTTATAAACATCTATTGAGATATTTTATTGAAATGATAGAAAATAGTACAAACATTACTTAGTCCTAAGAAGGTGCAGATAATTGAACAGAAAAACTGAACAGTTTGTTTGTGTACTCAGAAACAAATATTAAAAACATTCGTCTTAAATTTGTGTAAACACATAAAAAAGATCATACCTAATGATAAGGCCGCAGTTCGAGTAAACGGATTCCCAAACAAAATACCATACATGCACTACAAATACGCTAGATGCCAAAAATTTGTTTATAATCTTATAATGTTTTGGTTATAATAATTGAATTTTTTTTCTTTATAAACAAAGCCGTGGATAAGTATTTATGCACAGCTGAGGAAATTGATAAGGCAACTCTGAAATGAGAAATTTTATTATAGGGACAATAAAATTGTATGATAGTTAATTTTTGAAAAATAACTCAATTTTGATTTTTATATATTCACAAACGCACAAACCAAAATTTCTGTATGGGTGTTGATGAAATTTATACAGAATGACATCTGCCTGGCTTTAAGGGAAACAAAATTAATATTTGGATAAAACTCAAATCTGCACAAGATTTAGTATACGTTTAGTATTAGTGACATCTAACCAATAAGACGTTTCATAATTTATATTATGAGCGAATTTAATTAAAATTTGTTCATTAAATTTAATAAAAATTAATTCATTAAATTTTAATAGTAAAAACTGAAATAGTAAAATACTAATAAAGATTACACAAAAGAATGTATTTTACGTAAATGTACGTCACATGCGTATAATGTATTGACATTTAGGCCAACTACAAGTATTGACAAATGTGTCATTTTAATTCCCGAACCATACAGTATATATTCATCTACACACATGCACATTGCACGATATAATGTGACCTTTTTACAAGTTTTTTATATTAATAAATATTTTTAATACCATTTTTAGTTAGGCCGATTGAAGACTGATCGCTAAGCACTTATTTAGTCAGATCATTCTGAAATTCCACTCAATATTTTTAGGTGTTTATAAGTCTAAGATGATTTCAGATTTGTCACAAACGGATAAAGCGTTCGAAAATTGTACCGGATTAAATATAGTTACTTAGATAGATTAATTTTAATATTCAAACGACGAGTAAAATCGTCTAGTTAAGGAAATTCTAGTGTGAAACCACTTGTTTCGAGCTAAAAAACTATGGTAAAAGAAAACTTCGAGATTCAGAATTATGGGCAAGACGTGAAAATTGTTTTTGTGTCACTCAACTTATGGCAGAAAAAGTGTATGGCGGAAATAAAAATGTATGCTTTTAATTTTAATACCTCGAGAACAAAACAATGTAGTACTCAATAAAATGAGGAAGTTGAGAACTTACTTCGACTGTATTTTTTTTTATGCTTGTTATCTCAGAATTTTTGACTGGGTGAACCGATTTTGATGAGTGTTTTATTATTTGAAAGCTTGTGTTTCCTGTGAATCCCCATTTTGGTTTAGATCTGATATCCTTAAGAAGAGGAATTTTATTGAATAAATCGCATTCAAAATAAAAAAATTCGAGGTTGTATTCAACACTGAAAAGTAAAAACAAAAAGAACCACCTTCAAAAAAATTAACTAACAAGTAAACAATAATTTTAAAGTTTTCCTTATGACCAATTACCTTTCGAAGTCGATCCCCATCTTTACTTAGCTTAAAAATTGATTTAACTGAGAAAGATTGAAGCAATGAACTCTTCTAACTTTTTGTTTCAATTCTGTCGAGTTTTGGTAATATAATAGAAAATCGTGATCCGATCAGCCAAAAATTCTACAACTTCGGGTACAAGTTACGCATTGGTAAAGTATAAACATCACGAATAGAAAATGTGAAAAAAGGGGCAAAATCTGTCAAAAAGTGGTCTTCACTGGAACAAAACATAAACGACCCAACTATATAATTATTTCATTTTAGTATATACATACAAATAATATATATAGTAAGTATACTTATGATTATTTATCTTTGCTATATGGTTTTTCATTATCTAAAAAAAAAAATTATATTTATAAATTCATAAATGCATTTAAAATAATATTAAAAAAAAAAAAATTATATTAACGTAATAAGCTTGCGTTTTTTTTTTTTTTATTTATAAACATACACCATATTGGTTGTTATGTGCTGTGTTGTGCTGCCTGTATTTATAATTACTGCATTTAACTATTTTTAAAACTTTTTACCGCATACGCTTTTAAAATGAATTTTAAAATTATTTTTAAATGATGTCCAAAAACAAAAAAATAAAACACATCATATTGTAGTGGATATGATCTTTAGAGCTCAGACTAATTATTTCTTTTTTGTAAAAAGTATACGATGCTGGTTTACCCGATGGATTGATTGCTTGTTTTTGTAGCAGGGTCTCATGCTAGCTGTAGTGCGGGACGTTATGATGGATTTTATGTTCGCTTCATTCGATGATCGATGTCTACGATTTTCATACTAAGGCGATTAGCGACTATATTTTTGAATATAAAAAAGGCTTATTAAAGAAATAAAAACTGAAATAAGACGCTCTATGTGGTTAATATGAACTACTAACCGAGGTAAAATTACGAGAAGTATAGCATTCATCAAAAAATTTTATCAACGTTGCTATCACAGTAGGCGAACCAACATCGTGTGATCCAGTCGTAAATAGTTCTGAGAACGTATTTGACACATTTGTGGAAGCAATATCCAATACACAGAAAAATACAAAATCCAAGACTTAATTGAAGGATAGAAGGACCTACTTTCTTGTCATTTCTCCTCATTGGAAAGTTCATCGTGTGGACATCGTGTGAGTTACCCCTTGACCACTGGTTTTTACTATATTTTACGCCATCCTTTCAATTTTCTATTTCATATAGAAGGTAAAAAAAGCAGGTTTATAAAAATTTATATAAGATTTTTGAAGAGACAACAATAACTTACTATCACAATGTTTAAAACTATTTTCCAACATTAATAATTACTGTGTAAATTAATTTTCAATGAAATGAACCATTAAAAGTATAATTTAACAGAAGTATAGTACGGTATTGCAATATAATTTCCTAAAATTAATATTACAAGGTACTTCAAAAAATAACATCAAAATAGACACAGCATTGTAAAACAACACTAAAATTGTTTAACCTAAACACTTTTATACAGAAATTTAAATTTAAATGATCACTCGGTTGAATGATTCAGTTTTTTCATTCGCATATGCATTAATAATTAAAAAAAAAAAAAAAGTATTTTTAGTAAATCAAAAAAACACTTATTTTAATAGGAAAATTACTTCGCAAATGTACAAAATTTATATCTAAATGTTGTTATCATAAACTATTAAGAAGTAACACATTAAATTATCATTTAAATTAGAAATCATTGGAGTAACATTGAATTTTTTTACACATAATTATTATGCAAGCTATGAGTTTGCATAAATTGATTAGATTGCATCATTATGCCTTATCTTCACTTTCTTACTAATAAAATGTAATGAGTAATCATGTCTATCTAAATTAAATTACTAATCTGCAAACTCTAAAATTAGATATTTAATTATAATTTTAATAGATAAACACATTTTTTTAATAATAATAAAAATTTTTTGTGTTCAAAGTACATAAATTTTTTTTTTTTTTGCAAATTTAGCACATGTAAAGTACAGCATTTAAAATTTTTAGCTGCACTTAAATAATCATTGAAAATACATGATAACAATAATATCATTAAATTGGATATTTCAATCAATTTTTATCAGTAAATTTATCAGATTATACATTAATAATATTCTGAAAAGGGAATAAAATGTATGGAATATATTGCAAGTTTTTCAGAAATAAAACCCTTTTAAAATGTCTTAGGCGAATGCGTAACACTAGAAAACTACGAAATAAGTAAACATTAGAATTATTCGGTATAGTCTTATAGTTCAAACATCTCATCAAACAATTACCGTTTCAGAAATCAAATGCTCAATTTTGTAGCTTGAATGCCGATACCTCGTGAATCGTTCCTCCGCTTTTGGTGAAATTTTCTTGTAGGTCTTATATTGTTGAAATGGAGAATTTACCATTTGCAGAAATTACTCCCCAGATTCTTTAATAATTGGCTGCTGAAGTCAACCGATGTAAATGTGCCAAAGTATGAAATACATTTCAAAAATTATTATTTAGCCTACAAGGAAAGTTTTGATTAAAGTATTTATTTTTTCTTAACTATAGCAAAGCCTATATGGAAGGGCTATGATTTTAGTGGTGTATGTATTTCACTATCGCGGCTAAAGTACTGAACCGATTTTGATGAATGGGGCTTCAGTCAATTATAATCTGCTATAAATTTTATAAGAATAAAATCAATATGGCGGTTGTTGCAACGAAAAAAGTTGTAATCTCATAGTGTTTTATTGAAATTTGTCGTGTTGCTCCAACATCAAAAGACAGAGCTTAGTACATTTCAAAAACATATGCATATATATCAGTCCCTTAACCATAAAATATTTTAAATGAAATTAAAGTTTAAAAGAAACCCTTCTACGAAAATATGCTCTTAAAAATACGAAACAAGAAAATATTTCTTTACGAAATTAGATAAAATGATGTTCAGAGGATAAACGATGCAACCTGACACCACTAATATAAATTTTGCTTATTGCTCAAACATCACTTTGTCTAATTTCGGATAATAAAATTTTCATGTTTCAAATGTTTAAGAGTACATTACGTACGTAGTTGGGTTGTAGTTCTTTTAAACTTATTTATTATTATTTTTTAATTTATTTATTTAAAGTCACTTATCAACTACTAAGGTCCTACAGTGACAACAGTGGATATATATTTTCTGCAACAATAGCACACAGCATTCTTAACCGGTCATCCATCTAAGTATCGAATGTGTTTGATGTTTCTTAACTTTGGTGATCGCTACAGATCTGTAATTATTTTACGTCAGTGGGGAATTTTATTAAATTTTCTTTCTTTTTTTTGTGAAATGAAAAACTATTAGAATAACACAAAGGCACAAATTGTGCGCATTTTACTGCGTAACGATCAAGGAAAATCAATTTGATTTCTTTTCTCATTAGCTTCATTCGTGTGTTACTTTTAATTTAATATCAAAAATCAAATTATCTTATTTGAGTAAGGTATATTAAAAGGTTACAAAATATTCTAGAAAAGCATCATCTTGTTACCTAGAACGTTAGTTAATTTCAAGCATACAACAGCAGCATAATTTGGTTTCTGTGTATATATACATGTGTATAATGATGGCTGCTTATTTTATTCAGAACAAAGTTAAATTAAATACGTGATGGAAACACGTGGATTATGAATTCTAATATCAGTAGAAAGTAGTTAAAAGAGATTTCCCAGTAGAAAATGCAGTACAACATCCGACAACTTATTTAGCGTACAATATGAATGAATTACTCACTCGTAATATGCTTTTGAAGTGGAGTTCTAGTTTTATTAACATATCTGCATGCCAACTTAAATATATGTTAGTGTTTCGTATGTAAAATATCTACTTCCTAGACATGATTTTTTGTAAATCTAAATTCTACAAGGTGATTTCCATTACTGAATTGTTGATGAAAATGTTTTTACCAAAAATAGGAATAAACAAAATCTATTCGACATATTCTTTAATTATAATTTATAGTGGAAGAAAATTAGGAAACATTATCTATAATGATATCAAAAGTATTGTGTTCCTGTTTTTTTCTTTTGCTCCCATTTCAAAAAACTCGACATACATAATATGTCAGAGTATATTAATTTGTGTCCGAACATGGTAACGCTACAACAAACAAAATTTTATTATTTAAACATAAAAAGTGAGTTTAAATTTGTGAATCAGCAAAATCAGTTCATTAGGTCTAATAGATCCTTGATCAAACTTTTATACTATAAAAGATAGTAGAAAAGTTATATTACAAAAAATGTGTATTTTTTGAATCAAACAACTTTTGTTTGAAACAATTTTTCGTTCAATTTTTCAATTTTTCAAATTTGGCTATATTATTATACATGTGTACATATATAATTGTATAGAGGATATTTAGAGTCGTTTTGGAATGCTGATTAAAAATAGTCCAAATTATGAAATTCAATCATATGTCGAGTGTCTAAACAATTACCTCTATTAGTTGTTATCTTAATTTGTTACATATATATGTTATACACGCACAGACGAACGATAATAACTCCTAAATCACCGAACAAATATTTGCAAATTCTTTATAATAAGTCATTGAAATTGAGTTAAAATCAATAATTCTATAAAACCGTTTCAAAAAAATGAAACTTATTTTGTAACTATTTTTCTTTAAATAGGTCGTCTATAAAAATAAAATCAAATGAATCACCTTGCTTAAAAAATAAACCTTTATGTTTTTTAGCTTCATGCTTTCATAAAATTTAGTTGGTCATATTACTTATTTTATTCTTTAATCAGATTAAAAACTATTAATATTCGAAACAAATGTAAAGTAAAAATTAGATATTTGAATTATATTTTTTCCTTTTTGGAATATACATTAAAATTTGTTGAATAAATTAAGAACTTTTAAGAGTTTTTTACAGAAGCTTTTATAATTTTTAATCTTTTAATGAATAAAACCTTTGTACGAAAATCCCCAAACCTGTCCAAAAAGTTACTAAAGTGGGACAAAATGAAAATTGTGACAAATTGTTCATTAAAATTTGAAAATTGAACTATATTTACATATATTTGTTATATTAAAAATTCTGTAAAGTTTTTATAGTAAAACCTATCATAAAAATTAAAATTTATTAAAAAAATTGAATCTAATTTAAAATATTATATGGACCTTACTATTATTTGAAGACATTTTTGTGTTCGATTGTTAGATTTTATGACTATTCAACAAAGATATTTCTAAATTTTGATTTATCAACGCATGATACCAGTTTTATACACTAAAATTGCTTTATTTCACATACGTATTTGAAACTACTTTTTTAATGATATTGAGTCATAACAAAACTCGAAAATTAAATTATTTACCATCTTTTTCTTGAAAAACGATGATTTACTTGTAATCTCTATGTAGGTACAAGCTAGTGACGACTCACATATCATATATCCCTCTTTGTCCCTGTTTGTGAAATAAAGATGTCAAATACTCGTTCAAAACACTTGAATGACAATATATTTGATGTCTTTTACGCTACTTTAAAAGATAGAATTGTTTACATTACAAATCAGGCGAGAATCAAAACCAAGGCCATGCCAACTCTTGGTCCGGTAATTCACTACAAAAGTAATGAATTTTCAATGAAAGCAATCAGTACTTACTTTGACAGCTTTGGACTTAAAACTATAAATTTTTAATAGTACCAAATTTCAATTCTCAAAATGGTTAGGTATGTTAGATAAGAATTTTAAATATTAAGAGTTTATATGTAAAAATTTTGCTTCGGTAAAATTGAAATAGATGTGTACAATAGGTCTATTGTACAGAATCTTAAACATAAGATTTCTGCAATAAAACCAATACAAAACAGATGCATAACAATGTTTTCGCTGTTGTTATATAAAATATATATATATAATATATATATAGGTTTATAATATATTTCTATCATGCAATTGAATTATGTCTTATTTACCTCTGAAGATCTCCATGTCGAGGATATAGGGTAAGATTGGATACAGTGAATTTAAAATCATTAATGCAATTTTTCTTAGATTGAATATCCCATTTATTTCTTGCCATGGTGAGCAAATAAATCGCATTTATATAACGCGTTATTTTTTAAATCAAAACAGATTATTCCCATCTCAAGACTATCCGTACCTTCATTTGAACTTATCAAATTATTTTCCAAAAACCTTTTCTTTACTTCGGCACCAACCAAATGACATGGGTCGCTACTCGAAAGGTGTCAAGTTCATAAATTCAAAACCAAATAAAGAATATTCAACTTTGAATTATGCCTTCCATCTTTTTGGTAGAACGACTTTTAACTTTCTTTTACCATACAATTAAAGAAATTAATGTTTTCGGGACAAATTATCAATTCGAGATAAATACCATTTTTTTTTTTTTTTGGAAATGCACATTTTGATGTCTCTTGAGTTCAAAAATGGATCTCAAGATATCTTCCTTGCCAAAAAAGCTATACAATAACCAAAGTTTAGGTTTTATCCTAGATGGTTTTTTCAATTTATTTAAAAAAATATTTTTTTATTTTCGAATTTACTTTAGTAGCCATAAAAATATAAATCTTAAGGCATTTTAGTAATGAAATCTTAAGTCGTTCAATAAATGGCGCATTTGTCGTCTTGATGGCATCTTCTTTTTTTTTTTTTTGAACATAATTCTGACGTCCATAATGAATAATTAAATAATTAAAAATTATAATTAAAAATTTTATCGGAATTCTTCCAGAAGTGATATTGCTAAATGGGTTATACAATAGTTTTTTATATTATTAACTTTGCTACTCGTTTTGAATGTTTATATAAAATAAATTTAAAAATATTCCCAGTTGGCGTTTAGGAATAGAAGAAAGTTCTGTAACTCATCGCCTCAGATTTTTTCTTAACAAAATAACGATTTGATTCATTTGATCTGTATTTAAAAATGTCTTAAGACTATAATATGCAGTTGATTTAACATGCCAAATATTTACTGAACGCCAGTCAACCCAACTTAGCCCTACATAGCTTTACTATTATGTACGTAAACACATAAGTGAATACACAATCAAAGGATCACTAGAATAAACTAATACCATAATATAAAATGTGCACTTTTGTAAAAATAGATTATAATAATTTATATAAAGTATATCATCATTCCACCACACAGTATTTGTGTTATATTATATAGAAAAAGACGAGAAAAATATTGTAGAGCATTGAACCGTAGATCATTGTGCGCTGTTTACAATAATAAATGGCATTGAGGCTTCAATAAACATTATAAAAATATATATACTTGTAATTGCGCCGACATACGAACGTTTTGTATTTGTGTGTATACACATAAGTATAATAATAGTAATAATACTTACATGTTGTATTGTAAAGCAGGTGCTGCGTGCTGGCGCTGAATGAATCGCAGTATAAAAAATTTGCGAATAATAATTTTTGATAAGAATGTAATATCAAGAATACACACTTTGAATTGTCTAAAATGCTAAGGGCAGTTACCATTTTGAACTAAGTTGACAATTAAAAATATTTAGCATAAATGGGTTTATTTTTCTACTTAACATATTTATCAAATTTTTTTTTAATTTACAATATTTCTACTACAAAATATTTCAATTTTTTAATAATTCTACTTTTGAAGAATTTTCCTAAGAAGAAATCTTCTTCTACTCTTACAAATTTCTACTGAAAAATAATTATACTTTAGAATAATTTTACTTATACAGATCTCTACGGAGCCAAAAAAGGAAATGACCTAGTTCGTTATGTAATAACTCAGTGGCGTATTTTATTAACGAAAAAGAAAAAAAATGTATCATAGATGATGTTGAACCATTATAAAAATTAATGGAGTTAAAGTGGCCCCTTTTCAACGAGAATGTTCGTTTTATTATATTTGACTTCTCTACATGTTTCATACTGAAAAATTTCGAATCGCGTATTTAATATTTTTATTTATCCTGCGCCTTGCCTAATACGGATATTTAACACTTACATACATTCATTCATACTACGTAGAAAGTTACTAAAGTGTAGTAAAATGACGAATCGAAATATGGATCGCGTTATTTACTTTTACCTATCCATACTCATCAATTATTTTTACTAAAATCCAATAACAAATATTTTATGCTTTATTTTTGCGTCGTTTCATAAATAATAATGTTCATGAAATTTTGTTTTGATTCACATGAAAATAAAAATAAATCTAAATTATTGTTTGTTTTTTGAATCAAAGTCAAAGTCAAAGTAAGTCGTCATGTATTTACTAACGAAAAAATATGATAAATAAATAACAAGTTTTAAAGCATCTGTTGTAAGCACATCACATCCTTATTATACAAATAATACGAACACTCTCACTTTCCACAAAAACTGAAAGATTTAATATGAAAAATTCGGGAATGAGTATTTCAAAAATTTAACTGATTTTTCATGCTAATAAAAATATTTAAAAAAAAAAATAACTACAAAGGTCATTAATGACTACAGTACTTACTATACAAATACAGAATACTGCCTTGCTTCAAAATCAATTTTTTTTTTTTAGAAATCGTATAAAAGTTGTACATCTACCAGAAACTTTTCATTACTTTAAGGAAAAAATTAATTATAATACCCGAAATATATATGAATATATAACGATATATAAAATTTAGTCCTAGGTTTGAAACCCTAAAAATATTGATAAAAAATTTCATTATATTAAAAAATACATAATTTTTGTAAAAGTTTTTATGTCATTAGTATTACCCAATAAACTTTTCCTTGGCTAAACATTTTTTTAACTCTAAAATCGAAAATTGTTATTCATAAAAATTAAAAGTTAAAAAAATTGTCTTTTACATGACCCTGAATTTTTTCCTTTAATCATTGGATGTTGATTGTCTCTGCTATGTCCTTGTCTTTTAAAACGCAATGCAACTCAAATTGAAAGATTCTGAAGGTCGATATGAAAATTAAATAAACGATTAATAATAATTCTGCCAAAATGAATTTTTAATGGTTTCATGGAAAATTCACAAATATTTATTAATAAAATTACCTATTATTGAAGATCTTTGTTTTGTTAACTTAATAAGAGAATAAAAGCATGAAGCTGCGTAGCAGTGTGATTTACTTAAAATTATGCTAAAGACCGTAAATGTATAGGTATATAAAACTTTGCAACAAACATACTTTTTCCTCGGCTCTCTGTCCACAAAAATTTGTGGATTAAATAATCCACCCTATTGCCATAATTTCTTTAACCATAGAGCTCAAATAAAAACTGATATATACAAGTAGGAGAATCCAACCAATATATCGTTCCTATCAACCAAAAATATTGTTTATTATTTTTATGGTATTAGCAATCATTCTAATCTTATCGATATTTATTCCTATAACTTTTCCGGATGGAGAATCCTATAAAAAAACACTTTAACTTTGTCAATTTATTTCCAAGAAAATTACCAAATTTTTCTGCATTAAAATATACTTCCAAAATATATTTAAGATACATTTAATTCGGCATAATTCAATTTGTGGAGCACATATTTGCAAATATATTGGAAAACAGCTTAATTTTATATTTCTTAAGCACAAAATGTTTGAATAAAAGAAATAAATAAATTATTTATAATAACAATTGTAAGAAAAAAATCCCTTCATCTGAATTCAGAAAACTTAATACAGTTATTTTCAGTAGCAACAAAGAGGTTTGTTTAATATTTGATTTATTACTTTTTAAAATAATTCAGATAAAATGTTATTTACTTAAACAATTATTACAATTAATAGTTTTGCATTCACTTAAATACATTTTAAAATATGTTCAATACAAAGAGAAGTGATTGATGAAGACACATCATCACATTTTTACTAATTAGAGTGAACACTGATTTATGATTTTTTTACTAGAAAAAGATTAAATAATTGCAATTGATAACAGTGTTTAAATATTATAAAATTTTTGAAAAAAAAAAAACAGTATATTGTATTAAACAATTATCACTGATGTATTTATTTATACTGGGTCGAGGCTCGAATCAAATTACTTAGAATTATGATATCAACTTTTTTTTACGTTATATACCTTCTGATTAACAATTTATCCTTAGAATTAACTATTTCCCTATATCCTTTCATATACTCGTAAATATATGCCAACCTTTCTTAATAAGTTTTTTTAATATGGATAATAAAGATTATGAAGTGATTGTTATATGATAATTTGTATTTTAGTGTTAATCTAGTTGACAAATTTAAAAATGTAATAATGATGGTAATAGTTTCTAAAAAGATGAGCTATAGCTCATTGAATTCTGTATGATGACATTTAGAAAAATGTATTTTATTACTATATAAAAAAAACTTTCAAAAAAGGGAGTATTGGAAATTTGGTTTTAACCATAAAAACTGAATTTGCAATTTGAAATTTAAGTTTAAAAAAATCTAAAATTATATTATAATTAATTTTTTAAATAAAAATTTAATGTATCATTTTTAACGTCGCAACGAGCATAGCAGCAAATTTTTAGATCGACTAATTGCGGGAGAAGGGTTTAAATTCGAAGCAAAATTTTTGCGTCATACAAACAGGCAATCAGATAAATAGACAAGCACATACTACCAGTTTAAAAAAAATCATCGTTGTAAAAATGACACAATGTAAAGAAAAATACATATTTGAAAAATGCTATTAACATTTTTTTATACAAACTTTTCCGATTAATCAAAACATATTACCGATTTTTTTATTCGTTCCAAAAATTTTGTAATAATTCGTTCCAATATTTTCCAATTATTCGTTCTGTTTTATTCTTATTGTAAAAAATTTCATAAAAATAATTACGAAAAAAATTGTTTTACCCTCTAAATTTTATAATAAAATGAAATAATGAAAAATCTAAAAAACTTAACCGTCTCAACGACCATAGTTAAAGTAGTCTAAAGCTAAATAATTATTTTCCAATGGTATACCTACGTCAGCACCGCTTTCTCTGATATGATTTGATTTAGTAGCTTATAAATAAACGATAAAAATCCAAATTGTTCTTATTTAATTTTCCAAAAAATTAAAGCACCCTGATAAAATCAAGGACAATTCAAAATGGCAGTTGAAATTCATTAAACAAATAATAGAGACAGATACATTTAATAACACACAAAAAAAGCAGAACACATTTATTATTATAAATTTTTTACAAAGTAAATTGAATATATATTTTAATTTAAAGTGACAAGTTTGTGAAAGTAAACGAAGCATTTTAAGTTACTAATATTGTAGATATTATTTTATTTTATTTTATTTATTTTTTTTTTTTTAATATATAGGATGATATTTTAAATTTCAATATATTACAATATATTATAAAATAATTCTTTTTATGTTGTAATTTACAAAATGTGACAGTGAACCCCTGCCAACGATGTCTTGTACAACACTCTAAAAACTAACTTAATATGTGTGTGTGTGTGTCTATCAACTAATATATATCATGTGGTTATTATCATATTCGATGAAAACATTCAAATAGTCAAAATAAAATAATAGTTTAAGAGGAATTGACCAACTAAAATGAGAGAACACTTCAATAAAGACAATATCTAATTCTTGCACCCAAAAATAAAATTTAACTCAACTACTTGACTAAATAATTTTACCAAACATTTGACTGAAATGTTGTTGTTCACACACGTCAATTAATTACTATATGTTACTTGATTAAATTACTTGATCAATGTGTACTACAAAGCTTAAGAATTCAGTTTCATAGATACTCTGGGAAATTGACATATTATGGAAAGCGACTGCTTTTGTTAATATTTTATTTGTTAAATAATAATCATTTATTTTTTAAAAAGACATATTTTTTCAATCATAAATAACTCATTAGTACTTACGATAAAAAGTTGCGAAAAAAGCCAAAAAAATTTGTACTACAGTTTTAAGGTTTCGTAGGGTAATTATGGTATAAGGATACCTATAATACCACTTTTATTACAATTGAATATCGGGTGATAATTCGAAAGCTACGCCTCCAGTCAATAAATTGCTCCAGATTTCTAGTGAGGAATTATGCTTATTCAAAGCAAACCATGCAACGAGCGCCAGGTCTTGGATTTTCTAAAGAGTTATAGACCTGCTTTAGTAGTTCAGAGCTTTTATCTGATTTTTCACATGATGTTATAAAGGAATTGTTCTGTGGCATTTATTATCACATAAATATGATATAAAAAAAAAAGACTTGGAATGAAATACAACACAACGAATGAATAAAACGGCTGTGATGATAGCGTAGCGTCTAGCATAGTGAAGACGAAGTATATAAAAGATGAAGATGAAGAAAGTTACGTTGGTTATTGTTGTTATTTTTTTTTTTTTTTTATATTAAAAAAAAGGAACGACGATGAAGCTACTACTGTAGAAATATACGTAAATATATTATATAGTTTAGTTAGGTACCAAACACTATGTTGTAGGTACATGAAAAAGAGAAATGATGGGATGGATAGTTATTTTGTTGGTCGAGTTTATTTCAACGCTCACTATATGCCTTCGTACCGCTGCGCCGCGCCCCAGACATTAGAACACACTTTAAAATATGATATTTGTATCTAAACTGACATTAAAATAGTGTTTGTTTCCTTAATATTTTATACTTTATACACTCCAATACTGAAGACAAATTTAAATATATTAGATGAGGATTAGTTTATTTTTGAAAACATTCATTTATTCCAACAAAATATCTTTATATAATTTGAATATTTACAGTATATTCAAAAAATATTGATTATGGATTTCATATACTCTGAATATATATAGTATCTATATATGTAAGAGTATATTAATTTAAGTTTGAACCGCTAGATAATATTGACCACACAAACAAAACTTTTGAAATTGGTTTCACAAAATCATCTAATTAGTCCATTTCCGCTTGTCTGTCCGTTCGTCTGTCCGTCTGTCATCAAGTGACTCAAAAACGATAATGATTTGAAATCTTGGTTGTATAGACCTAAAAAGTAACATCAATTTCGTGAACGAATTAAATCGGTTCATTAGGTTCGATGGATCTTTGACTCAAGTTATGAACCATTATGAAGATAGAGAAAAATTTCAGTAACAAAAAATGTTCATTTAAGTTATTCGTATGTAAATTTAAATATACTTTCAATAAAATTTAAAAAAAAAAAATAAACCAAATTAATAAGTATAAAATAATTTTTATTTAAGATTTTGTTTTAGAGTTGCAGAGAGTTATAATTAAATAATTATATTTAAATTTAAATTAAGAATAACTGAGATTTCCTTTTACTAAAAAAATTCCATACATGTTTCTAACTATATTTTACTTCAAATAAGGACTGATCTCAAATCACTGATCTATTTTCTAAATCTACCGATTTTTGATCATCCATTAGATGTGAATTGGATTTCAAGTTTTTTAATTATTGTACACTTTTGACATAACAAGCTTCCGCAAAAAATAATCAAATGCATTCCAGTTTCATTTTTTGAATGGACCAAGGATACCATCACATCACAGCTAACAACTCTTGCTGTTAGTTTAAGCTTCTTTCACGCAAGCGGTATTACTTGGCAGTGTAAACACAGATTTGAATGAAATGGTATTACATTAAATTGGTATATTTAAATTAAAAAGGATTTTAAGTTTATAATCGAAAACGTATTTGACACAAATCTGCAGTAAATACCTTAAAAGCATGTAAAAAAAATGCCAAATCTACCTTGAATACTTAAGAAATTACCTATATCTTGTTCTTAAATTACATTTATATATATATCTCATGTATTTATTAGGCCTTATGGAATGTATTAGGGGATGTATTTTGGAAATTATTAGAGGTGGGTTGATGTTATTCATGTGGTTGACTTGTAGACAACAAAGTAATAATAATTTATCAATGGATGCTTACTTATACATAAAATACGATTTTGGAATTAAAATAATGTTTTCAAGTGATAAATTTAGACTACTCATATAACAGTTGCCTGCAATTTGAACAAAACAGGTGGTATATTTAAATTGAAAACACCAATTTGAAAAATAGATATATGTTTAATAGATGTGTTTAAAACCAAGCATTTATTTATCTTATTAGGTAAATTGTCGAAAGGATATTTATGTTTAAGAAATACGAATAAATAAAAAACGTATTTTTGTGATAAAAAATTCATTTTTATTTAAAAGGCTACACTTGATAAAAATCATAATTATTAGGAACAACAGAGAAAAATTACACATGTTCTTAATTTTTGTGTGTAGTTTGTTGATTTTGTGTCTTTGATGAATTTGAATAATTGTGATTAAGCTATCCTAAAAGAAACAGGAATATTGACTTAAACCGTTAGCGTATGGCCTCGGCCGGTTATAGAAGTTGTAAAAAACTATGTGCGTTGAAAATACTTTATAAAACCTGAACAGTGACTTGCAATAAAACTAAAAATTACTGTTAAATTAATGAAGTATTATATATTTTTTAATCCTTATTATATTTTAAATGGTGAATTTTATCAAAAAACTGAATTTCCGAAATTTTTGCGACTGTATCCGACAAAAAGTTCAAAATTTTTTGTTCTCTGTTTTTAAGTTTACTAGAATAATTGAGGAGTGAAAAATTCAAAAATAATACTTTACGATCGGTCAACTTGTTTCAGAGATATTGCATAAAATACATCCAATAAATCACTATCCGTATCGAATTTCTAGGTATATCTCAAAAACTACGCATCCTATCGTTAAACAGATGTTATTTTGAAATATGTGGGTCAAAATACCCTAGAACACATATTTCATTTAAATTGAGAGCAAATAATTTGTTTGTATTTTCTCGATTTTTTCAAAGGGGTACTTAAAAAATTTCGAAAACAGCTCTATTTATAAGGGTAGTTTGACCTGTAGATTTCAAATATAACATTTATTTAAAGATTGGATCTACAGTTTTTGTGAAATCACCAAAAACACGCTTTAGAGGCCGATTTAGCGGTTGTATTTCATGTTATATCTCAAAAACTATTAGACTATTATTTTTGAAATTCTTGCATATTAATTATCCAAGAAAATCCATAAACAGTGAACAATTTTTGAACTTTTTGAAGGGTTTTTAAGGTTTTGTATGATTCAAAATGTATATTTTTTGATAAAATCCACCATGTAAGGCCTAATTAAGATTCAATATACTCAAACGTGATTTGTGGAAAGATACTCGTTACTGACCATGATTAAAACAATTTTTAGTTAATACATTACTCGCACTTTCGTCTTTAGAAAATGCTTCGTTTTTGCTACAATTAAAACAGATTAAGCGTACAGCTATACTGAGTTAAAGTATAATAGGTAGAACTGAATGACTACATGGACTTAGAGTTCCAAAGCTTTATACATATATCGATTGGAAAAATAAAATGCACAGGATAACATTTGGTCAGGTTAACCATATAAATCATATAAATATTTTGACAAATATACTAAATTATATAAAAATAGTATTTGAAAAATCAACTTGACATGTAATGAAATAACAACCATTCAAGAAAGTAGTCAAAAATTTCTTTTTAATATTTAAAATCATAGACGCATGTCGTTTTTTCAAATCAGATCAATTTTAAAATTGATATATGCGTCGAGTAGTCTTAGCCTTCTAGCTCTCAAATATATCAAAATAAACGAAAACTATAAAAACCAGAAAAAAATTCTAGTAATACACAAGTGGTTTCAGTGCAACCTGCATCATCACCCATGCAACGTAATTCCCAGTAAGTAGAATAAAAATAATAATTCGTTTATTATTACGAATATGGGTGTTTTTAAAGCTGCACCGATTTTTCTCTCATTCAGTTCTAATTAATGCGTGTTTTGAAAGCTTCCATGTCGATATCATTATTTGTTTTCAAGACCGAAAATTGCGAACGCACATATATACATACGTACACACACACACACAGGTATCTCTCGTTGGCCTTCGGTTTTAGAGAAACGTAACAATATGTCAAAACTTGGGTTTCATAAAATCGGCCCCATTAAATAACAACTTCCCACATAGAAGTGAACAAGTTTTATTTTTAAATTTTATGCGAAATAAATTACACAAAATAGCATATTTGCTTATCTCATCTGCGTTAAAAATATTCCGATTGTGATCAGTTTTTCTTTAAATATTGGATATAAAAAAAGCGATTTAAATATGATAACGATAATCGAATTCAGTAATCGGAAGAAATAATGTATATATCTTTAATAATTTATAATGAACCATTTTCGTCCATTTCGACCATTTTCATTATACTTCCGTTTTCTGATCAAACACTTAAATTATCGAGGTAATATAACTAATTAATTTTTATCGATTTCTAAATAAATTTGTTTACGGAAATTTTGCTTTCTACCTACATTGATTATTTTTCATTAATTAAATTACATGTAATTTTATTGAATACAATTAAGAAGTTATTATTATTATTTTATTGATATTAAACCCGGACATCATTCAAGCTGGTCAAGGTAAGTAATTTTATGTTTTTGAGTTGAATTACATTTCTTTTTTCTTTTTTTTTTTTTTTTTGTTTTCGTTTAAAGAGTAGCTAATCAACAACGTTCTGTACAAAAATAAACTCTATAAATAGAACATTAATCATTTATATATAAAAAAAGACGAAATTAATAATTTATTGAATAATTTGTTAATTAACTTTATATTTTACAAACAGCATGTATAAAAGTCTGGCATGTACTCTGCACTATGTCTTCGTTTATTGAAATTATTTGGAAGAAATCAATCGGAGATAAAAAAATAACCGTGAACAAGTGGTCCAGAAGCGACTCGCAAGGTTCACACGAGGAGGTTCCCAATAAAAAAACTAAAATATGTTTAGTACAACGAATATGGGAACTTTTTGTCTTTTTTTAAATTTTTCTGAATATCAATGTATGCAAAATTGAAAATCATATAAAAATTTAACACATTAAAAATTTTATATGGAGTACCTGTTTTATACCCTGCTGTCTGTCAGTCTGTCCACCTCCAAGGTGAAAGAATCATATAGCTAAAATTTAAGTATAAATGAAAATGTAAATATTCATTAGCCTGCTTTGAAATGAAAACGTGGCAAATTTCTGAAGTTAATAGAAAAAATTTCAAACATAAGTTTTCTTTGAACGTTACAATTAAAAGCTCTTTCATCCATGTTACAGATAGCTGAAACAAGGAAATCTCTAAGAACTGCTTTATCAGAAGTACTTTCATCATTTAAAGTGAACTTTCGACGAGCATACACTCACTATGTTCGACATATCCAGATATATTGCATACAGGTATATCTGTTGGATATATATCTCTGTAAAAAATATTCATTATTTGAAAATTTACTGACTATATTTGCTGTTCTTTTTTTTTTAACCGAGAAATATTTCAGTTAAAAATAAAACGCAAGGAGCACGGCCACTATTAACCACTTAATAGGAACCTGATTTGTTTTACCTACAAAGGTAAATCGAAATGAATTTCAAATTGAGTACCGTTTATTTGTATCAACGGGTTTTTTCATTTAAAATAAACTTTTTAAAACCGCATGCATCAGACATTAAATTTTGTTATAAAAATAAAAAAGTACACTCTGAACTTGAATTTGTGATTAAAAGTTTTTCAATAACAAAAAATCATTGAACTCAATATATTACTAATTAATTTTCAATCTTATTTTTTTTGGTTAAAATAAAAATAAAAGAAATTAGATTTATATTATTATTATTATTATTATTATTATTACTTTTATTAAAAATGATAGCCATTATAAAAATTATACTTGGGTTCAAAGACCTTCACAAATTTTTAAATAAAAAAATCGTAAAAAAATTTTTGTATCATTAGTACAGGCAGACTATTATGTCTTGGACATTGCCGTTAAATGAAAATTTATCATCGTTGGTGCACAAAAGAGTTTCGCCTTTTTTGATTCCTCGGATTATTATCTAATATAACGATTTACAATCTTGAAATATTTTTAAAAATTATTTTCATAGATCCGACGTATACTTGATGATTAATGTGTGTAACTATTATTATTATTAGATTACACAAAATACATAGTCCCCATCGTCTTCAGAAATTTGAACCATTTGCTTAATCATGAATACACATTTGAGTCTATATACATTTAGTATTTTTTTCGGATTTAATCGTGTTCCCAGATATTCAGACAGCTTGTAAAATTGAACCAATTAAATGATTGAATAAATATTTTCAATATTTTTACCAAATATAATATATTCTTTCACAGCATTTATGCCACATATAATATGAGCTTACATAACACTAATAGATTTTGTTAGAAAATAGTGCACTCCAGTGCCGGATTAAGCTACCACGGGATATGTAGCAAATCAGAAAAGCTGTGCCCATGATTGCCATTATGTATTAAAATTTAGGATGTAAATAAAACATTTTTCGTCACGAAACCCACTTTTCGTAATTAAATGTGTAATTTTACAAATATCACCTTCCAAATTATTTTTTTTTTAAGTAAATCATTTTCCACATGCAGCATTATTGCTAGATTATCCAAATCTTGTCCCATTATAGTCCGGCTTGTAAATTGATTAGAACACAGAAAGACAGGGACTTGCCGCGTGGCCTGTATCATTTGCTACTTCTTCTACATGGTTAATCTGACTACGGTACACACTAAATCATAACCCACAATTTGGTTCTATTCTCATAAAAAAACTTTTTCAAATGCATTATTGTATGCCTGTTATATTAAGAAACCTTTTGGTGATTTTTGTTTTAATCTTGCCGAATTTTAAACTCTTCGAAAAAAAAATAATGTTCAGAATTTTTTAGCATCATTTTTATGAATGAGATGTTTATGACCCTGTATTTTAATTTACAAAAATGTAATTAAAATTATTGCCAATATGTTATCGGTTTTTTATGATAGATTTAATTGCGTATTATAATTGTAAACTTTTAAATTATGTTTTACTTATCTACATTGTAACAAATTTGCTATAAATTTAATGCACAGAATGTTGGACTGGAAAATATGTATCTATATATAAAAATGTTCCAAATACAGGCACATTATCAAATATAATTTTTACTTTAAAATTGCCGAAATCGAAATGAGGCAAATGAATAAATGAGCAAGTACCTTCATCAAGAATATTTGCATTCATTGAATAAATATAGTTTGTTGGATAAATATATATGAAAGAAAATATAGTTTGCCAGAAAATATAAAAGTCTTCAAAACCTTGGCAGATGGAAGAAATGCTCAAATACAAAAAACGATTATTTTTTAAGGGAAAGCAACTTTTGTTTAGCATATTCTATAATAATATAATATATTTCATATTTGTGTATAATATCAATTACCTGTATCGATCGTATGCCAGATGAATGCTTTAATTGGCCAACTTGATTTTAAAAGGAAAGCTGCCCATGTACCTTAATAATTTTACTTCCAGTTTTGAACATAAAACAAAAATTAAATTTTGATTCTGGTTTAAAACTGAAAAAAACTGTTTAATTCGTTATTGTAAATTAGCTTAGTTCAAAAAACATCTTTAATCAATTATGTCTATAGAGTCCTTTAAATTGAAAAATATATCCCATACAAAAAGAAAATTGGATATACAAAATCAAAACTTATAGAATTATAACTAGACCTAATATCAAAGAATTTGAGACCCATACATTGTTTCCTCTTCATGTAAAATTTCCCATATAAAAATAACTCCTTAAAATCCATTTATATCACCTGATTATAAATGCTATAAATTATCCATATTAAGTTCAACATCGATCAATTACTTTACAAGTTTAATTAATTATTAATAATCCTTATTATACATATTAAGTAAAACCAATATTAAGTTTAAACGGATGTGTCTATCTACTCCAGGAAATATTAACAACTCAAAGTTGTTTTACATTTTTAGTAACAAGTTTTAATAAACAACAAATTACTGCTAAACTTATGATAAATGTGTTTATACTTTTTTTTTTATTAATTTCTATATGCATTTAAAGTTATTACAATTATTAGATTAGAAAAGTCCTCCAGATATACATGTAAAGAGAATTCGAAAATATTACAAGAGAAAAACTTTTGAAAATATTGTAATCATCCAAATTGCTTGGTATTGATGATGATGTGAAAATTTGGAGAGAAAATGTTTTGCAACGCATTTTATACTTACGAATCAGTATAAGTAATTTTAACTATATATTTAAAAAAATGGTGAAAACTGTTCCGAGTTCGCCCGGCCGGCCGTTCTATCTAGCCTATTTGCATATATATTTTTTTTAATGAATGCTCAGATGAAGTAATAAGCATTGAATTAAATCGATCTTTAGTCTTTCTCAAGTTCCTATAGGGCGTTTCATATTCCAAGTGTTGTGATAGTTTTGTATTTCAATATCTCTTTCTATCGATCTATCGATTTCTCTTTGATCTAAGAACACTCAATGGCAGAAGACTTTTCATTTGAGGTATTGAACTTTGAAGTTGACTTTCAAATCTTGAGATTTTCTCCACTCAAAATAAGCTATCTCCTGTTCTAATGAGCAAAGAAAATTTTTGATCTAAGAACACTCAGGGACTCAAGATTGTCGAGGACACAACAGACACTAGTCACCTTTTTTTGTGAGATTTAAATAATTTATAGATTCAGGTCTGTTTGGCAAATGCCACAGTTGTTCAGAATTTCAGATTAAAATTTAAAGTATTATTATCCAAAATGAATGCTGCGGAGCATCACACGAGTCCACTAGCTATTTCATAATTTAATAAAGTCTGTTCGTCATTCTGCTTTTATTTTCAAAATTTACCACCTCATTCTATAGATATTTTATCATTGTATCATTATATAATGATTCGATGTTTTTTCCGTACAATTAAAACAAAATAAATAAAATTTTGGAGTTGGTAATATTTCGTAAAAATATAACAATAATTTGCTTCGTTTAATATTATTTGCTTTGTTTGAACAATTTGTATGATTTTTTTTATTTCATTTGCATAATATTGTTTATATTTGAATTTCGTATACAATTTTTTATACCCTATTTTATCCTTCTCATTCTCATTGTAATGAATATCTCTACCCCATTACCCAACCTGAATTCATTTTATGTATCTAAATTGTTCTGATTCTACATTATTTTTCATCCAGTTCAAAAATTATCTGTCAATAATGATATTTAACCAATATGAATATATAATTTTGCGTTCGAATTTTTTTGTTTTCAATATTAATGATGTCAGAAGTTTTCATTTTTGATATGAAAGGTAAACATAGTAGAAGTAATATTGTTGTAGTGAGGAAGAGTAATTTACGAAGCCTTAGCGTATATTGAATGACGTCATGCAGACCTCAGAGTGTAGCGAGTATTTGAGCTTTCACAAAATAATAACTATCTGCCAATATTGAATAGCAGTTTCGGATGTCTTGTATTTCGAATATTGAACAGCTGTTAGAAATTACAATTTTCCAGCACAATTTCCGCAAAAAATACTTTATCGAAATATATACCACAAATTGTTTCCTATTTTTCCTATTTCTAGAAGTGATATGAAAGCGGAGAGAAGAGTTAATGTCAAATTTCATCGCAAACTTGAAAAAATGGAAAATATGCAACATTAGATATTGCCTTACATTGCTGACATGTGCTTAGCTAATTCATAAATTGAATGATATAATAAATTGAAAATATA
Source organism: Chrysopa pallens (assembly GCA_020423425.1). Classification (NCBI taxonomy): domain Eukaryota; kingdom Metazoa; phylum Arthropoda; class Insecta; order Neuroptera; family Chrysopidae; genus Chrysopa; species Chrysopa pallens. The sequence continues at coordinate 12,356,806 of CM035594.1, forward strand.
ACACATCTGCCAGGATTCAAGCCCCTTGGTACTCAAGCAGCAGACATAAAAAATAGTTCTAGATTCTATTCCCCGAACTTTTGATAGAATGTATTAATACAACAAACGATCAGAAAAATATCTTAAATGCAGAATGTCAACGTCGCACACAAGAATGAAATAATTGGCTTGTGTTAATAATACTATCTACTAATTCAGTTATTCATTATTTTAAGAACTTCCAGTAGTTAACTTACACCGTGTTTTAAACACATTATTGATTGTTGTGTACTCAGTAATTATCATGATTATTAAATCACATGACAAGAACGAACGCCCGTTATTATTTACGACACAAAATTATTATAAGTGCTTACTTATAGAGTTGTATGATTACGATTATTATTTTTGTATTTATAAAAAGTCATTTTTGCACTTTTAACGGAAATACCATCTGGTTTAATTTATATATCTCTCTCTATATGTATGTGTTGAAGATATTAGAGTTGAATTCTTTATTCTTTAATTGTTTGTAACGCATTACTTGTACATTGTCGTTATGAAACGTGATCTTCTACTTTTAAAAGTTCATTTTGTTTTTACCATTGGGTATTCAATAATAAATGAGTAAGTGTTTTGTGTTTTGTTTTTTTTTTTTTATGTATAAATCTTATTCGTTTCCTGCCATTTATTACAATAATCTCACAGAATTGTCAATATTCTAAGTTATTATCGATTTGTATCACTAGTTGGTTTAATAAGAGCTTGTTCATTCACATTCAACTAGAGCACTGAAAGCAATTTTCACACGGTAGAAGATACAAAGAAGAAATTTATAATTCTATTTGATTAAAAATCTTTAAAGAATTATTCGTATCCGAACTATGCTTGTCTAAGAGAGGGTTATCGATTGACGAACTAGGAATAGTATAAGTTTATATACACTCAAAAATTTCATTGTTTAATATATCAAAGTCTTTTTCAATAGTTTGTATGTAAATTGTATTGTATAAAAAAATTGATATTATTTATGAAATTTTCAATTTTAATTACAGTCCTTAATTTTAGTACCAAAATATTAAAATTGTCTATCAAAACAAAATTAAACTAATATCTGATGATTTCTTGGCTTTATTTCTCATATTTGACACACAATTTTTAGTATACAAGAAAGCAATAATTTTCGAAAAATTGTCATGAAAATATACATTTCCAATTTATATATCACAGTAAATATTTTCAACATGTCAACCAAATCTTCAAAATTAAATTTGATCTAAATATCAAAAAATTAAAAGACGTGTGGCACTCAGGGACTGCCACGGTAAAGCTATTGCATAGCATTTTGAATCAAATTATGCAATTATATTTTTTTTTTAATTTATTTATTTTATTCATGCAGTATTGTTTTTTCTTACACCTATACACCTATATACTTTCTCATAAACAGCTGCTTATGTATTCGTCCGATTTCGGAGCAGCTCGTCTCGATTCGTCAAGCCACACCTCCTTGCTCGTCAGAGTGGGGAGCGTGAGGTTTTTTCGTTACGGAATTTCTGGATTCAGCCCCCGCGCTCAAGGCCCGCGATAGAAGCTATGCAATGATTCCGGTAATACTTGAACAATGCGATATGCACACTTTATATAGTTGACAGTTCGTCATACTGCTAGTGAGAAGAGATAAAGAAGCTTTATTTTGAATAGATAAAGAAGTTTTATTTTGAATTTCAAAACTAGATTTTGGTTTCTATGGAAATGATGATTTGTAACATATCAGGTTTTTTCGTTACGGAATTTCTGGATTCGGTCCCCGCGATAGAAGCTATGCAATAGCTTAAAACTGCTATAAGAATCCTTCCCATGCCTTAGATCACGCTTGAAACTTTGCAATACATCAAATTAAATTTGATCCAATGATTGTTATATTTAACAGGAATACGCGTATCAAGTAATGCCACCTCAAATTACATTTTTTAAATTCTGGATTCCGTAAAAATAGATAGTGATTTAAAAAAGAGATAGTGCTATAAAAATCTTAGATTATTTTAAATTATAAATAAATATAAGTAAAACAGAGTCAATCTTTTTTTCAATGATAATAAGACCTTTTTGGAACCCAGATTTTTCAAAATAAAAAACGTGATAGCGTAAAGATCACATGCCAAAAATACTTTATTAGCGTTGGCAAATTTGTTGGAAGATACATCGCCCGAAAGGCTTTGAGTTATCTCAAATCAAATACGAGGCTCAGAGTTTAAACATTCATCGAAACAAGAAAAAATGTATTTACCCAATTGTTTTTATACTATTCCTGTTGAATTAATTTCGAAATCAAAAATATTGGATTTTCAAATAACACAAAATGGTTATATTAATATTTTTTTTTATTTCAGTACCTCTTAAATATATTTAGTACTGCGGCTTCGAAAAAATTAAAGGTAAATATAATCGTTCGACTTATATACTGGACATCGTGACATAACTAAAAAACTTTGAGCAATTCAAATGAAAATTTTCTAAGAACAAATTAAACACCATATGGAGTTCCAATAATTTATAACCAAACCAATACTGTCGGCGGTTAGCTGACTATTCAATTGCGTAAAGCACCATCAGTTTAATAATTTCAGGTTCCATTAAAATGCTTGCGCATAAATAAAAATTTTATTACTTATGTTAGCTTTTATTGTAGATTATTAAAATCGGTTGAGCAGTTAAACAAACTAACATAGTAACATTCTCATTTATAATATTAAATTAGAAATTACTACTTACATCGATTTACTACAATGTGATAATAAATAGTTGTAATATATACAGATATTTGAAATATCAAAACGCAAAAATGTTTGTTTTTAATGTTTTCATTAAAGTGATTTGTTTGGTTTCAATTTCCTATTTGATAATGATATATACAAACGGATGATACTACACACAATCAGTTGTGTATCACAATCTACACAATTATAAAATGTAAATTTTTATTTTATTTTGTTGCAGAAATAATACATGACAATAATATTTACAGGAAGATAATATTATGTTCCTAATATGCGTCATCTATGTTTAGAAAATTTTTTAAAATTCCATTCGAACTAATATTATATAAATGTTCGTTTGTTATGCTGTCACACGTGAACTACTCAACCGATTTTAAAAATTCTTTCACCAATAAAAAGCTATAAAATCAGAGGGTATCATGGGTTATTACTATTTTAAATATGGCTTTCCATTCTTGTGTATTCCATATTTGAAAAATTCAACTTCTAAATGGTGAGAGATATTGAAAAACTAAAAAGGCAACAAACCTTATTTATAAAAAGTATGACACCTGAGGCCCACAAAAAACTTCCTAGTGAAAATATATTACAATTTATAAAGGAAATTCAGCTGTAGTTTGCCTTTTTTTTATTGAGCATATATAATAATACCTAAATTGATTTTACTGTAAAATTAATTCGAGTATATTCGAGCTTATAAGGAGGGAAATCGCACTCATGTTCCTTGTACCTAGACCTTTTGGTCCTTTGCACCCTCCTTTAAAACAGTTCTTCACATGAAGGCAAACATACTTTTTAGCACAAGGTGACAATCAATCGTTATTGTGTTGTTGTTGGAGCAGGATAATTTGTTATTATCTAAGCGACGAAGAAGTGATTAATCGTCCCCATATTTTATCATCGATTAAACTGCCGCTGTTTGGATTCATACCTTGCTGTCCAAGTAGTAAAATGGGTGAAGGTACTAGTGTTTTTATTCACTTGACCACTGAACCGGTTCGAATGGATTAGTGACCTAAATGTGTGTCGTATTTTACCAGGATTGATTTATTCACATTAGTCACAGTTACCATACATATTTTTGATTAATCAAACCTAATAATTTTTCTCAATAATTCTCTAATAACTTTAGCATATACGTTCAATAATACAGTTTGTAATCTTATTTTATCATTCTGTTAAATATTTAAAAACTAGAATAATTAAAAATAAATAAAAATTTCAAATAAAAAGCAAATATTTAAACATATGACGGCTGTCTTATAGTTATAGCCAAGCAAATTTAATGCTATTTTAATAGATAATTCGAAACTTTCAACAAATAAGTCTCATGTCGTCAAACTATAGAGAAATGTCAACCAAATAGAAGATATTGAATTTAGATTTCTACATATGATAATTTTATTTTGAATATTGACCGCAAATTACGTCACGCGAATTGCATGATTTATAAAGCCCTCCACGTCCATTTTTATCACAGGTAATCACATTTGTGACATGGTGTGACATGGAATATTTTAAATCTAGAAATAATTAAATAAAAGCTTCAGATGTTGAATGTCATTTTTATTTCCTCAACATTCAAAAACTAATTAACGAAAGATGATAATTAATAATATTAATAGTTTAAACATTCAAATTTGTCATCATAATTCCGTTCACCTCTTGTCATTATGAATAAACATATTTACATGAATTGGAAATATCACGAATTTGAACAAAAATAAGGTCAAAAAACATATAAACTCTTTATTAAGACATTATCAACAACTCAATTTACTTAATTTTTTGTCAATAATATAAATATTGTTACGTGTTAAAATTATAAAATTATTAGAGTCGCAATTAATTAAAGACAAAACGACGCTAATTTACAATCCACCTCATTACTTTTTAACATTGTTCAGAATTGGGTTAGAAAAAGATATTAACAGAAGACTAGTAAAAAATCACAATGACTAGGCATTGGCGTAGAAGGCAAATTAACTATGCATTACACCAATTTTTCAGCGATCATAAACAAGTAAATAGTTTTCTCACCATCATGTTGTATGAAAATACCTTAAAGCGCATTGAAAAAATTCTCAAATCGTAAATCCTCAATGTAGTAAATATTTCTAGTTTTCTAGCACTAATTTTCCTCGTCTATTTTAACTAACCTACCATAATTAATAAAAAATTTGACAAACATCATTAAGATAATTAGAACCTACGTATTAGTGTGCATTCTACGTACATATGTACTCAACGTGAACACATTTCTAATATCATATTCAGCGACTGTGGTTGTTGGAAATATGCAAATAAATGTAGCGTATATATTCAAGGCCATACAAATAATTTTCACTTACACAACAGACTGAACTATCAGTATGTACTATATAGTTATTTTTGGAAAATTTCTCTTGAGCGTAATTGTACTCCAGTCGGAGTACACTTAGCAGATGTTAAATTTTTCGTCATATTTCGATATTATTCCTTATCCTTATTGATACATGATTATTTCAATTTTCAATACCAGTAAGGTCCCTCAAGAGGAGGAACCTTTTGATCCTGTGTAATTTCTCTTAGAATACTTCATCGCTTGACGGCAAAGATGCCTTCTAGCACAAGGTAACAATCATATTGTTATTATGTTGTTGGTGGTACCATTTACTGCGTTCTAATCCAAGTGACAACAGTGTAATCAATCAACCGCCGGTTTTTTTTAAAATTATTATACTATTTTTACTATCGAACTTTCGCTAACCTGGATTCGAACCCGCAACATGCAGTCTAAGTAGTGAAATGGGTACATGTATTAGTACACTTACTCACTTAGTCACTGAGCCGGTGATTTTATGAGCAAATCTTTTCCGGTTCTCTAATGTAAAGATCTATCTTCCTGCCAAATGTCATTTTACAAGCATGCGAAGTGCTTTATAATTTTTATACACCGGTAACAAAATCATATGTTCCAGAAGCAAATAATATACAGATAATATGTATTCTCTTCAGCTTTCATACAGGCTGTCAATAAGCCTTAAAGATAACTCAAAATCAGAAATAATATAAAATTTGTTTATCTAAAAGAGTTGTATAAACTTCGAGTATGAGTATTCATTTATAATCCAACTGTTTATCCGTTACAGACTTCTTCAGACCAAATGGAAGTAGGCTAAACAAAATCAATCTATATGAAAATCTCTAATGATTTAAGTTTTTATAATGACATTGACATGACATTGGAATTAAATTATAGAAAAAGCTGTCTTCCTTGCAAACTATAAAATAATTTTTGTACAAACGATTGCAGAAAATATAATTTGCTATATAACAAGTCCAAAAAGCAACCAACAGAACGAATTGTTTAAATGCTTGACATATCAAAGTTCCGTATCAAAGTTAGAACTATTTTTAATCAATAGCATTCATAAAACATTCTAAATACATGTAATTATATATGTGTATTACAATTAGTAGGCTAAATTTAAACTAAAATTGTAGCGAATTTTACGGAATACCGTTTCAAACAAAAGTTACTTTGTTTAAAAAAATTAACATTTGAAATTTTTCTCTATCTTTTATGGTTCACAAAAGTTGGGTTATATACCGTCCGATCCAAAGGAGTGATTTCCGATAAATGAACGGACAAAAACGAAAATGGACTAATTAAGTGATTCTATGGATACCTATATCAAAATTTTGTTTGTGCGGTTATTATTTGCAAGTGTTATAAACTATAGAGTAGAATTAATATACTTTGACAATTTTATTGTTTCTAGGTATGTCGCGTATAAAAATCAGTTTGAAAATTCGTTAGTTTAGTTGAGTGTAATGTAAAGAATGTGAAATTATTATTAAAAATGAAATAGACCAAATGGCCTTGTGTATGCCATATATTTAAAAATAATAACTGTGCAAATATATACACAGACATTATGCATATGAAAATAATATTTATAATATATTTATATGTTTGTATACTTAGTTCATTTCGCAATATAAAATTCATACCAACTAAATTATTGTCAATTTAAACGGTTGTGTTTCTACCTCTTTTTTTTTTACCTCTATACGCATAACTACTATTATAATAGAGATAATGATTTCCAGATGCAAATCACAATTTTTTTATTTTTATTTTTAAAAGATCTTTAAATTTTATGGTTTGTTTATGTTTTTATTACAAATGAAAAAATTGTAAACAAATCAATAAAATGAATTGTTTTTATCGTGGTGTACTCACAAGGCCATTTGGTCTATTTCATTTTTAATAAAAAATTCACATTTTCCATTAAATTTTTTACCAACAAATTTTATATTCAATAACTGATTTTTATACTCGACATGTGCAAATTTGTCAAACTATATGAATTTAAGTCTAAAGTTTTTAACGCTAGTTTATACAAACAATATTTTGGAATGGGTATTCATAAAATCACCATTTTCATTTGACCGTTCCAAGATAAATAAAATAGCGGGCTGAAAATTTGGTCATGCATATTAAACTTAAAAGTAAAATCAAGTACGTTAATGAGCAAAATCGGTCCCTTGGGTTCTACGATCCAACTTTTGTACTCATAATAGGTAGAAGAAAAATTCAAAGGAAAAAGTGTTTTTTTTAAACAAACTATTGATTGAAACGCTTTTTTGTAAAGTGATCTAGAGCAGACTTTATTCTTTAACGTGACTATTTGACGTAGATTGTGATTTACGCGACCTGTCTGAGTATTAGTTTAGTTGTAAAAGCACGAATTGAATATAGCTTTTCCAGATAATTTTAGTGAAATGACAAAACACATTAGTTAATGTATGCTTCATTTATAATAAATAACTTCAAAATGATACCAACCACACTGTAGCCTTCCCAAAAAAAATCAGTACTAAGAGACGAATGCGGCAAAGCTAGCCCAAGTGTCCGTATTTCGAGTTGATTTCACTTCCATTTTTTATTTTAATTACTTAAACCCGTGCTAGATTGAATCTAAATTTTACCTTGGTAGTAGTACAGGAAGAACGAACAACGTGATATCCATTTTAGTGATCATTAGTAGAGTAAAATACATTTTTAAAATCAAGCTTTGATTTAAATGCTTTGTAGAGAAATTAAACTTTAAATTAAGCCATACTTAGTAATTTACACTCAATTTATATGTTATAAAAGTCTCAGTGGTTTTAATTTGTGCAGATAAACAAGATTACAATTATATAAATTGAGCTATGAATTTGATTTAATTTTGTAGTTTATTTTCTTCGTTATAGAACACTTAAATAAAAGACTGTATTTAAAAATTGTTTTAGTATTAATCTATTTTTTTTTTTTTTTTAACCGATTTCAAACAGAAGGAGGTTCTCAATTCGACTGTAGTATAACCTAATTATGTCTGTTACCTAAGAACTTTCAACTGGATGAACCGATTTTGATGATTCTTTTTATTTGAAAGTTGGTGCTTCTCGTGTGGTTCCATTTTAATTTCACAGATCTGATACCCCTAAGGTGAGAAAAGGGGCAAAATTAGTTTTAAGTGTAAATTTCGATTTTTTGTCCCAATTTCCTAGACCAAATTATTTTGATGACAAAGTAGTCATCATCAGTATGAATTAGGTAGTTGCAATGATTCTCTGAGGAGATGTCACCAAATTAGCAACGAGTAACATCTCCTCAGAGAATCATTACAACTAGCTAATACATACTGATGATGACTACTTTGTAGTCGATATACGTATTTATAAAAATACAAAATAATTTGATCTAGGAAATTGGGGCACAAAATCGAAATTTATTTGAAAAATCCTAGAGTTCTCATCAATAATAATAAAATAGTTTTTAGTGATTGAATTTCATCCAAATGAAAATATTTTTGCACTTGTCTGCAATACTCGAAAGTAAAAAAAAAAAACAGCCTTTAAAAAATGAACTTAAAAGAAAAAAATTATTTTACATTTTTCCTTGTGACCAATTACCTCTTGAATTAGGAGCCCATCTTAACGTTAGTTAAATAATGAATTGCTTAGCGTCGATAATGGTACTTTGTCCCAAGGCAAAAATTTAAAATTACTTTTTACTTTTAGTCCTTTTTTATGGCAAGTAGTTTTTTTTTTTTTTAATTGTTTATTTTCAACTTTTGTTGAAAAATTAATTTTTATTTTGTATCTGATTTAAATTTGAGGTAGTAGGTGAATAAAATATATAATACATAGAAGATGTGTGGCGTTTTTTACACGATATGTTTTTGTTGTATTTACAATCATTAAAAGTCTAAATTTGAATAGATTGTTAACTATGATGAATTGTGTTATCAAACTGTTTATGTCTGCCTGCTTGTATGACCGTCATTCTGCAGTTCATTTCGGTTTAATATGGAAAAAAACTACATTAATCTTTATTTAACAAATATTTCAGTTTGTTTATACAAATTTTTTTTCATTCATTTCAAATATTCTAAATGAATGTTTACTACGTTTTAAAACAAATCGATACAAAATTCATGTATGAAAAATTTTATTTATATGTAGGTAATAGAAATTAAAGTGTCCCTAGATTATTTTTTTGTATTATAAATACATATTTTGACTACAGACATGATTAGAAATAGCGATGTTATTCTTCGTGTAGTTTGTAATATCATATAATGTCTACGGCTCTCTGAAAATCTCTATATTCATAGTCTTGAGCTAAATAAAATCAATATGTAAATTGACTACTTTTTTATTATTAAATCCCATTTTAAATAATTTCAATTGACTTGGGACTTGAAAAATTTGTCACAGTTGTTTCGATTTATCTATTTGTGTAAATTTTAATTAAGAATGAACTTTTCATAAATAATCTTTTATTTTATTTATTTTTTAAATATTATTTTATGGTATTTTTCAACTACTAAGGTTATAAGTGACTATAGTGGATATTATTATATAAAACAATAGTTCACAGTATTCCTGAACGGGCACCCACCCAAATACTAACTGTTTCTGTTTGTTAATTTCGTTACATCAGTGGGGGTTAAATGTTTAATTTTTATTTTTTAAGTACAAAATTATTTATATAGGTAAGGATTTTCAGATACGAAAAGGAAACCTTTTTTCGTCATTTTGTAAATTCACTATTTAACAATTTACATATTTTCTGATATAAAACGTAATTATTGTTTTGAATTAAAATAGAAATTGTCATAACATTTGTACATTATTTACTTATTGTCCTAAACAAAATATTATATGATAGTAATAATATTGAATATTCTTGTTTTATACAAATAAGTATAATAGTTGTATATTTACATATTATTTTCTCTAGATAAATCTAGTTGAAATACAGTGCTAATAATGGACATAAAACTTCCTCATGATGAACGAATATGTTCACCAAAAAAACTATATGTTCGGTATATCTTTAAAGAATGCGTTCTTCTTTAATATTCTGTTAATTTCATTTTTTCCCGATATTCTGTTTTTTTCTGTTCTTTCAACATTTATGTCTCAATAATTTCCTGTGTTTGTACGCTGATTTTTTATTTTTATTTTCACATTTTACGAACATATAAAATTTCATCAAAATCAGAAAGGGGAGATTTAAAAGTAGAACAATCCCACGTTTGTCTGAATAAGTATAAAAAACCGATGGACCAACGACCACGAAATGGACGTTGCTCAAAAAATTCCAAAACATCGACATATTAAACAAATTTTTTTTTATACCATCAAGAACGTAATACTTCCGGTATCAAGGATACTCTTTGGAAGTAATAAACAATTTTTCTATTTTTCTGTATGTAGATATGATTTAGCATCTGTTTAACTTTGACAGCGAAATTGACGTTGGATCGATCCAGCCTTCATATTTAAGTGCAGTTTAAAAATCGATATACTTCTGAAGTGAATAATTACTTCAATTGTATGTAATTGTACAAGGAAGACAAAAAATCTAAAAAAAATAGTAAAGTTAATTAATTACATGATATTGAAAATAATAAGTAAATATATTGGAATCTCTCAATAGATCCAACTGAATGACTCATTAAAAATTAATGAGCCTTAAGTGGTAGAGAATATTGAACAACGGATACTCGCCAAAATGTACTTTACTATAAACTCGTTCGTATAATCGTTTTTATAATATGTATCAGTCTACAATTCTACACTTACTGATGCTCACTCAGCACACTGTGAGATAGGTCAGTTCAAATAGAAACAATCCACTCATACAAATAGATACAAATATTATTATAACTATACCGAGAGTTTGTAAACAAATTATTGAAATAATTTTCATTTATAAAATTTTATACTGGCAGGACCAGACCTAAATTTATGTAGGCATGGTAAATTTTGCGAAGCTCTATGATGGCGCATGAAGGCAGCTTTTTTAAACAAGGAGTTTTAGCAATTCAATTTTATTTTTGAAAAAATATATTTGGTTGTTTGATTGACAGGAAATACAAATTTAAAAGCTTTGAAAATATAAGAAACAAAAATTCCCTTCTTGTAGCCTAATTAAGCTTATATGCTATATCTGTTAAAATTACCAAAGCTTTCATACTAAATCTCCACGTCTAACATAGCGGTCAATCACCGTATCAATTATTATTCATATTTCGATCATTTCATGTCGACAAATGTTTATCCCTTTATGGTAAACAAGTATTCTTTTTTTATTTAATGTAAAATATAATTTTTTTTTATTGTGGTCACAGATTTTAAGTAACCCATAAAACTCCAAAGTTGCTGAGAATGGACAACTCACGACTCTCACAACCTTACGCCACCTCTACCTTTCAATATTTATCCTACGGTTAAAATAAAAAATTAACAACAATGACTTTTAAACCCGCTATCTTAAAAAGTAACAGGTAAATTCGTATATTGGGTTTGTTTTTTTGCCTTGCAAAAAGCAACGAGTTAAAATAAAAACGACCACAAAATATGCCATTAAAAATTATAATCCTGGCAACAGAGTCAGGAAATATTTTTCAGTTTATTCAATTTAATTTAAAACTTAGAAATTATTATCCATTTAAAACTTTTTATCCCTTTAAAAAAAAATTTTATACTTAAAATTTATTTTCAAATTTTTAATTCAAATTTCTATTAAAATGGTTTGTTAAAGTTTTATTCGTCAAATAAAAATAGTTTGAATGAACTCTATAAACTATTCAATAAACTATAACGCCCCATTTAACGCCACTCTTTTCGATACGAAATTCAATATTTAAGATAATTCTTAGAATAGTTAAGAAACTTCCATTAGTGCCTATAATTATTTGTTTTTATTTAAATTGTTCGTTTACTATTTTACCATTCAGATTATGTTCGTTATTTTATGTTTTTCGTATTTATTATTAATTATTTATGTCAAAATCATAAAACGTAAGTAGATAATATAACACATTTAATAGTTTTTCTATTTTAATTCCATGCAAAAGTATGTAAATATTATAATTTTATTATATAAAAATATGCTAATTTCTAATATCAATTATATAATATTGTTGTCAAGGTAGTCTCAAAACGAAGTCAAATTAATAAAATATATATTTTTAGTTTTATTTTACTAGTAATGAATAATCTTTGAATATTCTAAGAGAATTCTAGGATGTATGATAATAATAATGTTGTTTGTGATCACTGCTACACGAACTGCTCTGTAGTGCCCCTGATTAGTCAGGGCTATAATTTTCTTCAGTCCGTGAGTATGTTACTGAACCCTAAAAGACTAAACTTACGTTTATAAAACTCTTGGTGTGTGCGTTTATAAGCCCCTTTTATATTTGATCCTGTCGAAAGATTTCTTAAGTGGTATTACTGGGGAAGCAGTTGTTTTTTTACGTCAGGTATGGCACTAAGCGCGTCTATATTCTTCTTCATTCCTTGAGTATGTTAATGAATTCTAAACGGCTAAAATTACTTTGATAAAATTCTTGGTGTACGCTTTTATAAGTCCCCATGTTTAGATTCAGAAGTGAAACCGGTAGATGACTCTTATATTGGATTCTAGAAAATCTTTCTTTAATTTTTTGATAAAATTTGTGTGAGTTCCTGGACATTTTTGATTCACAAAATATATATTTCTCAAAATTTGACTATTATACCAGGGTAGATAATTTTTGAAAACAAAAAAAATTACAATAGAATGAAACCAATTGGAAACGGACGATAATATGATAAAAATGAAAGGAAAAATAAATTACAGGCAATCTGAGTTCGGGAATTAAGGGGGGGGGGGGGGAGTAATAAACGAGTTTTTGGTTTTTTATTTTTTTTCTCCGAAATTTGGTGAAAACGTACTTTTTTATATTCCAAATATACTGTAATTTTTTTGATTTAAAATATTGATTTTTTCATTTTATTTTGAATAAATATCGAAAAAGCATCCTAATTTTGAAATTATGTGAAAAAAGTGTAAATACAAACGTTGTAGATGTTTTTATTACCTACAACTTTGTCATTTAAATTTTTTTCCTAAGACTTGTAGTTTTGCCGGAAATCGAGATAAATCGTGTTTTATGCTTAAAAACTCACCCCCTCCTAGTTCCCGAACTCAGATCGCCCATAATTTATTTTTCCTTTCATTTTTATCATATTATCTTGCATTTCCAATAGGTGTCGTCCTACTGTAATTTTCTTCCACTTTTTATCATGTTTTAAGGCTTCTACTCTGGTCTATATGTAATGCGATTGATACTAAAATCAAGTTTGTAACTAGCTACTAATCGAAAATTTTGGAGGAAAATGTGAATGTAAGAAGAGACATTATTCGAAAGAAAATTATTATTTGATCCTGGTTGAAAATATTACAATATTTGTTGCTATTTAAGCAATCACCTTGAATCAACTACATATTATATATGATAGATACTCGTATGACGCGAAGATTACACTTAGATGCCTACATGTGTGTGTGTGTGGGATTTTGTGTATAGATAAGTGTAATGTTAAAGACGTGAATGTTTTATGTAACAGAAAAATGATTTTACGTAGCTGAAAGCAATTCAAATTATTCCAAGGCTTTTAACATTCAATTAATAAGCAATAGTTTTATATTTCTGGTAATAAAATATCATCATTATAGTTTTTATATTTCAAGTATACGTATTTGAAAAATTCTAACATTATTCAATTCAAAATTAATTACTTAAATTAATTAATTTTTATTAAAGTTTTTAGGGATGTGGGTATAAAACGGATGTTTAATAAAAAATTATTTTTGCAACGTTTCGTACTTTATTGTGTCATCTTCAGGCATCATAATATGAATAAAAAATATCGCAGAATTTGGCACTCGTCTTCAATGTCAATTTAGTTGAACGAAAAATATTCAGGCAGACGACAAAAACTCGAAAACTCCTGGCTATTTATGAAGTTTTCATTAACAATTATCGTTCGGAAAAAACAGCCTTACCAATTGGCCCTGTTTTTTAACTTAAATGCCGTGAACTGGCAGCTGGTTTTAACTTGTTAGAATACATTATTCTAGAAAACCAATTTTTAAAAAGAAATCACAGTTTTCAAGTTAACATGCAAATTTCAAATTGTTCGGTCATACCGTTTCGAAAATATAGCCTATTATAGTAAACATATTTGTATATACCGAAGAAGTTCTGAGTCTCAATTATTAGCAGTGGAATTTAATTTATTTCTTTCTTGAATATATAATGTATAGGGATTTATCGATTCGTAGATACAACATTTATTTTTATTATTTGTATTAATAATTTTAGTACATTTCAATTTCACCTCTCACAAAATCAGTGAGAGGTGCTGATGCATTAAAATCAACTGTCAAGTTGTCTGAAAATGATAACCTTTGAGTACATTATTTCGTTAGTGTATGTCACTGTTTTTTTTTTTTTTTTTTTTTGATTACAAAATATTTTCAATATTATCTATATTTGAAAAAAAAAATATATAAGTCACTAATATTTTTCTTTTGAAAGTCAATAAATTATTAATGGCACTCTGTTTGATATGGAATTTCATGTTGTAGAACGTTTGTAAAATTAATTTTTCCATTAACAAATATTTTTTATGTCAGAAGACAATTCAAAGACGTGAAAATGGTACACATGTATGATGGAAATCAAAGAAGTATTTTAAATACTGAATATTCAAATACAACCAAATAAAATGAATACGATGAATGAATGAATACGTCATACGATGCGAGGTTGAATACTTTCAATTTATCCTGTTAAGAATAAAATAATTCAACGTGCTATTTATGAAACATCAGCTTAATGATGCTGATGAACTTTTATCCGGTTAAAGGATATCCACTGATACAATAAAAAACCAGAAATCAAAATTATATTGAGGGTTCTTGTTATTGGGCCCATTTTGCAAATCCGGAATTTTCGGTATATCTATATTTATGTTTCAAAATTACTGGAACCCAAATTCTACGTTTACAGAGAGTCTTTGTACGTGCATGCGTGCGCCTTCGTTTTGTCGTCTTTGATTATTTTGAGAATTAACAAAGATATCGACGTGGAACCAATCCCATTCGATTTTATTTTCGTAATTAGGAGCAAAATCGATTCAGTCGTATTTTAATGAGCATGAAAATACATTGCAAACATATGTGTTTATTTGCTAAATTTGTGCAGAAATTGTTGAGAATCTCAACAGTTTACGAAAAACAAGTTTCAAATAAATGTTTTTTCTTTTAAAAAATAAACGTTTTAAATTTTTTTTGTATTTTTTATGGTTTAAGAGTTGGGTCATGGATTTATTGGACCCAAAGGACCGATTTTGCTCATTCACGAACTTAAACTCAAGTTTTATGTCTAAAATACGTCACCAAAATTTCTGCTTGCTATTTCTTTTTTATTAATCATCTTGATGACGAACAGACAGTTGGACGGATGGACTGACGACCATGTGGAAATAGACAAAGGTTATTCAAAAAACATTATTCAATAAAAACTTTAGAATTAAGTTTATATACTCTGACGGATTATATGTATGTTGCATTTTTTTCTATTTGAATTATTTTCGTGGATGTGGTGGAGAGAGTATAAATGACCCGAATTAGCATAGAGTTAAAATATTTCATCGTTTTTTTTTTTTAAGTGTAATGTCATAAAACACATCACAGCAATATTGGCAGTCATTAATTCAACAAAACTATTCCAGCCCAATAAACTTACATTCATACACACATATACAATATATTGTTATAACAAATTAATGAAGTGCCTAAAAGCAAAAAACAACGTAGGTATCATTCAAAGTATGCGTGTTTTCCAAAAAAAAAACATTATCGCATGCAACTTGCACCAAATTATATTAATTAATATTTTTATAATATTCGTGATTTAAGAATGGAATTAATAAATAATACAGCTGTAATCATTAAAACTATTATTACTAACATTGTGTAAAACACACACCTAATACTAAAATATTTATGTATACCGTATGTATTAAACGTATATATATTAGTGTTCTTATTGGCTATAACAAACTTTTTGAGAAAATTTAGCCGCCTCCTAAGAAATTTGTAGGGTTTAACGATAGGGCAGCTCAAGTGGGGATTTATGAATTTATTCGAGGTTGCCAGTTTAAGATATGGGAGCGCGTCAGATTACGATGATAGTAGGTTGATTACGTGCTGAAAATTGTACAGTTTGTCACACACAAATCGTCAGACGCAAGAGAATGGAAGGATAACAAAATTGCAATAACAAAACACCATCTGGACAGTTTTAAGCGTGGTTGATTTTGTTTTATTTTGAAGAAAGTAATACAAAAAAATAAATAAATAAATAAAAAAGGAAAACATTTAGCGATTCTAGGGTGACGCAAAGAGGCAGAAGGGTCACAAACTTGTAAAAACGACACGCCACCTAGAAATTTTCAAGCGTTGAAATTTTTCTTATTTTTAAGAAAATAATACACGGATAACGGAAAATATATTAAAAACGTGACATAAGGGGGTGGGAGGGACGCAAACTTACAAACAAAAAACGTCACTTGAAAACATTTTTAAAGCTATCAGAATAAGTTTCTGAAAATAATCGTCAGATTAAGGACCAACACGATCAGGAAATCAAGCTAAACCCTGTATGGAAATCTCACCCACTTGAATATTTCAAGGTGGCGATTTTCTTTACATTTTTCAACAGCTCTCAATTTTTTGCATTCATTTCTGAAAACGCCGTAAACCACTAGAAAAAAAAGTAAAAGAATAACTAACAGTGTTAATTGTTTGGATACGCGACATATAGTTGATTCTCAATGTATGAACTATTTTAGTTATTAGCATTAATAAAATACTGAATATGCAGCCCATGTAGTAATAAATACATTTCTAATAAGAATAAATATTATGCTTACCTGCTAAATTTAAGCTGGAATTGTGGCGAATCTAAACGGTGAACAAAAAAAAATTTTCAAACAAAAGTTGATTTAAAAAACCGAAAATTTTTCGTCTTTTAATTTTTCTACTGTCTTTTATGAAACTATTACGTGATGGATCCAATGTTGAATCCAATGGTGCTTTATCATTCACGAATTTAATTTCATTTTTTATATCCAGAACATGTCAGTAAAACCTGACAGGTTCTTGGTTTTAGCTATTTTGATGACAGCGGACGAATAGACGAGCAAACGGAAAATCGACTAAATGCTGTTTAATGAAGTTTTGTTTAAAATTTCCAATAATTTGTGGATTTTAGTGCAGAATGGATTTTAATTGATACACAATAAGTTATTTAAGAGCCAATGTATACTTTTTCATTCATACTTTTCATTAAAAACATCATTAAACATTAAGAACGATTTTTTCCACTAACAAAGCGTTTGAATTTTTTTATTTTCGGTTGTTTATACTCAATATAATCTTATTTACCATCTAAACTAAACTAATCATTTATAATCAATCAGTACTCCAAAACTGAATGTATTGGATTAAATATATTTTAAAGTGTACAATTTTTTTTAATA
Source organism: Chrysopa pallens (assembly GCA_020423425.1). Taxonomy (NCBI): domain Eukaryota; kingdom Metazoa; phylum Arthropoda; class Insecta; order Neuroptera; family Chrysopidae; genus Chrysopa; species Chrysopa pallens. Next base: position 12,374,490 of record CM035594.1, read on the forward strand.
ATAAATTTTTTTTATCACAAACCATTAATTGCACAACAGTTTAAAAAAAATAATAATAAATTTTTTTCAAGTAATCATTGAACTTTAATTTTCCATAACATGCATTTTTATCAAAAAATTAAAAATTGATAACTTTTGCAGTTGTTGTAGGTCAACATAAAAATTATTAATGCACGTATTATGTACAATTTAAAAAATAATTTTTAAATAGATAAAATTCTGATTTAAAAAAAAAAAATGCACTTAAATTCTTATCGTGGCATTAGCATATTTTGCATAACCTTGATATTGTAGCTTAGTAATTAAGGACGTTCAGTGTGCTATTTTTTAGATTTATAATCTTTATCTTGTTAGGTCTCGAGGGAAAGATTGAAAACAATACCATTCCCCCCTACCCCAAATTTAGCTATCTTTTTTCATTTTTATACTCGACAAACTTATGTCAGACTATATTAATTTTAGTCTAAAGTTTGTAACCCAACCAAAAAATTGACCGCACAAACAAAATTTTAGTATAGGTGTTCATAGAAACCCCTAATTTGTCCATTTCCGACTATACGTCCGTCATCATAATAATTCGAAAACAAAAAGAGACACGGAACTGAAATTTTGGTTATGTATTCCAACCAATCGTAAGTTTAAGTATGTGAGTGAGTGAAACCGATCCATTGGGTCCAATGAATCCTTGACCCAACTTTTAAACTATAAAAGATTGAAGAAAAATTTAAATAAATAAATGTTTATTTCTTTTAAATAAACAACGTTTGTTTGAAAATTTTCTACGTTAACCTCAAATTTAGCTAATTATCACGTATTGGTAATAACAATACATATACAGTATAAATATCCAGTTTGTACAAGTAGATATATAACTGTATAAACTGGATATTTATATTATTTTATTAATGCTAATTAAAAATAGTCCAAACCATGATATTCAATCATAAGTCGAGTATCTAAACAATTAACTCTGATACATGTAATCTTCACTTGTTATAATTAATAGAATTTTTTATAGATTAAATTTTAAACCTTTAAATAATGATTTTTGGTTTTTCAGATAATTGAAAGAAAATTACTGTTGATATCCAATAGCACTGCACGTTCACTAAGATTTGAACAAAAATGATTTTGTTGGGTTTAAAATACCAAATCTTTCACAAGCAAAGAGAACTACCAAACATTTATAGAATCAGCAAAGTATTTTGAATAGTTTTATTTTTAATATGATTTAAGTAGTTTTATTGGTCCTTCTGCAAATTTAGGACGGTTTCACTTATACTTATACTTAACCTCTTAGTTGATTAATGCAAAATTTACCATTGGTAGTTCCTTTGTTAAAAGCTTTTACTACTATGTTAGCTTCATCAAAATTCATTACCATTTTCGAAATGATGGATGTGTAAAACTAATAGCCCGTATATGATGAGTTTTTGAAGAAGCTTTAAATTTATAATAAATATGTTCAGGTCCAAAATAAAAGTTTATAATCATTGAAATTAGTATTTAAATGATTTTTTCCTCAATGATTACCTTAAAAGCTGTTCAAAAAAAAATTTTTTTTTAATGATTTATTTTAAATTATATTTAGCGTATTGAAAGTAATTTCATAAGAATGAAATAAAAATTACTAAAAAGTAATTTACATGTAAAAATATTCGCTTTTAGAATTGTATTGCGATAAAATTAATTGTACCGTAATACACAATTAATTTAATCAAACAAAATAGGAAAATTTATCTAATGAAGTAATTATCTGATTGAAAATGAAATTAAATTGTATGTGTAAAAATTTCAATGTCATTCAAGCAATGCAATTATTTTTTTTTTTCAAATATCTACGTGAAAACCATGCCAATTAATTTCAAAAATTGCATAAGCACTTATCATATGAAGCATATAAACAAAATATATGAGAAAACAGATTTCATTTACAATAAACGTCATACTAATAATATTAACAAATCGCATGACATGACATTAACCTTAACAGAATGTTAATTTTCTTTTTTGAATGAACTTGAACTTCAAATGAAAATTAACACCTTTGGCAGATAAACACCTAACAACTCATTACAAAACACATATAATAAATTCTTATTAATAAGCGTATACATAAACGTTATACTTACTTTTAATTTATATTTATAATTTTTTAATTTCCTGATTAAAAAATATTTTATTGGTCTCGAAAATATCAATTTTTATTTATATTTCAGCTTTGTACATCAACAGGCATTTTTTTTAAGTGGGAAGACTCTATATTTCGGGAATAATGTATTTCGTAACAATATAATCCGTAATAAAAAATTAAGTGTCAAAATATCTCATTAATACGAACACTTCAGTGACTTAATAGCCCTATTTTTAATTAACGAGCATGAAAACAAAATTCATTTAATTTTCGAATTTTTGTGCTGTCATCTATTTTTAATTAAATAATTACCCTTACGTTAACCTGTATTTAAATTCATCTGGCCATAATCAGAGTTGTCCTTACGTAAATCTTTGGGTTTTTGACCCGTAAAATATGCACTTTTTGTATACCTAATAAAATATGCCTAAAATGTAAAAATAAATGTTTAAGAATTTTATAATTCATGTTAACTTTCTTTACAAGAAAAATTTCGTTGAATTCGGTAAACCAAATCTGGAGAGAAGCACTAACAAGGCTTAGCTTCCCTATCGAAAATTTACGGATGCGATAGTGTATGAAAAAAATAGATTTAACAATTATTTTATCCAAATTTCATGTAACAGAAACTTAAACCGAACGTTAAATTTTTTATAAAGATATTCATTTGAAATTTAAAACAATAATTACGCACCACAAAAACTCGAGTTACATGTATTATACTGAAAAATATTTAATTCGAGTAAAAATTTATATATTGTACAATATTTTACTCAGATTATACTCATAAAGAATGGCACTGGACCATTTACTCATTAATTTATATGCTCTTTTATCCTTCACCTTCTACGTTTTAATAATTCAAAGGCAAAACAGTAATTTCTACCCATTTAGATTATTTGGCAATTTATTTCTATTTGGCTACTTTCAGTCCATTTTTGTCTAGTGTTTCAATGTCAAAAATTTTTCTTCAAATCTGATCATTGCAAAATTTTCTTGATCAGGAAGCTATTGGCATCGCCTCTAATAGACATATCTAATTAATTTTGTTTTGGTTTTTTTTTTCTTTTATAAAAATCAAAAATAAATCCATTAATTTTCGATTTTGGCATGATAACAGTGAATACATATGTTTCATGTAAATTGTGAAGCAATTGTTTATGAAATGTCTGTAAACATAAATCGAAATTTATTTAAAACGTCATTCAGAATGAAGTATTTGTAATCCAAATATATTTAAATATAATCAAAAAAGAAATTGATCACGGGATACATTTTAGTGGAAATGTGTAGTGGAATAATTACTGTTATACTTTTATGATTATATAAGTATTTATTATTTATTATTTATTATAATACTTAGTTAAAATCAATAAGAAAATTTTACTAGTTAAAATCAATCAAATAAAGTTATTTAATTATCTACACAAGTATATATTGAGAGATAATATTTTGTATCTATAAATTGTGTGAATAAATTGATAAATTGATGACTTTATAAGTTAATAGTAAAAGTTTACTTTTTTCTTTTTAGCGCATTTAAATAAAAGCATTAAATTTAAAAAGGTTTTTTACTTTTAATTTATCGCTGAACTGAAAACCACAATTGTATGTTATACAGCGTTTCATAACATTTAGTTATAGTTGACGATATCTGCTTTAAACTGAGATGTCACTTCAGTAATTCAGTTTTTCTTAGCATGCCCATTTTTTCATTTGAAACTCATATTGTAGGAATGCATTAAAAATAACTAGTCCGCTATCTTTGGTATGCCGCTATGTTGGATTCAGATTAACATTACATTGTATACACAAACTGAACGAGTATACGGAATTTCAGTTCAATATGTAGAAGCTATCTGCTTCAAAATTTAGTCGTCAAATTCCACCCGAACAAACATACATTGCAACGTAAATAAAAGCTTTAAAAAATGTATACGTTTTTTGTTGGAACTTAATTTAATATATGATTGAGATATATTTCTCATTATTATCTTTTTAAATCTAATCTCATGCCGAACAAAAACTTAACAAAAAATATTCCAAATCATTCTTTGATCTAATTTTCATAAAAAGTTACAGCTTTACAGTCTGGTCTATAAGCGAAAATTACTTTGTGTTATCTTCACCATATTTCCAGAATCTGTAGCATTTTTGGTTGTTCGCGTTCACAATAAGTATTGCGACAACTTTTCTATTCAAGTCTGTTGAATACAACATCCCATTACACAACGGTAAATATTTGTCTTATAGCAGGAATATTAAACAAATGAGTTATTCGCTCAATAAATTATTATAATAAGTTTACTTACAGGATCCAAATGCAATGAATTTCTACTAGCATGAGTTAAAAACTCAAATTAAATAGCATTCAACATTTATTTCGTCTATCTAGTAAGCAAATATTCATCAAACTTTTCATATTTCATTCGAGTAATTGTAAATATTATTACTTACATACATAACTGTATAATATTTTAGTTGCAATCAAAAGAAATCCGACAGTATTCTTTTGGCTAGACAAACATGCAAAGTATCTTTTGATTTATCAAAGTATTTTTTGATAATTCTTGAAACATTAACGATTAAATTACCTTAAAATTTTCAATTTTTATTTGTTTTAAACCATCTTTCAAAAAGACAACATTTTGAAATCCATTTGATGTAAAATTATAGGAATTATAAAATTTTCATATATGCTACTCTATTCAGCTTGGCCAAGTCTTACTAACTAAAAATTGTATTTAAATGATTGTTTTTAGGGTTCCATACTAACACAGGGCTCAACACATAGTCTTAGACTCTGTGTTCTTTCTGTCAGTTTTACAAAGTATTACAATAAAACTGAATGTCAAAGGGGAAAGGGGTGCAACACACCTTATTTGTGTCCAAATAGGAAAAAAGTAAACAAAATTTCAAAACATAAAGTACCAACTACAAAAAAAGAAATAAAACTGAAAAACAATTTTGGAATAAATATCATTACTTCAATAAATAAATTCCTTGTGACCATTTACTGTTTGAAGTCGCGTTAATCATACTGTTAGTATAAAAAATATTCGTTTACGGTTACTTCGAATTATACTTGATCACAACGTAATTATTTTTAGAAATATTCATTCAATAAAAAATTGAGTTTTTTTTAGTCCACTTTTTTTTTGTAAATTCCATTTTATTTGAAAATTAGCTGCGCCCCGCGGTTTTACCCGCGTAAGTCTACATCCCGTGGGAATATCGAGTTAAAAGTAGGCTATGTGTTGAGAGATATATTGTCTCTAGCTGGAAATATGTTTGTGTATAGCCATTAATAATCACACCAATATTTATTACGATTTCACATTCACATTTAAATACAATCTTTTATTAGGATTGAATTAGTGGTAATATAAACGTTATATTTAGCTATTGCAATATACTTCTATAAACTATATTAAACGATTTTTTTCGTTCAGCGTTGATGATTTTGTGCTTTAGAAACCCGTAAGCAAGCCACGTAGAGCTGGCCGTGAAAAAAACACGGCGTGCCCAAATGTAAGCCTGTTACCTTTAAGGTTTGACCTTTTGATTTGTTAATAGTCATAGAACATGCAACTAACATAGAAAGTCATAGAAAATGTAAGCCTGCTACCTTTAAGGTTTGACCCTGTAATTTGTTAATAGTCATAGAAAATGTAACGATAAATATTAATTTTACAAATTAAATACATTATATATGTGTAACTTCAACGATATTTACGGCGCACGCCAAAACATGTCACCGATTGTAAAATTTTTTCCTACTTGACACTTATCATTATATTTTGGACAATTTACACAATATCTTTAAAAATTATAGCCTATGTGTTATTTTGATGTTTAAGCTAAATTTTTGGAAAGTTTCATTAAAATCCATTCTGTAGTTTTTGCGTGAAAGAGGAACAAACATCCACAAATCCACACATCCACACTCACAAACATTCGGCTTTATAATATTAGTAGGATTGTCTTTTCACTCCTATGGGATTTTAAGATGAATTTCATTTTCTGGCTGATATGTATATAAATTTGGAAAGAGAAATATTAGTCGATTTCTTTCTACGACATCGATTTCGTCTATCGGTTGTAGCTTCAAACATTTGCTCGAATATAGTTAAAATGTGTATGCATGTAATGATGTTATTAAACATTGCATCAGTTTAGTACCAGTAATATAGAGACTAGAAAACATAACTGAATTTTCTTGTTATTTGTAATGACGTGAATTTAATTTTGGCAAGAAAATTTGTAACAGTTTACCAACATTCAGAAAATAAGAGCGATATTATTATTGTACATTAGAACATTACCTATATATATATGTGTATTTACTACTTGAAGCATACAAGCAAAGGGAAAACACATAAAAGATATCGGTGTTCGTAGACAATAATTGCTGACAAAGAGGAATGCAGTCAAGGAAGTAAGTGTACACAGTTTTTGGTACTAGAAGAGTTAGAGAGGAATTGTTATAATACTTACCACATACATATAGAGTAATATTGTGCTCGACTGTAGTATTTAGTACTTGCTAAAGCACACACAAACAGTTATTAACTGTTACTTTATACTATCTCTGTTTTAGACTCGATTTCAAATGACTTTTATCTGAAATATTTCGTAATTTTACAAAATGGTATAAAATTTCAGTCCGATTTTGCCGTCTTGAATACTACAAGCCGACTTTAAAGGCCAAGATACACCCACTAAAATAAAAAATGTCATTAAGACTTTCAAGAAAGTCTTTCTTAAAAGTTTCATTGTGTATTTAAAGGAACTTGTGGAGGAGTACTGAGGAATATTAGGAAGGTGGAGTATTGCGAAAATGACCAGAGCTTTATTCCATCAAGGTAATATTTTCTTTAAGCTAAACAGGAAAGCTAATATTCTGATTCAGAGATTGTTACGTTTTCGAGGAATTAGTATAAGGATAATCGGAATCATGAATCGACATTTAATAATGCTTATACAAATGTCGGGATCTATCAAATCATTTTCCTTCAAATAGGAATCAAGTCAGTCAAACTTTTTGCAATTCATTGAGAAGAAAATAAAATAATTTGTCTAATCACATTCGGTGCAAATGTTTTTGGATTTCTCGCTGAGCGTTTACTCTACTCTACAATCCATTTCAACTGAATATTAATTTTCGAATGCCCTATCCTAAGCCCATTACGTACTCATAAAGACTACAAAATCATCTAAAAAATGCATGTTTAATTTTAAGGGCTTCACTTCTAAATTCGATAAATAACCAGTACTAACTTGAAAGAATCATAAAAGAGTTCATAAAATGATCATATTAAATATCACTGGTAAAATAGAATTCTTCTATTAGCTAACTGTATTTTATATTTACCCACTCAGTTAGAAAAATATAATTATCAAAGTTTATTTCGAAGATTCTGAAAATAATCTAACTTGAGCCGTAAAGATTGAAATATCCGCTTTAAGTTTGGATACTGTATTATTTATTATCTTTATGTGGCCTAGACAGCCGGTACAATAATTTCTACTACCTCGCCTATCCATATTTTCTTTTAATTAACATTTTAACCTATTAATTTTTATAATAAGAATAAGCGTAAGATTCTATTTTCTACATATAAAGTAACGTCAATAACGACTATTGGAAAAGTTTGAACGAAATAGGCTCGATTTCGGTCTATATCCTTCGAATTTCATGCAATTCTTCTTTTAATTATGTTGAAATTTTTACAATTTCCCAGATATATTGACACTAAGGTTACATCATTCGAGTAGTAAAGATAGACAAATATGCACACAGTATTTTGTGGTTCAGTTGTTAAGGTTCCGTTCCATTGATCTGCCATGTGGGGTTTAACACTCTCGTAAGACCACCATAATCTGCAATTAAGTCAAATAATTTTTTTAGCGCGTCACATACTCAGATCATACTATCTCACGGCTTTAATCGAATATCTGAAGCCATATGATACATCCAAGGAGTATTTATTTAAGAGTGTTATTGTCGAACACCATGAGTAACGGACTATTGTCTCTATTACAGAAAATCGTATCAAAAACTGTTAAAATGTTGATTATCAAATTGCAACTATAATTTAAAAAGAGTTTCAACGCGCAGAATCCTCGATCATTTCTTTTATAATTTTCATGTAAGAGAAATTGTATATTGTAAAAGTAAGTATTACAATCGCTTGCTAGCTGGTACATCCTTACTACACATATACATAGTTGCTTTATTTAATAAGCAATTACAAGTTGTAAAGTAGTCAGTCTAGACGGTGAATGTTTGAGTACATTCCACCCTCAACGGATCTGCCTACCTATCTATCTACCTTAGCTACTCATTTCACCGTTCACTCACTCACTGTAGATATACTTATTGTTGAAATAATACCAGAACGTTTATAAAACTATACATTACACCTTTCTAGTTGAACAAAAGCATCTTATGAATGTATTTAAAGATATGTTATAAGTTACAATGATTCTTTTTCTTACAATATAATCAGTAATGTTTTGAAAAGTCTTCTATTTTTTTTTTTTTACCGGATGATACATCATTGCGATATATAATATATATGTTACAGATAGCCCACATAATAAGGTAGAGAAGTGGTGGAATAGGACCGATTTCTTAGGCGTTCAGGAACATTCATCAACACTTACCACTGCCTCACTGAGAAAATTCAGTAAACTGGGGTCAAAAAGCAACTGAGGATAGTTTCAACTCCAACAAAACCACCAGTAGACGAGTAAGAGAACAAAAAAATTTTTTTAATTAAACTTTGAATAAAACTATTTTTTTAATCTCTATGTGGCGGTTTTAATGGGGTTGCAACCATCTTCAGTTTTTGACAATAGATTCGTAACCATTGGTGGTTTTATTGACGTTAAAACAATCCACTGTTGTTTTGTGACCACAAGTTCGTGATCAGCAACCCCGAAAACTTTTGAGAAACGATTTTTATGGTGGATTTTTGAATTTTTTTTATCACTGTTACTATTTGGGTCGGGAAAACTACCCTAATTTTCTCAATATTTATAGTGAGGCACAGTTTAGTGGTGATGAAGGTTCCTGAAGGTCTAAGAAATACGTACAAATAAAAACTTTTTAAATCAGAGCTGTTCCATCACTTTTCCCACATTTCATTCGCCTTGTTTACTCTGTATCTGTGCTCAAAAATAATCACACTTAAGATCTAACTCATGTGTCATCTTCATTTCATGCATTACCTAGATAAAGTATACTTTTTCAAGATAAAATAATGTTAATTTAAATTGAAAAAATCAATTTGATATGTTCTCATATTTCAGATCACGGTTTGTGAAGCCATCTTCTGGAACAGATCGATTAAAAATAGTCGATAGAGAATCATGCAAAATCTCAGTTATAGATTTTAATTGGTATTTTATCATGGCTAAAATCTAACTCGACTTATATTTTCATTCTTTTGTTATTATTAAAAGGAAGTAATGTAATCCTGTCAAAATTTCGGTATCGATTTTTCGATTTACACGTTTTGAGGTTCCCTAAATTCAAAAAGGTGAGTTTAAAAAAAACATCTGTATCCAATATTTATCGAATTTGGTATCCTATCTTCATATTACCTCTTGTTGTGCCATGAAGCTTTTGGTTAAAATTGGACTATCCAGTATTGCAATTTATTAAAGTGATTTTCACGTTTTATCCGAAAATGGCTCCAACGTTATTTTCAAACATAGTATTTTCACAGAGCATTTTAGTGTCTACAATTTTTACTTGACATATTTCTCCGGAAATTCAATTAAGGCAGAAAAATTCAATCATATTCAGTAATTTATACATAATACTGTACCTACCAAACTAAATATATAATAGTAAAAGAAAAATCAGTAACGCGTCGCATCTAGTATTTTTTTTTTACTTCCAATGAATTTTAATGTTTCATCTAAATATTACTAAAATTTTATAAAAAATAAATTAAAATTTTTACCTTCGTTTAAAGAAATATCAATTAGATTGACCCAAAATAAAAATTTTTACTTTAATTTTAATAAATTAATATAACATTTTTTTTATTATTCTTATTTAAATTTACTAAGTAGTAAAAGATATTGTACTAAGTTATAATAATGCTCATTATTCACAATAATTTCTTCTTTTTTTTGATATTTTAATCAAGAAAATTATAATAATCATAATAATAATAAAAAAAAAACTAGAATACAGACCCTAAAAAATGATGTAATTTATAAATATGATTTCATCATTATTATAATAATTTTTTTTTTTTTAAATAATTATTTTAATATTATTATTTATGTATATAAAATTACTATTATTTTTACATTAAAATTGTAATTCTATATTTGTTTTTACAAATGATTCCAAATACATATTTTATAAAAAAAAAATAAAAAAAAAATTATTATTAGGTATTGTTTTGTATCACATAACTTTTTGTTAATGGGCATGGTAATCATTTTCAAATTATTTACATTTATTTTACTCCGTTTATGTAGGTCCATAGAGATTATAATATTATAAGTACACTTAAGTATAGAAAATATTGAATCACAATTTATTTGATTTGACAATAATATATTTCAGGGTGGTTGAAACTAGACTCAATTCCAAGCTTGAAAATTAAATTTTATTTGACTAAAAAACCAAGCATTTAAAAAGCTCTCGAAGATTATTTTCTATCCATTTCTTGAAAAAAAAATTTTATTCTTATGGAGATATTTGCATACTGGCGTCATACATCTTCTTCTTTGTTTAATCAAAAGTTTGTATCGTTCATATCTTGCTTATTTTTGAAGATTTTAAAAAATAAATTTTTTTCTCTTTTTGTTAAGTGAAGACGTTTCAATTCAGAGCAATAAAGAAATTTAGTAAAATACCATATCAATTATGGGAAATTATACACCAGATTATTGACACTTCTTCTATTAGGCCCTGCGGAGTTGTCTAGGAGACTTTTACTATCGTATTAGAATTCCCAGATATTTGAGATCAAGTCAGCACGAATTATATGCGTGTATATGGTAGAGTGTGTAATATAAGCCGCACCTTTCATATATTTATGTGTAATGTTTTTTTTTATTCATTTAATGTATTTTTAATGCATTATATAAAAAAATATAAGCATTCTGCATTTCTATTGTATATAAACCCTAAGTTGGCCAAATTTCAAACTTCTTCGTCCCCCCCAATTTTCATACACGGTGGTACAAAGTTTTGCTTCACATATTAATATGTAGATTAATTGAATATTCGAGCTATTAGAAAAGTCTTTAAATTTTAAATTACAAATTTGTAAAAGGAGTAATATGTATTTAATTTTCTTACTACTACTAAAAATTAGTTAAACTGTTGCAGATAAAAAGTCATATCTTTTTATTAAAACCTTTATGTTGTTTATTAAATTAAAACCACTAACTTAAAGTAATTTAATGAAGGCTTGATATTTCTATCCGTTTATAAGTTACATCAAGAAATATTCGAATCTATAATTAAAGTTAGTTCTTCATTTTTACATATAGTTCAATTTTTTTGATTTTATGTATATAATCAAATTAAGACTAGAACTAAAGGTATAACCAAAAGTTTAAGTACCATTTGTAATACTTTGAACCGTTAATCTACATATAAAACAGAAAAAGGTCATTGTTATTAGTTTTTCATTAAAACAAACTTATTTAAATAAACTAATGCTAGAATTAAAGTGGCGTCTTTTTTTTATAATTTTGTCTAACGATTAGATGCATGATTTTTGAGATATCGCCTAAAATCCGTTCCAGAGGTCAATGTTTCGAATAAATTTTCGGCTATAACTCAAAAATATGTATTCAATTGTTAAATGAATGTTATTTTTCAAAACATATTTCCCGATTTTTCCGATTTTGTCAAAGTAAATTACAAAAAATCGAGTAAATTTTTTTGTCTCGGATTATGATGGAAATATGTTTCTTAGGGTAATTCGACCTGTAGATTTCAATATAAAAATACTAATAAATCAGGAATCAGGAATGTGCAGTTCTTAGGTTATTGCCTAAAATTGATACCTAACATTAAGCTTTGTAACGGATTTCAGGCGATATCTCAAAAATTATTCATTCAATCTTTAAATGAATGGAATTTTTGGAATTTACAAATCAAGTTACCGCTATAAACATAATACAGTACCGAATTTATCAAAATCAATTTCAAGTTTGTTGATTTTTCGTAATTTTCATAGGGGACCCCCTCCCCCTTTGCAAAAATCGATAAAATATTTTGTTTCCGATTTTGGTATAAAATATAGCAAATTCAGTATCAGTTAACATCTCTATTCAATTTCTGACGCAATATATTTTATTTAGTTTTAACTTAGAAGTAGTTATTCACCAGGTATGACGTATATCTTAAGACCCACAAATATTAGTTAACATACCGAATTGAATAAAAATCGTGTTATAAAAAATTATTTTGAATAGTAATTGTATTTTAATAGATAGTTTTATTTGATTGAATGTGCGTCATAACATTTAAAAAAACACACTAAATTACTCATATCTCACTCATACATTATAGACATTATATGTGTTACGGTAAAAGTAGATATTGTGGTATTATATTATATTGATTACATATATAATATGCATCTAACTAACATTTACAATTTCAAAGAAGGGAAATGTACATTGAATTCAGAATGACCATGCTATTTTGGTAAATGTGAGCATGCAAATTCGAAATCTCAAGTGCTAGTCATGTGGTGCGCATGCACACTTGTAGTGGTACGTGAACTAACGTTTCGGCTAGTTCAGTAGGCGCTGCTATTTCCCGTTACACATTTTAGAAAATCAAGCTATCAAAATGTGTAATCTTTCGAAAGAAAAATTTCCTGCAGCTGTGATTGATGACAATGTTAGAGTTTCCATTCCAGACGTTGATCATGGTAAAGGTTTTGTCTAGAGATGACGATAAAAATATAAATAAATTAGGAACCAGGAGTTTTAAAACAATCTTATTCTACACATGAATTTTATTTTATGAACAAAATTTTATATCATATGAAGATGTTCCTCACATGAAGATGTTTCGGTAAGAGAAATTATAGGAATGCAGTCCCTTACTGATAGACAAGGTTTAAAAAGATGAATTTGTAAAGGAACATGTTCCTTAAAAAAATACAGTTGTAAAAATGCTGGAATATTATGTAATTTCAAGTGCCACAATAGCAATTATTGCTCAAATAAATAAAACTTTTTTCATTATGAAATTTCTATATGTTCCTTTATAGTTTTATAAAATTTAACTGTTATAATAAAGAAAAGTATGTTATTATTATTATTATTTGTTTGATTCCCATCGTATTGGTCCTGAAAAACTAGGACGAAAATTGCAATATGCAAATATTTTGTTTATATTTTTGCATTATATAATATGCAAAGAAAAGTATGTTTTGTTTGTCATTTACATTTTTTAATTAAAATAATTTTCGTTATTAAAGCCTTTTGTATTATGTTTATTTAAATAAATATTTTTTTACTGCAACAACATTTTTAATTTATTTGTATTCTAACTTTTCTTAATGAAGGTAAGAGTATACATTTACCTAACCGTGAAGGCAAGAGTACATATTTTCCGGGAAATGTACATATGCATTATATTCAGTTCACATATACCTAACTTTTGGAAAATGTTCACATTTTACGGTAAAAGTGTACATTTCCCAAGAGTGTAAATTTACCGTAACATATATAAGAAATTTAATAATTTTTAAGTTAATTTTGAATCAGTATCCGTTACTTTTTATCTAATACTCATCATTTATGCAATATTAATAGTTAATTGAGATTTTTAATTAAATTGAGAAATATTCAACTATCTAGTTTTATTTCCTTTAAATGTTTACAGGGTGAATCATTTGAACGGTTAAATACTTTTTTAGATAGACCTTAATTTACACGGTGACATCATTTTAGATTTTTGGATATATTTGTTTGTACAGCAATTATCGTTACAAATTTAGTTAATTGTATTTCAAATGATTTTAATGAATTAGTATCTTATGAAATTAATTTGAATAAACTTTGCAGCGAATTAAGACAGTTTCAAACAAACGAAGTATGTTTTTAAGAGACAAACATTTTATATTAATAATTTATCAATTTTTCACATTCACGAACTTAAACTTATTTTTTAAATCTAAAATTTTTCATACGAATTTCAGCTCGCTATCTCATTTTATTTTTGATTTATGACGAACAGACAGATAGGAAGGTGAAAATTGACTACGTAATTTTATGCACACGAATATAAAACATTATTGTCAATGTCTTTAATTTATAGCGTTGCAAATCTTTGGAATATCGAATTTAGTAAACATGAACAAACGTGTTCAATGTGCTTGAAAACTAACGACTTACCGAATCTTATTAAGAAGTTTTTAAACTGATTAAGCTAAAAGCCCGTTTAAATATAGTGTCAAACATAAACTGTACTCTACATCCAATATGGCGGAAAATATATAAAATTTTTTAAGCTTGAAACTCAATTTTGATGTAGATAGCTTCAACTATTACTCAATGTTATGAAACGCTGTATAGCATACATTTGTGGTTTTGTAGTCCAACGATAAGGAAAAAGTAAAAAAATAAATTTAAAGTAAAATACCTTTTTAAAACATGCTATTATTAAAAGGCTTTATTTAAACAGGTAAAATTAAACTTTTACTGAAAAACTTTAAGTGTCAACTGATAACGTCATTACACAACTTGTATGATATAAACGCTTGTCAGGAAATTTGCTTGTATCGATAAACAAGTTAATTAAATAACTTTATGTGATTGAAAATTATTAAAAATTTCACACGACAACACAAATTTCAATATTACAAATTTTTGAATAACATTATAAGTTTTTAGGTAAAAGTTTAGAGTATTTAAATAAAAGCTTGTTTTAAAAAGGTTTTTTGCTTTTAATTTATATCATAAACGACTATAAATGCTGAAAATCACTATTACCTCGTAAATCAAGTATAATTTTATATTTTGCTGATACTCAAGCAAAAACAAATAGTTTTTTTAGCAATTTTTTGGTATTATGTTCAATCGTCTTCAGTTTATTTAAATTATAAAACCGATTAAAAAGCCAAATAAAATTTTTTAGAATGTTAATTAGAAATGTAATTAAATAATAATAAATTTAATATAAGTGATTGTGAAATAAAAAAATAATTAAAATAAATAATTGTATATAATTAATTGCACCATATAATTTTAAATAATCATAAATGATAATTATAAATAAATTAATTTATTTATTTATAAGAATTAGTTACTTATGTAAATATGCATTATCTCTCCGCAATGAAACACTCTCCGTAATTTAATCTACGTATTTTTCTAAGATTGTAAATAAATAATTTATAGTTATTTAATTTTACTGGTAACACCAAATTTTAAGTACATACAGTTTTTATAGGATATTTGAAAATTTGTAAGAAATTTGAGAATTTAACCTGAAAAATATTTTTTATTTATTAATGCAGTTCAGAATTACACTTTTCCTAAATTTCCTCTACATTTTACATCGATTGCAAAAAATTGCATCTTCCTAACTTGCACA
Organism: Chrysopa pallens; assembly: GCA_020423425.1. Classification (NCBI taxonomy): domain Eukaryota; kingdom Metazoa; phylum Arthropoda; class Insecta; order Neuroptera; family Chrysopidae; genus Chrysopa; species Chrysopa pallens. The sequence goes on from CM035594.1 coordinate 12,390,224, forward strand.
CAAAAACCTGGTATTTTTAGAAATTTTTTCCAATCATGGTGCAATAAAAATATTAAATTATTCATTTTTTTCATGATTATTTGCGTTGCGAAATGAAACGATCTTTCTATCTTTAAGGGAAGGTCCCTTGACAGGAATATCAAAAATAAATCTGTAGATAATGATCCAAATTTTTAGTAAGTTAAAATAAATTATTGTATAAAACAAAAATTTGGGTACCTTACCCATCAATGAAGAGGGTAATTATTAATTAAAATACTAAATAACCTTAAAAGAAGTTTGTAAATTAAGATTACTTAGAGTATTTTTGGTTAATTATTTAGTTAATAGATAACTTTTTTAATTTTTCGGTAAGGTACCCAAATTTTGATTTATATAATACGTTTTGTTAATGAATATTTTTTTTTATTACTACCGGTACCTTCCTTAATAGAAATAATTTGTTCTCGATAATTGAACAAAATTCTAAATTTGCTATATATTTTATGTTAATATAACACCATCCCTGAATCATAAAAAATATTGAGGTAAAATGATAAGAATTCGACTGATTGATGAAGCATGACATCACTCATAAATTAGAACAAAAACAAAAACAATATACCTTTGTTATAAACATAGTTTTATTGTTTTAACATTAAAATAAATGACGTAAAATAATTAATAACTATAAAGCAATATATGAGTGCATTTTTAATGCTTACGTGTGATAAACATGTTAAAAGTCGATGATTATAAACATGGATTAGTCATTTTTTAACGTGATGTGAGTGCAATGTCACAATAATTATTGTCAACCAATTAAAACAAAAATTTTATTTATAGAAATACATAAATAGTCAATTTTAATGTAAACATATGTAAATAATCAAAAAATTTATATTGTGACGTTTGTTTGCTTGCTTGCTTGCATCGTTTCTTTCATCGTCTGACGATGATGAATTTTGTGAGAATGACATATGTCATTTGTATTATTCAATAGTATTTTTCAAATAATTTTTATTTCATATGTGAACCTATTAATAAAGTAATTACTGTATACGGATCGTTTTTTGTATCTCCTGGCATACGAAAAACAATATTAAAATATGCCTATATAGAATATTACAATTTATATGCATATATATAAATTTATTACACTAATTCATATATATGTATATGAGTAAAAAAATTTTATAATAATGAATACATCGTTCTGTATTTAAACGTCGGCTTTGATTACATAAAAAATAAAAATAAAAATAAATTTCGTCAAAATCGAATAATGCGTTCGAAATTTTCAGCGGAACATAAATAGATACAGGCTAATAAAATTAAAAAAATCGTGTAGTTATATCATATACCTCACTCTTGATTCGGTCAATGAAGCTTCAATAATAAATCAAAAAACAAGGCCTTTCAAATGATATAGCTTCTATTGGATAGAATTTTATATATTATTTTTTTTATTTTTAATCTGTGTTATACAAATATTTGTATAATAAAAAAAATTATTATGATTTTTAAACGGGGTTGAATATTCTATACAATTTTTAATAAAAAATATTTTTGTATAGATATCCAATAAATTTTCTTTCCCTTAGGGCTATCATATATTTGACTGTTGATAAATACACCCATATCTATGATTTTATAATCTGATACAACGAAGAACTGGCTTGAATGAATATCACGCGTTCGACGAAAAAAAAAACTGCTCTACTTAAACTTTATCTTATATATTTTCTAAAAATGAGTAAGTTACTTTAACATTTTCCATTTTGTGAAATAATTTTTCGTGAATAACTCGAAGTAAGAAAAATTAAAAGACGGATTATTTAGTATTTTGTTAAGTTAAAACAATGTTTGATAAGGGAAACATATTGCTCATTATTTTATTGAAATATTCAACATATAGTATGCACCTTACAGGAGGGTAAAATTAACTAATTTAAGGTCCTTATTTCTCTTTCTCAATTGTAAGGAACTCGATTATATTATAATTTACGTTTATTACGTTTAAGTTTTTTTTTACACACGGAGGTACTTTTTAGTAATATATTCTTAAAATTCAAAATTTTGTATATTTCGTATTCTGATATCTTATTAAAATTTGATTAATTTGATAAATTTGGGCGAATTTCAAGTATTATTATTTTCTTTAAATAATAAATCATCAATATCAAACGAGATTATATTCATAGCCAATATATTTATACAATGTTGCAAGTAAAAATATTAATTTTATCGATATATTTAACACATTATTATTTATAATACATTATAATACATTATTCCAATTGTTTTTAGTTTTATTTTATTTTAATATATTTCCTCATATATATGACTTAATTCACATTTTAGTCTTATAATACACCAGCAAAAATTCAGCTCATTAAATTTTTTATAATAGTTATCTGGATGACGGATGAAGTGATGCACAATCAAAAATGGTTTAATTAATGGTTTTATTTGTTCCAGTATGAATCCACTTTTCGACCGATTTTGACTATATTTTTCCACGAAATAACGTCATCTATGCGATCCAGAAATTTAAGCATCTTGCTCATTTAGAACGGGAGATAAGCAAGCTCAAAGTTCACGATTTTGAAGGTCACTTCTCATTCTTTCATAGGTTACTTTCCTCCCAAATACTTTCTATTAAATCACAAAAAACTCTCCGAAAAATTGAAAAAAAGAAAGTAGAAAATTATGAAGAAATCTTTTAAGAATAAGATAAAACGTCGTTATGGTCACTGTCATGCATTTTTTCTGTAACACAAGAGTAATTTTCCCATCTTACCCATAATTTTAAATTGAGACCGAGAAGTTATTAATTTTCTATATTTTCCAAGCCCAAAATTTGTCTACATTCATAACAAGTAACTGCTAAGAATATTTATAACATAGTAAACACACAGACTTTAATATTTATATCATAGTAAATGCTTTTACTATACTTTACCTAGTGTTTTCACGCTAGAACTACCAATTCTATCAACATCTAATACGAAAATTTTATTTAAACCTTTAATATTTTCTAACGCTTTCAACTTTGAGAGTAAATTCAATCTATCTTTCAAATAAATATTTTGGATATAAAATTGAATCGTTATTAATTTTTAATTAATCTTATAAATATTTAATCAATGGATAATAAAAAAACAAACATCCAACTTATGAGAAACATTTATAATAATGAATTTTGGATAAAAATTATTCGATAAAAAATTTATTAGTTCAAAAATTTCACCTTGTTACTAAAACTAACATCCATACTAAATATTTAGAAGTATCCTTTAAATTTGTGAAAATATTTTAATATACATAAAGAAATAAAATAATAAAATATTTTTGTTCCTTGTAATAATAATAATAATAGCATCATAGCACATACGTATTGTTAGTGTGTATATGTATATACCTAATATAAGATGTTATTTTAAAAATTATAAAATATTACATTAACAGATAATAAAAATAATAAGCACGTAAACATGAATTGCTTACGTGGTAAATAATATTTAAATTTAATTTACAATTTTATAAAATTAATTTCATCAGCTAGCAGCTACCAATAATACACACACACAAACTTATTATATGTGATAGAAGGAGTTTCTTAAATATTGAATGTAAAATATCGTTAAAAAAATTTTATATTTCCTTGTTTTCTTCTTCAAAATGCTTTAATTGTTTTACTATTCTTGAATTTTCATTATGCTGCTCACACAAAATCTTTAATAAGCATAAAAAAGGGGGATGTGTGTGCTTATGTACGCGCGTCAGAAGTTATACTTCTTTGGAATCCATAAAAAACAATTTTTAATTGCATGCAAATAATTAATTACAATAATGTTCAGTTTACAAAAGCAGTCAATAAAGCTCAATTTAAATTTGATAAATTAAATAATAAATATATTTTTTCTTACATTAAGTGTAACATAAATCATAAGAACAACTTCAAACTGTGAATTATGTGTGACGGTGATGCGCGCTCCTCTTAAAATTTCACTCTCATTATTGTTTCATAACGCGTCTAAAGAAGTATTACTTCAATATATAAAAATTCAAATTTTTTAACTAAAAAAAAACATTTTGAATGGAAAATAATAAAAAAATAATTTGCACTTTTTACATATCTCATATTAAATCAGATATTTTCTCTCGTTTTAAGCCTGCCTGCTAGTTAGTTTGCGGGTCTGTTACTCTATCTGTCTTTTAAACACATTCAGAAAATCGCAAATTAGTCCAATTCGAGGTATTCAGAATAGTCCTATTTTAGAAACATCTCACCAAATACCGTCCCGGAGATACAGCGTTCAGAAGTTCTGTTTTTTGATCTGAAATTCCAATATCTCAATGAATCGTTCATCCGATTTGTATGAAACTTTGTATGTACATGCGCGGTGTAGATTTATTAAATGTCATTTAAATTGCGATGTCAAAGAAAAATAAAAGTTGGAACGAAATGTAATAAAATAAAGTCACTTTACTGTCACAGATGTCTCTTCAAATATATCATCCACTTATAATTTCCAAACTTTCTGTATACCTATGTAGGTACAAACACTGTATATATAAAATATATGAAATCAAATACGTGATGATCAAACATAAATCTTAACTTCTGAAATGTATAACATTTATTATAAATAAACATTAATAATGGATTCAGTAAATGTATTTATAAGCAGTAAAACAAATTAAATTTATATCGAACCGAACTATAAACGTTCCCATTTACTCAACTGACTCACATGGAACAAAATCGGTACAACATCCATGTAATTTATTTTCGAAATATATAATGTATGCAATTTTAAATGTGGATATGGAAGATCCAGTGCACGACTGATCAACGAGTAACTTCCGTATAAGTTACAATTACTCAAATTATATTTCAAAACCAGATCGATTCGACGATCCGTATACATACTCCCCAAGATATTTCACTCATTTTACTTTTTCTACTCGTGATAAAGCCACATATTACATGTACAACTTTCGCGTGTTACGTAACGCCAGAACTTTGAAGCATGATAAAAACCTTTGTGCGTAAGTTGCACCATCGCGTAACAAAAGGTGATACGCGACGTTGTTACTTCGCAAATTGTCAGTTAATAAGAATCACATCAAAATATGTTGCTAGGTGGGGATACGTTGACGCAATAACGCAATCAATAACGCAACATTTACAAAGTAAAAATGAAGGTACACTGCTTGGTAAATAGATGAAACGCTTCGCAACACATTGTAACATCGCAAAATCTAAAACCCAATGGTCTCGTTGCACGTGTTTACAACGCAGAACGTCGTTATTACACTTTCCAATGACACTCGAAATTTGAATAGTTTTCTTTTTAATATTTCCACGACCTGACCCATTAAAAACATGCAGCACCACACCTTATGGTAATTGGTTGGGCAATTGGGTATGGAAATAGCTGAAGGTTCAAATTGAGATTCCCATGATGCAGCGCAAGCTGAGGATTATTATAGACCGTGTTAAAAGTGCATAACTGTGTAGCAAATAACGCAAATGTTTATTATTTCTCTATCAACAAGGATAAAGTCGACAAGTACACAGAGTTACAGAATGTTGTTACTTCTAAATTACTACTTGTCTGAACAAGCGGCATTGAACAGCTTATCAATCAGTAATCACAATATACAACGCCCTGTTGTGAGGGCTGTGCGGCTGGGCTTGAATGCATAGGCTAAATTTATCGTCCGTGCAGGTATTTGTAATTGAAATTTATCAAAGTCCGGATTTTCTCTAAACTAGAATGGTTCTCGTTTCATGTACAACGTGCTTTTTATCTTTTAAGAATTTATTTAATATTTATTTAACTTCGTCAAATATTACTAAATTATCAAATGTAACTTTCAATATATAAATGAACGTAAAACTATTATCACTTTAAAATTATTATGTACAATTAATTTCAATCAATAAATGTATATTGACATTCAAGTTAAAGCTAAACAGCTAAACAGATTGAATACTGAATGTATTTATGCACACAATTATTAGCAAACATAATCATAAATATTAATTGCAAATGAATATATATTAGTATTTCAAAATATTTGAAGCCTTATGAAGGACAACATCATAAAAAAATATACGTAATTTCATTAACGGTAGCAAGAACTCGCAAGAGTAGGATATCTGAATTTAAACTTGGTACAGAATCTTGAAACGTAATGGTTCGCAAATATATAATAAAAAAAATTGCTAATTTATTTCTATTTTAAAAATGCATTTTCGGAAAAAAAATGCAAGGAAAATTCTTGTTTTTTATGTCAAAATTGTGAACGCCAAATTTCATAAATTTTATATACTGTTTTCTTTAGTTTTATATGTGAAAAAATGGAAAGAAATTCAATGTAGATGCAACATAGTTGTAATAAGTTGTTTGTGAAATTTTTCAAACCCAAAAATTCTTAAGAACTTTGAACAATGTTCGAAGACTAACTGGTTATAAAAACCGCAATGAAAATACATGAAAACGAAATGATTGCTTTTAATCCCAAAAATGGCCTACGTATTTAATATTTTATTTAAAGTGAAAAATAGAAAACTTTGAGCTGGAAATATTTTGGACCAAGAATATAACAATCTATTTTATGGCGTATAAAGTAATTAATATAATTCTTGTCTATAAAATTACAAAAGTTGATAATGACTATTTTACTTCCTATGCAAGATGCATTCATAATACTTGATAATAAAAACAAAAAATATTTAATTTAAATTTGAGTTTTAAATTTAAAACAGATATTTCCACACTAACCGCTCATAAATTTTATAACAATATTATTTTATAAACAAAAAACCATAGTATATAATATAGTTTTTTAAATGAAACGTTACACTAAACGAGGTTCAGAAAATACCTTATGGAATACATGATCGCATCGTAAAACTTTTTATATTATACGGTTCCACAAAATATCACCATTCAGTTCTTCAGTTTTACAGAAAGCTGGCGGCAGTATAATATTATCCATCACATATAAAAGTCATAAAATGGCTAAAAATAATATACATTCACACTTACTGGATGATCGAATATCATTTTGATTATTTAAATATCTAAATATTCTATATCCTAGCTTATATATTGTACCACTTACATTAACAGTAGCTCAAAGCCATATTCATCCAAAAATATACTGCAATAACATGAGATTTGAGAAAAAAAAACTGTGGAAACTTAAGGACCCTGTACACCGTCAAATTTGAATATAAATTTTGTTTGTTAAACTACATGTTTTCATTAAACATAAGCGCATACAATCAAGACAATAGATCAGATAAATTTGTTATACACGGCCAAATTATTTGTCAAATTTTTGTTTGACAAGAGTATTTGTCAAATTTTTTTTGACAGTGTGTACGCTTATTTGTGTTTGTCAAACAATGGTGTCATTTATAGCACTTGTATTCCCCATGGTTTCAAGGCGATAACTGGGATTTTATTTGACAAATACCCCTTCACACTATCAAAAGGATTTATCAAACAGACAGTCAATCAAATTTTCCATCAATCACGTTAATCATTTTTATTGTTTGACAAACAAGATTGCACACTTTCAACACATTTGCCAAAAACGTTTGTCAAAATATATATATATATATATAGGGCAATATATATATATATATATATATATATATATATATATATATATATATATATATATATATATATATATATATATATATATATATATATATATATATATATATATATATATATATATATATATATATATATATATATATGACAAACGTTAAGCTATTTTAATTTAATTCATTTTTTAATTAAAATATTTCGGTAAAAATTTGATTTAAACAAATGTTTGATCTGAATGTTCAATTTTGGCAATTTAATTCAATAATGTTAGTGTCGAAACTTTTTTCATCAAACCTTACTGTTTGTGAGATATGAGCGTTATTGAAAAAGATTTCGAATTTTTTGGCCAAAATTTGTTCATAACTCGGCAATTAATGTGAGATTGCATAAAAATATTTGATCAGAAAACCATTGAACGATATATTTTGTAAAATCGTTAGCACTGTTCGTCTCTCTTGACCGTTTTGCCTTTTTCTGGCTTCATTTATTAGCCTAGTCGGATTAAGTAATCTTCTGTAGTATACATAAACGCAAGGCTATTACAAGCCTGTCTCGATACTATATTTGTTATTTTCTACAACAAACAAATTAAAAGATTCAATTTTCGAATATCCAAAACATTTATCGAAAGAAATTTTAATAAGGATTTTGTGAATTCCGGATGTGGATATATCCTAACTTATTTAGAGACATTTTTCTACGTTCGAAAGTTTTCGTCTCGATTATCCCGAGAACAAATAATAATATCGACGTGTATCAAATAGTAATAGTAACGTAATTTCGCATTAAGTGGTTCACTTAATGCGAAATTACGTTACTTCAAAATGAATAACTTTTCAGCAAAATCGGTCAAGCCGTTTATTGTTGCTGTTAAAAAGGATTGAAATACTCATATTCGCAATAATAAACAAATCATTTATTTTGTTTTTTAAATTCTACTCATTAGGAAGTTTGTTAAGTGGATTTTGGGGACACCTACAGCACTTCTATATCTTATTTTCAAAGTCGATTTTCGCTTTCGATATTAATTTTGAAGAGCCCTGTACAAGATGTGTACATGCATTTTATTGTCCAAATATGATATGTTTGTGTTATTTGCTTTCCTAACAGGTACCACTAAAATAAATGGCAGGCAACTCGTCTAATAAAAACATTTTCGTATTTTTTTTATGTATGTTTCATGTAGCTATGTGTACTTACCTACATTCTATATGGCCATAAAAACCTTTTTCTAGTTTTTAATAAATTTCTATGTATCCATTATTAACTAATGACACAATAAACGATGAATATTTCTCGTTTATGCTTTTATTTTCGAATTTATTTTTTTATATTTAGATTGGATAATATTACAATCTTTATTCACTGTTTTTCTCCGTTCAGTTTAGACCCGATTTAGCAACAAGAAACATATTTTTTAATGTATAAAGAAGATCAGCTGTAGCAAACGAATAAATTTTCAACTTCACAATAATTAAGATATTTAGTCAGAAGGAAAATAGTTAAGTAACTTATAATTAGTTAATTTACTCAAGAGACAAGTAATTTTTTAAGTCTATATACCCGATAAAAACTGTATTTTAATAGCATACAAAGATTTTTGTATGAAGCTGCTTGACATTTAGCATTGGTTCCAATATACAGTGGTTTTTAACAGATAACCTGTACAGTCACAGTCATCAAATGTAATCTTTGTATTATAATATGAAATAACCAATATGACTGTGACTGTCTACTTTTAAAATATGAAATAGTGGAAATCACTGAAAAATACCATATATTTCGCATTTTTAAATCGACCTACTTTTATAAAAGTGGTTGACTTATAGCTGTGACAAAGTAAATAGTCACTATTTCAAATTTAGAGAGTGGGTATACTGTAAAAAATCAGTGTATATTGGAACAAAAACTAAATAACAAGAAGATTCCTTCCTTTGATTATTTGAATATCTTTGTGTTGCATATAAAAAATATAATTTTTTGTTTTGAAATTTTCTATTATTGTTTCTTCTATCTCTCCTGGCTTAAGAGTTGGTCTTGGATCCATTGAATGCATTGGATCGATTATTTATTACATGACCATCGAAATTAATTGATCGAAAGCATATCATAAAAATACGTAAAAAGCACTTAATTTGAATATCTTTTAATTCAGTTTTGAATTCTGTTTTCTGTTATTTCAAGATTTCACTGCTAGCAGTGACACTTTTTTAAACATCTTTAAATTCAGTTTTGAATTCTGTTTTCTGTTATTTCAAGATTTCACTGCTAGCAGTGACACTTTTTTAAACATCTTTAAATTCAGTTTTGAATTATGTTTTCTGTTATCTCAAGATGTCACTCCTAGCTTGACACTTTATTAGCAGTGATTCATGTTCGTCAATCAGTGCAGTAATGTTTATTGTAATTTGGGTTAACTTGATTTATTGAATGCACACCATAAAATCACCTAAAAAGCATCTAGTTCTGATACTTACATTATACTATTAATGTTGCTTTATCACATTGCTCTACCAGCGTGATTCACAGCCGCAGTGAATCATAATGAATGAATTAAATTAAATTAAAAATTTGAACTTCTAATTTAATTTTATAACAACTAAAACGCACCTTACTTAGAGCATATTTAAATTCAATTTTCAATACTTTATTCTTTCAGTTTGACTTCTAAATTTTATTTCTTTATAGACTTTAAAATCTATATTTATTAAATAAATAAACTATGAATATTTAATCATATTTAATCATATGTATAAAGACGTTGTAATTTCAATGGTTTGTATTTATGCATGCAGTTAGTAAGTTAAATAGTAAATCATTTTTAATTTGGCATTAAAATCAATGCAATGCACATCATGTTCTTCTATCTTCTCTCTAGCATCATAAAGTTTTTAGTTTCAAATAAATTAAATAAACAAATTAACTGTTATCAAAATAAATAAATGATGATGATGATGATTATTATTATTATTATTATTATAAATACGATAATGTTACACGTGTGTTCTAATAAATATTCTATAAGTTTAATTACAAATCAAGGTCAACCTGAACCATACAAACACACAAATTACACATACATTCAATGATGAATTATATGCATACGCGCTGCGCTACACAATACAATACCATTTGTTTTTTAAAAAAACCTTTTCTTGAAGTACGAAAATATATCAGATTTAATAATATTTGGTTTAATTATCAATTTAAACAGGCTACAAATAGGGGATCTTTAGACAGCAGAATGAGATGTGTTGGACTGTGGTTTTCATACGACCATCACCCTAAATGCTTGCTTCTCTCGCAAAGAAAGTGCTGGAGGCCGTTACCCAAAAACCTCGCTTCGTTCGCAATGTAACCACACCCTTAGCCTTGTTTTTTCAGGCCCTACAGTGCTTGCTTCGATTTATCGATAAATTTTGACCAATTTACACAAAACCTTTGAAAATTATATATCATAAAACTTCCTCGTGAATTACTTTCTATTGATGAAAGTCACATGAAATCGCGAACAGACAGATGACAACCTGAGGGCTTTGTTTAATATAAATAGGATTATCGAAGTAACCCAAAGCAGAAGTTAGCTTGACCAATTCAATCGAAATAGGAAAAACGAATATACAGCAAAGATGTGGTATGTCTACCATTCTTTTTGACATCTTCGCAAGAATAATATTTAGGAAAATGGATTCTATTCCTGGCATGGATACTAATGGTCAACAATAATCTTTGATATGCCGACGATAACTGATTGCATGATTGTAAATAATGAGGAAAATTGACGACATTTAATATTTCCATTGAACGAATCATTCAAAGAATATGGTCTAAAAATTCACAATGTTGAAAAATCTGTTTGTATTGACCTAAAACACGTTCCCGTGGAACTGCAGTATGGACTAGAAGTATACATGATAATAAGAATCACAAATTCTTTGAAAGAGAATCTTCCACGCTTAATTTTTTCCGGTTTACACTGAATGTTTTAGATAGATAAACAAATTTAAATCCGATAAACAACTCAACACTTAATAAAAATCGGGTATTTATTGTTTTTAAATTGATATAAAAATTCAAGTTTCGCGTTTTTTCTATTTTTGAGTACATGATTATAAACACAAATTCTTTTAAAAACAATATGTATATTATGAATGCAGAATCACTTAAAATACTTATCAAAAATATTACTGATTGCTACTGTTTTTTTTTTTTTTTTATAATCAACCACAGTATTCATGCATTTCCAGTTTGATAATGATGCGTGTGTATCAGAGTTTGTGTATTTTAGAAAGCTAAAAATTGAACCTTTTAATCAAATTGTTTATATAATAAATAAAATTATAAAAATTAATTAATTTTAATGTTTATTATTATTACAAACAAAGATTGACACGTAAGTTCTAACGGAAGATAGTGATAGCTATGATTACTCCAAATACGACATTATTCTTAATAAACGAGACATTAATGTTATAGATAATGTTAAGATAGAATATCAATATAATTGACCTATTTCAGTAAACAAATGTTCCGTTAAAACGGTCGAAATTTGACCATAATCACTCAAAAGTGAATCTGCCTTTAAACAAAACAGTATACATGCGTGTCTTTTACCAAAACAGTATATTAAACAAAAAAGTATATATACGTGTGTATGATAGTGTGTGTAATATAAGCCACACCTCTTATAAATGTGTGTGTCATAGTGTGCGTAATACTTTTTTTTATTGATTTAATATATTTTTTATGCATAATCAAAAAAAAATATTAGCATTGTCTAGCCCTTCTCTATATGAAATATAAGTAAGCCAAATTTTATACTCCTTCGTCCGCCCGATTTTCGTAAAGAGGTACACAGGTTTTGATTCACGTATTTATATATAGAGATAGTTTTTCAAGGTTACTTTCATGTTTGTTTACCAATCCATTAATAAATAAATATAGAGTTATTCTAAAAATGGTTAATTTAAATAATAGGATGTATGTAGCCATGACAAAGTTTGTTAATATCCTAGCTAGATGTATTCATAAATTGATCTGTCAAGTGATAATAATCGATATAAAATGTCAAGCTAAAATGTTAAACCAATAAATTCTATATTTATATTTTAAATCTATACCAAAAAATAAAACTGAAAACTTGCTATTAACCAGAAAATAAATGGTCACCTATATATATACACACACACACACAAACCCTCAACCCGAACAACTTATTTAATGTATGATTTCTTTTCTAAACGACAATTGTATAAAATAAAAACGTATATTAACTACACCATACATATATATATATGTAATATGTAGAAAAGAAAATAGAAACACGTATTCACGGAAATACCAATAAAATATGTTGAATAGTTTTACATATATTTATAATATTTATAGAGTAGATCTGATATCTAACTATTTTATATACAAAAAATAAGATTTTTATTTAATACCATTTATATAATAAATATGACAATGGCCACACTGAAATAATAATAATACATATATACATAGGATTCATCCATTCCGAGCAATGTTACATATTTTTGAATATAATATATGCAGTTGTTCGTCGTTGCATTATATTAGTGCAACTCTTTAACATGGAATATAACATGGATAATTTTATTATTTTTAACTTCATAGTCCTCTATACTCATACGCAGCTAATTGATTTATAGTATCTAAAAATTTTTATATAGCTTTATGATAATTGATGTAACAACTTTTTCCTCTACGACATTTCGTTTTGTACGAAATACAATACAATTTGATTTGACTCTGAAGCGCAAGAAATAAAAAGTAAAAATTATTTTGAATGATAAACTTCGATAAATAAATTCCTAGGATTACCATTCGAATGCAACGTCAATGAATCAATTTTTTAAGGAGTACGATTGGTGTCGATTTCAAAATGTAATTGATCACGAGGAAATTAATTATTTATAGCAATTATTAATTTAAAATAATTATTTAACTTCTAGTCTCAGCTAAAAATTTGTTCCAATTCCTCTCCTTTTGCTTGGAGTTAGAATTTTCAAATTTTAGTGGGTCCAGTCCAAAACAAGCTATATCCAATAAAAACCTCTTCCTTTTGTGAAGAATAAACAAAAACATGAAAAATCGGGAAAAAATTCATCAAAAATTCTCATTTTCGATTGGATGTCTATTTTTCCTGGAATCGTTTGAAATTAGCCCGATATATTGACTTCGTTTCGGTTTTCATACATTATTTCAAAGTGATGCATCAGGTCGTTAAATGGATGGTAATTTTGAAGTCAAACTATCCATATATTCATAATTTTAGCAAGAGAAAAAGATTTCTCGACTTTTACAATTTTTTTAAAGAACCCTTTACGAAATTACGAAAAATTCTGAAAACTTTGTCATCCCAGATTTTGATAAAATTTTGTTTGTAAAGGCATTTTGACCTGTATATTTTAAAAATAACATCTGTTTAACGATTAATTATTTTATTTAACTTAGTAACCTGAAAACTTACCAGAAAATAAACCAGAAATAAAAATTTTTCGTTAGTTTTTTTCATAGAATTACAAAGTGCCGCTTCAGTACCAAATTCCATGAATTTTTTTCATTTATAAATTACATGCACTAGAAATAGAGATTTGATTTGATTTAAGCTAAAGATTGAACGAAATACATTAAATTCACATGAACTTGATTATCAATTGAGAAATGATCTATGTTATATGTCTTAAATAATCGTATTTAACATTATAGTGAGAGTACATATACTATGTTCATGTTATGTTGTTACTAGTTGGAAAGAAGAATACGAAAAAATCCGCATGACACAAATTTCCGTTAGTACATGTAAATATGACATCAACGGAAACGTATTTGCAGTATGCATCGTCATATATTTTCATTTTTATGTTTGAATTTCAATTTTAAAATGGAAATTTACATTCGCATCTGTATACTAGACTCGGACTACTCACTGTTGTGTTCGTCTGTACTCTCTCTACTCACTCTGTCAGTTAATATACTTTACTGTATACAATATTATTATATTGTATAGAATATCAAGTACAGAGCGATCGATCAAATTTTATAAGGGCTCATTTACTTTTAAAAAAATTGTAATCAAGTTGAATAAATACAGTTTTAGGTAAAATCCTATTGAAAATTGTACAATATCTTAAAAATAAACAATGATTGATTTTGACCAGTACTATCAGTGACAGTATAAATGTTTCAAGTTGCAGCTCAAACCAAACCCTTATTAACAAGTGAAGATACCAACTAACAGAGCCAATTCTTAAGATACCCATTTTTAATCGAATATAATTCCTCATGTTTCAATAAAATTATCAGAAAATTTTCATACGATCTTAAGGTTGCTTCTCTAAAAATTTTCTTTTGACATTCATAGGGCATTTGGCCATAACTGTTAAATATATATATTTTTATATTTTTATTCAATTCAATCCAATTTTAAATGTTTATTTCTTATTTTTTAAACAATACATACATTACAAGAACGATTGAAAATTAAAGGATGGGACTTCTGAAGGGAAGGGGAAGGTATGCAGCTACGGGTGATTTTGTATTGAATTATCCTAGTATCCACCTTTATGTCACATAGAATTCAATTGGTAAGAAATACAAGTGGGACTTTTTTTATTTACTCGAGCGCATCAGATTAAGAGAGATACATTACCTCTTGTTGAGTGCCTCCAAAAAATCTAAGCTCTTTATATGGTGCCGCGCGCGTATTGGGTAGCCATCCGTCAAATTAGTAAAATATACAATTTTTAGTACACAACGAATCATATTTTAACCTAACGCGCTAGACTAAATCAAACTATATCGATTTCTTCGATATCATATTCTAATCGGCTACACTCTACGCATTGCACAACTAAAAGAGCCTAAATTTGGTAGAGGTACTCAACAAGGGTTGAGGTATCTCCCATATCTTAATATGACGTGCTCGAGTAAATTCAAAAATCCCTGCTTATGCTCCCCTACTAAGATGAAGTATATAAAAAATTTTAATGAAAAATATACAATTACAGTAATCGGCAAATCAATTTCCCTATTGAATCCATACATGATTAAAAACAAACAGAAATATTCATTTATCTATCAAAATGAAATCAACATATTACAATTTAAATTTGAATCGCCTATTTATTATCGATTCCACGGTGAAGTAAAATTTGTAGGGAAAAAAATATCCTTCAGGAACAAAGAGTACTTGTCTATAATTCATCTTAAAGTGTCCATCCATAACTGGCATTTACCATTAATTTCGTTAATTTAAATCGTGGTTTATTGCATCTTTTCTTTTTTCTTGGTTGATGAAAACACCCTGTAATCAACTTGCAAGAAATAGTGAGTACATTAGTGTCGTACACGTTTCATATATGTAGTAGGTACCTAGTATTGCTATTATTATAGTTTCCCTGTAATATAATAAATAGGTAGTATATGCATTGCACTGTACGTATTTTGTGATAACCACCAAGAGTTTTGCTTGTGTGCTATTATACAATACGGCTTGCTGCTGCATGTGGATATTCCAACAACAATTCTGTGTTTCAATAAAATATTATTTATTCAAATAGATGCGATGCCATCCATATATGTGCAATTTTATTCTTCATTTTAAACTAGTGTCAAGATATTGTCACATTAATCAAATCAAATGGTGAATACACGAATGTCACAAAGTATAAAAACCATTTTTTAACCGACGAAAAAACATGGTTCTCAAGTTGACCCGTATATTTTTTTGTATGTATGATCACGCATAACTTTTTACAGGGTAGTCCTATTTGAATAATTTTTTATGAGAAAGGTATACTTCCAAATTGTTCTCTGACAAAATTTAGAAATATTTTAACCCAAAGGGTAGGAATAGAGAATTATTCACTCACTTATTGCGATGTATGAAAATAAAATCATTTTTACAAAAACAATTAAACCGCTAAAATAACTGAAAAGCAAATAATTTTAAAACCTTTTTTTATTGAACCTTAACAACTAGTAAGAGGTTGGCACGACCTTTGGATTTTTATTTTGGAATGAGAATTCGTTTAATTATTGTATCCCTTAATTATTGGTTCTCCTCTGCCAACTAGGCTGGCTTGCCACTTACTTATTAAATCCGAAACGATTGAGCGTTGTATTTTATTATTGAAAGGGGAGAACATCCTATAGGTATACAGTAATTACGCAATTTTATCCCAAAATAAAAATCGTGCTCTCCTCTTGTAAGTTCTTAAAACTAATGGAAATAATATAAATAAATATTGTAAGTAATTTTAGTTTTCCAAATTTTGTGAAAGTATTGTAAACATAGTATATGCATTTATATTTAAATAGGTACCCCATATTAAAATGTCATTCTTTTTTTACAAAATGCATATTCGAAGATTTATTGTTGACAGTACAAAGTAAAAAAAAGTATGTATTTTTATACAGTTAAAATATTATCTAGATAGACGCTATTTTTCATCTATAAGGTCAGTAAAATATTTTAAATTATATGCATTAATTGTGCTTAAATATAATAAATAATAACTGCATTAATTATGCTTATAGTGTTTTTGAACAATTCATTAAAAATTTTATAGCTCAACTTTTTTGCCTCGATTTAACCACACACCGAAAATAGGATAAATTTAGTTATAAAGATAAAAGAAAATGTTGATCTACAACTTGAGAAAAGCTTAAGAATTTGTACGATTATCCACATAAATATTGCTCACAAATTTGGAAGTTTTGGCTCTAACACCTATTCCAAAAACATATCGATGTACTCAGTTATGAAATAAAATAGAATTTACTTTTTGTTGATGTTAAAATATACGTAAATTGGATTTTTCTTATTGTTTTTATTTTAAAAATTGTTTCAATTCAAAATTTGCTTGTATTCTTTGTCTAACAAGTATAACATAAAAGCATGGAATTCTATTGAATGAAAGTATTATTCTATAAATTTGAATAGAAGCTTTGTATATAAATTGGTTCACATAGTTTTCATATTTCATTTACTTTAATCAATTCGGATTCATTTTGTTTAGGGAATTAACCAAGCATTGTTATATGCTGAAGCTACTAAATAAGATTTACTTTGATGATAAAAAAGTATTCATAATTGTGTTGTACGCAGTTTAGACCAGAATAGAAGCCTTAAAAATGATAAAAAGTGGAAAACCCCATTGGAAACGTAAGATAATATGATAACAAGGAAAGGGAAAATAAATTACGGGCGATCTGAGTTCGGGAAGTAAGAGGGGGAAAGTTTTTAAGATAAATCACAATTTATCTCGATTTCCGGCCAAATTAAAAGTCGTATAGAAAAAAATTAAATGACAAAGTTGTGGGTAATAAAAAGATCTACAACTTTTCTATTAACACTTTTTTCACATAAACTCAAAATTTTTCTATTGAAAATTAGGTAGTTTTTTCGATATTTATTCAAAATAAGATGAAAAAATTAATATTAAAAAAATTAAAAATAAAGTGTATATGTTCCAAAAAACGTAAGTTTTCACCAAATTTCGGAGAAAAAATTTAAAAAACCAAAAACTTAATTAGCGTGTAATTTAATTCACATGGCGGTAAGTGTACTAGAGTTTCACTTAGACCGAGGCTTCAAACACACAAAACTTGACCAGTACCTCAACCAAGCTGACCTAACCTTCATTTGCAAATAGAAAATTTTTAAAACATCGTCAAACTCACATGGTTTTTGCACTTCGGGAATCATAAAAAATTAAGATTAGCCGAAAACTGATTAAATTTTTAATTTAATAAAAAGCTTCCTTTTTCTAAACATACAGAGGTACTATTAATGGAAACATGATGTTCCTTTCCTGCCATTAGACGTTTTGCAGTATAGATGGTCACATGTATATAAAAACATTAATATATTCATACTTGTGCAATCTTAATTAATATGATGTATGTAAATTTATTTAAAAAAAATAACTTTGCTATTATTTCAATGTTATTAATATTTCAATATTGATTTCATATGAATCAATATTTATTTGTATGTGCCTCAGGTTTTAATTTGATTATCTGTCAAACCAATTGATTCAACATTAATAACAATATAATCTAAGAATAGCAACCAAATTTACTTCCGTAATAAAATATTCAAAATTTATAAGAATGAATGTCCCTTATACTAATTTTAATTCTTAATTTACAAGATAAAAACCAACATAAATATTTGATTTGTGAAATTAATGATTCTATAGACAAAGTAGCAGCAGAAATTAATAAACCTGCTTATAATATTAATTTTATATATATTTTGCACAAAATTTTTCACAAAAATTTTCACAAAATAGAACCGAATTTTAACGAGTCGTTATCCTTTTTCAAGGGGTTTGATTATGTACTTTGGCATTTCCAAGCATGTTGTGCATAAATTTTCATCTTGCTTCAAATTAGTACCGAGTGCGTAATAATACTTCTTAAGAGTTATATAGATTTAATGGGTCATTATAAAATCTTAAAATCATTCGTCGATATGAAAATATGTTATTTTATAATTTCTATTTACTTGGAATTGTAATCAATCTAAATGCAAATTCAATATAATATTCCAAAATTTTATAATATCGATTATAAAAATTGATGATTTGGTAGTGAAAGTAAACATAATACGCATTTTATAAAGATAATGGTGCCAAATATTATTTCCTGTTATTGTTGACATAAAAAATATTGAATACACACGATATTGGGTGCTTAAAAAACACAGAACTCTATTATTTTCTATTTGTTTTTTATTAGTTTTTGAAATGAGTATTAAATAATCCGAATAATTGAGGAATCTTGATTCTTTAATAAGCCAGAAAATAGTTATCTGAATTTTATGAAAATTTAAAGTGCACAATCTAAATATAAAAGGGAAATATAATAACTTTTTGAAGTTTCTTTTCTCAACGTCTTGTCTTGTTTTTAATATTAAAATTATATATATTTATATATATATATATATATATATATATATATATATATATATATATATATATATATATATATATATATATATATATATATATATATATATATATATATATATATATATATATATATATATATATATATATATATATATTTTCATTTTATTATATATTTTCAATTTTTAAATTAACTAATTTATTTTCATTAGTTTATGAATTTTCGTTTAATATTTGATAATGCAGAACTCTTTATAATCAATGAACCAGACAGGTCTTAAATGAATATATAACAATCGTGGTAATTTGATAGTCTCTTAATTGAGTGCGTCAAGGGCTTGGTCCCTGAAGAGCAGAATAATTCTTAAAAAATCACTATAAGAGATATCACTATATTTCAAGGCTACTAAAAAAGCATATTTGTTTAAGAAAGGGTACAAATTAGTGAGTAGTTCCATATATATCATTTTCTAAAAAAATTAAATAAACAATCTAAATTAGTTTTAGAATCCAATTAGAAACCGTGCATTTTTCGAAACCAAAAGAATACGGTGTAAGTACAATTTAAAATTGAATAAACTTCTGGAAAAGAAATTGTATACTGTTTAAAATCAAAATTATAACGTAGCAACACACTTATTTTGGCAAGAAACTATAAAAATAATTACTATATAATATTATTTATTACACCTAAAAAAAAAACATAATTCAAATTCAATGCATGTATTTAAAATAAATAACCATAAAAAATGAATGTAAATATCTATTTATTTGACTAAAAATTATTAAATAAATAAATAGTTAAAAATTATTATGATCCAAGGTAATAGAAAATTTTATTATCAAATATTATATTAGTGGGTACGCGAACACAATTAACGTATTATAACGTCGATTTTATGGTCAAGATTAATACCTAATACAGGAACATTATGTTGCATAAAAAAATTTTCTTCTGCTACTTAGCAGCTACCATAACCAAGATACGAGCAAGGTATACGTCATACGAAAGTTAATTTCGTTAATGTTAATTGATACTGTTCAGCTGGTCGTTTGCGTAAGTAAGCGTAAACCTTGTCAGATCTATCGGAATTAATAAAAAATAACGAACTAAAACTGAAGAGCGGCAATGTACTTTAAAAAGAACGAAACAGGAGAAAATAATCCGAATTTGAATTAAGTTCAGATGATAGTCGTCTGCACAATATTGTTTTTTTTTTTTAATAAATAGATGTAACTGAAATTATTTTTAAAATGTTTTAAAATAAGTTATGGACATTCAAAATTCCTAATTTAGCAAAAAGGGAAATATTTGCGTATTAATTAGTATCTCCACAGAAATTCCATGTTAAACGTCGTTTTCAATAAAAAGATGGAAAATAAAAGAAAATAATCTTTGATAGCTTATAACTTCTTTATTTTTGAATCAATTTCAATTTAATTTTCTGATTTGTTATGGTATTGAATCTAGTTTCCCATTTACATGTGAAATATAGCTTTAGAATCAGTCCTTTTTGAGGTTCAAAAAAAGTGTCATAGATAAAACCTACATCAGGGTACATTTTTAGTTTCGTAATTTCAAAAGTTAATGAATTAAAAAGTTTTAATTCATTTTTTTTTGGTGGATTCCATTTTTTGAGAAAAATTCGTGTTGGTCTTTAAAATCGATGGTCTTTAATACACAGGTCAACTCTAGAACCTGGACCTTTTTTCGACGATTAAAAATAAACATTAAAAGGTATATTTTAAATTGGCCATGTTATAATAATCAAACAGTCATCCTGTAATAAAAAAAAAAAAAAAAAAATATAAAAATGATGATATTTAATAAAATATTATTGTGAAAGAATTACCTACAATAAATCAAACAAGATTTTTAATAACTCATATTGAACAAAAACAACAACTTTACCTTAACATAAACAAGCCTGAGCCAGCCAGCTAACTTCTCACTACTTAAGAGAGATACAGAAGAAGACAGTAAAGATAAGTGAATGTGTATAAGTGTTTGTATAACTCTATACATATGTAAGTGTAATGAAATGCGTAAATGTGATAGCGATTAATTGGCGCCACCCAATAATAATAATACACATATATAATAAGTGAGGACATTGAAGTGAGTGTGTCGAGCGACGGACTAGCGGGACTCTCGTAGTCTAGTGACCTTCGTTGAAGACGAATAAACAACTTCTTGTGTACACATATTACATTTATAATAACTATTAGTATACATATGTGTGTATATTAGTCTAGAGGCTATTGGCTTTCTATATGACAAAATAGTGAATTCGTAGAAAGATACAAACTAGTTTTATGCAAGAGAAAATTGAGAAAGGCTTCCCAGTAACAATCCAAATTCAGAAAGATTTCAAAGAGAAGTCGTTGTAAACATTTATGGTATTTAGGATGAATCTAATTTTTTTAGAGAAATATATTTAGGATGAATGACTTCTAACGAAAATTGGAAAAACGATTTCCTACGAAGGAACTCACAATTCTGGTGTATTATGAAGTCGACAACAAGACTTATTAAGGAGCTTTTAACTAAAGTCATTGCAACAACTTCTTTTTCAAGAACTTTTAGTTAAAAGCTCCTTAATTAGTCTTGTTGTCGACTTCATAAAAAATCAGAATTTACGAGTTCCTTCGTAAGAAATCTTTTTTCCAATTCTCTTTAAAAGTCAAAATTATGATCTTTCTATGAAGTCTATTTTCCTACGTCGTTAGAAATCAGAAATGCAGGCTCTTTTTAAGACAGCTTTGATACCAGTTAATAAAAAAGAAAATTTTGTTAGAAACATGAGCTCGTTTAGAACTCGATTTGATTTTGAATATTACCAAACCAAAATCTATAATTTGAACAAGGCTTTTTCATTTTTCTTATTAATTTGATTCTGAAAATCACAACATAAAACAATTTTCTTTATTTTAGCATAATAACTTAGCTTTAATGCTTTGGGCTTAGACTTAGCTTAAAGGCTTAGCTTTAAACCTTTTGAAGAATTATCGAAGAAACAAAAAAAAATCAGTCGATTAAAAACGGGAACTAATGGCCTAATCTTTCTCGATTAACTATTTACTTGAATTTTTTTTGTTGAGATACTGTTTTATCTTCCAAATTTATGTAGATGGGCTGTAATGTTACTCTTGAGAAAGTCCTGGTTTTAGATGATTTTTTAAAACGAGTATTAATCAATTCTTGTGAATATAATACCAAATATTGGAATATAACATGAATTGAAATAATGGTGTACTGTGAAGCATACGATGGCAAGCAAAAATATCAGGATTTTTCGTGTATCCATGAAAAATTTATTAAAAATAAATTAAAAATGTTGTGAAATACATCGATCAAAAGATAAAACAAAATTTAAAAGATACGAAAACCGAATTTAGTGAAATGATTCGTACCTAGGTTTTTTTACTTCTACAATGTATTCCGTTTAACGCATGCTACAGACAAATTCAAATGATATTGTGATTCTTAGAAAAAATGGTGATCAGGTAATTTATTTATACATAAGCCACCCGACTAAATCCATAAAACTATAATACATTTATATTTATTTATAAATATATGTAAATAAAAATTATTGGTAAAATGAAATCAAGAAAGACACAACATTTACTTTTCTATTATTAGTTATTTCATTTTAAAAAAGAAAACAATTCGATTATTATCAAAAATCATCTTTTAAAAATATTTTTTTTTTTTATATGACATACTTTTTTTTATGTAGCACATTTTGGGTTTTATTTAACAGACTTATTTGGTTGATTTCAATGCGTATCTGAAAATTATATGTAATACATAATCATCAACAATAATATAAATTATTAACCTTTGGAATAAAAATTATTTGATTGAAAAAATTATTCCAAAACCATTATCATATAATCATGGTTGTCAAGATTTATATCTAACGTAGACAAGACGAAATATAACTCAACAGTTCTTTAATTTTGACTTTTTACAGCAATTTCCTTATCGTGGCTTCAGATATTATCGAAAAAGGAGCACGAAATTAAATGGGCGTTTAGTGAATTAATTGTCATATATGGCGCAAAAATCGGGTATTTATTTAAATTTCGATTTTTGCTCCAATTTCCTAGATCAAATTATTTTGTATTTTTATAAATACGTATTTCGACTACAAAGTAGTCATCATCAGTATGAATTAGGTAGTTGTAATGATTCACTGAGGCGATGTTACTCCTTGCTAATTTGGTGACGGTTTGCAAATATGTATGTTGGTGTATGCGCAATTTATACTTTCCAAGTAGCTATCAAATTGCTACGTCAAGCAATCAGCATGATGGATACTTGGAAAGTATAAATTGCGGATACATATGTCACCAAATTAGCAACGAGTATCATCTCCTCAGGGAATCATTACACCTAGCTAATTCTTACTGATAATGACTATTTTGTAGTCATTATCGAAATCGAAATACGTATTTATAAATATACAAAACAATTTGATCTAGGAAATTAGGGCAATAATTCAAAATTTATTCGAAAAATCATAGAGTATTCATTAATAATTATAAAACGGGTATTTATTGCTGGTGGAAAACTAAGAGCAATTTGAAATATAACTACAGAATAATAATATTATTAATTTGAGGTAAGTAGGTTGCAGTCGGCTGGTCATGTCCCAAGGAAGATGCCAAAGGAGGGTGTTTGGTAAAAATTGTAGTGGAAAAAGAATGAATGGAAAGGTTCGAATGAACTGTAGGCTAATAGTTCAGTAGGAGAAAAATCAAGCAGGCATGTAGCGCCAATAAAAGTTGGTTTTGAAAGATTTCATCATTAAATTATATCTTGAATATATATAATATGACATGATTGTGTAAAATATAAATCCATTAACAGCTCCCACACATAAACATTACATAACATAATGCGACACAATTTTAAGAACTTTGAAGAAATTGTACTAGTGTTAGTTTTTAGATGGTAGAATAAATTTTCAATATAAAATAGTGTACTATCCACAGACTTCTAGCTATAGCAACGGTAGAGAATGATTTGATTCACGATGCGAATATATAATACGATTTCTATACTTGTAAAGTTATTTATTAAAAGTGAAATTTAATAAATAGTCAATAGGTGTTTGAAAAGATTTTTAAATTTGAAAAATCTGTTGTATATCTCTTTGAATTTGTATATAACAACAGAATAACAAAGATATAACATAAATTACATATTTAATTTGCAATAAATTCATTACAGATATTTAATCAAGCATAACATAAAATTATTACAATTACAAAATCCCTGTAAATAAATAAAATATCGACTTTGTATATATATATATATATAATCAATAAATAATGTATGTAATGCCATTATTTAAATTTATTTTTAAACTACAGCAAAAAAAAAATATATATATAAAATTCTTACAAAATTCATATTACATTTAATCTGAATAATAATCTGACCCTGAACGATTTATGTAGAAATTATTTTCAAAACTGGTAAAATAGAGGAAAATAATAGTCATTGCATTGTAAATCGATAGCTCCAGTGTTTTCAAATTAACAATACAATTTTATTAGAATGATCGGCTTGACCAGCAATGAAATAATGTTAAACTCTAATTTGCAATATTAATGTGATTCCTACTTTTGTAAAATAGATAGAACGTTTTAATACAAAACAAGTTGTTCAAAATATCTTAGTTGAAGAAACTAACACACAAAATGAAACAACTGGTTTGCGTTCATAATAATAATAACATTAACTAAAAACAACTATGATGTAGCTGGATACACTTCCAACTTGCAACCCGAAGGCTCGATTCCTGGCAGATGTATAATATTTTCAATTTTATCTTATGGAACCTTTATTGTGTTTTTCCGTAATTTTTTGTTTAGTGCTGTAATTGTTTTGTTTTTGTTGTTTTCACCAGTATTAATGACTGCCAAATATAAATCTATTTATTCCATTTAAGAGCTACAATGCAACCGGTTTACGTTCAGAAATACTAAAACACCTAGTTAAACTTATAACACCTACGTTTTTGGACTTGAGTCAGTAACATAAAACTTTTTCATAGCCAAAACATTTAATCATAATTAACTACAAAATTTAATTATAAACATACGTATTTTGTACGTTAAGAAAAAGGCAGTAATTATAAACCATGCAATGTATACTCAAGCATATGCACGGTGTTTAAGCAATTAACGAATGTGTAAAATTTAAGAAAATATAATATGCAGTCGTTGTTCATGTAATCTTGAAAATTCCATTATTTGATACAAAAATAAAAATGTTATGTCATATGCAGGAATACACATTTATTCTGGATATTAAATAATATTCAAAAAAATGTCAATATCAAGTTCAATTTCAGCATTTCATATTTACAGCATGTTTTCGTTCCCTAATATAATTCTTCTAAGTCAATAAATACACGATAAACTTTATTTTTAAATTTTAATAAAAAACTGTTGTTATCGATGTTTCAATTACAATTCACACAGTTTACTAAGCTGCAAAATTAATTATTACCGTTGATAACATTTTTATTGCATCGTTAATTTGATAAAAAAAAAAATGTCTGCTACTCTCCAGTAATATGCTCCACCCCCCAATGCTACAAGTAGCAAATCTTAATAAAACGTATCTACAGTTTTCCTTAAATGTTTTCGATAAAACGTTTTATAAGATACAAATAAAGTGCACAAAATAAATATAAGAGTTTGCTATTTAATTACTCTGTATATGTTTATATATACTGAAACTTTTTAAATATGGAAATTTTATGATGAAGTAAAACTAGCATTATAGCTAGTCCGATTTTGTAGAATTATGGAGCCCTAATTGCGCGTATTTTTCTGTTTTTGGGCTTAAAATATGTCATACAAATTTAAGATAGGTATTTCTGTTCGTTTTCGAGTTATGGTAAAGGCGGTCACAGCATTAGACAAAAAGAGACTCATTAAGATACATTCTTTGAACACAAATGAAAACTTTGTTCAATGCCGACGATGATAACGGAATAAAGGATATTCGGCGATCCTCAGGCTACCGAAGATGATAATTCAATCGTCAGTCCCGGTGACTTACAACTGAGAACAGTTAAATGGTAATGCTGTGGCTTACACAACTTAGCCTTTCGTATGGTAGACTCACTAGTCTTGAAATTCACTCTAGTCACTTTCAACCATGATAAATTTACTTTATTAGAATGAACGCTTATACGAGTGATGTGTTTTCAATAATATCTTGCTAAATAGCGAATCTACTGTTTTGTTCGCCTTAACACCAATGCTTTTGGATAAATAAGTTCTGACCGTTTTATTCAATGACGATTCAGTTCCTACAAGCGTTCATGAAAATTTATCGATTGAGATCTTGAAACTTCTGAATTGGAATCTTATAGCCTCAAAATGCTTTACATGACTCCAAAACATTAGAAGAATGTTAATAAACTTTTGTGTAAGTTATTTCTAATGATATTGTGATTTGTTTCTATATTGAGTTTAACAGATGTAAGTATTGATTTGTTTTCAATATAACAGATTTTCAGGTATATGTAAATTTTTTTTCCACCTAAAACGAAATTGAAAATATGCCCTTGATAAAAATTCAATATAAATTGTTTCTAATGTTCAAGCCAGAATTGAAAATTGTTCACGTCAACAAGGTAAAATTTATTTAGTGGATAAAAACAAAAATATACCGCAAAATACAATTTAAAATGTCCGATGGTTAAAGGCTAAATCCTTCGAAAGTAAATACGAAATAAAAAAAATTTTTCTTACATAAGATATTCAATTCTAGTTTTTTCATCTAATCTACTCTTTGAACGCCTTTTTTAGACCTAAAGTAATCCGCCTTTGATTTACTTTCATACACAACAACTACGTTTGCTAAAAAATATAGTAATACCACTTTACATTTAACAAATTTTATACTTTTCTCATTATTTATGAACAAGTGAATTATTCCTTCTGTATTCAATATTCAACTAATTGCTAAATTTATTTTTAATGATTACTAGGTATACATCCGTTGAAGTTTTCAAGGATAAATGAAGTCTAGAAAAGCCAAAAATAACGTTTAAATTACGATTTGATTTGTTAATTTTGAGGGAACGCTTGAAATTTATCCGAAATATTTCCCCCTGGATCGGATTTCGTGTGATATCTCAAAAACTATGCATCCTATCATTAAATGGTATCTTATTTTTGAAATATGTAGTTCAAAATATTCTCTCCAAACAAAATCGAAGACAAAAACTTGTTTTTAAACTATTTTTGATATCTTTCAAAAGGTACTCCGTTGAGAAAATTACGAAAATTAAAAAAAAAAAATTGTCTCTAATTTCGATATAATTATTTCAAAGGAACAAAATTACGTATCAGCTTTCATGTATCATACGCCCAAGAAGAAATTGATGCGACGAACTTTTGGGACAGTTTTATGAGAAATACTAGATCAAAAGAGTTGATAAATGAACTCAAATTATTATAATGTAATTTTATATTCATCACTCAATTGTTTGCCATAGTAGTTAGATTTTTAAAGTACCGAGTGATTTAAAAATAAAACACTAAATAGCGAAAAGCTCGCATGTCAAAGATACTTGATTATCGAATATAACTACTAAGGTTTCTTGGAAACATTTTGATGCATTTTTTTTAGATTTGTATTAAAAATTTTAAGAAAATTCCTATTTCAGGAGACAAGCGTATTCTTATTTTATTTAAAAAGCTTGTTAGAGCATAATAATTTGTAAGAAGAAAATAATAAATATTCTATAATACAATCAAATTAATACCTTTATTGCCATTGGCAATATCAAACACTATGACGGTGTAATTGATGTTAATTTATTTATTAATGTTAATATATTGACAACGATAATAATGGTGTAATTATGATAAGATCATAACTTTGTATGTAAATCTAAATTCTAGAATCAATCACAATATTTATGCATCGTTCGATTAAAATCTTTATTACTACAAAATTATTCAGAGACAAACAACTATCTGAAACTAAATCTTTATATATCTCCTTGCAATTTTATTGGAGTTAAATGGTTCTTATTTTAAAAAATATTGATATTTTTTATAGACAAACAAGTTGAGATCACTATAAAAAATCTAATAAGTTACTGTGTATATATTTAAATGACAATATTTATGAGTTTATAAACAAATGTTTCTGACAAATTAATTTTTTTTTCCATTTTAATTATATTTTTTATATTTGTTTAAAAGATGGATCATTAATAAAACCTATTGTTAGATTTTCCTTAAAAACATGGAGTAAAACTTATCATAATCTCCTTAAAGACATCGTGGATGAAACCACGACACAGTTCGTCAATATGCGATAACGCAATGAAAAATTTATTCCTTTGATTCACACACTTTGTAGATCTGTAGGATTAAACAAAAATAGTCATACATACAAATGTCAAAAAGTAGGATTCAACAGAAATAGTCATACATAGAAATGACATCAGCATTCTGTATTCCCATAGAGAACCCATGCTTATCATCATTTTCAAGAAATGGATGGAAAATAGTCTTTGACAGCTTATTTTAATTTTGGCATTTTGACTTTGTAATTGAGTCTAGTTTCAGATTTTGATGTAAAATAAATAATAGTTTAAAAAAACTAAAAAAATATGCTTTTATAGAAAATCCCACTAAAAAATAGAAAATAAATCTTAATTAATTTGTATTAAAATTATTTGAATTAAAATTATTTTTCATTTTTTAGTTGAATTTTCTATAAAGAAGTATTTTTTAGTTTTTTTAAACAATTATTTATTCCCTTCTTGATCTTGACGCAGACACTCCGTGTCTCAGGAAAACAAAAAATAGCTTATCCTGATTATCCTAGTAAGGATAATGGATCAAACCGTTTAAAATATTGAATTGTCATCGGTCATTAATTAGTATGCCAAATTACGAGTTAATACGACGTTTTTTTAGGCGGTCAAAAACAAGTTCAAAGGCTCCGTTACATACATACTAACATACATACGCCTGAAGCTAATAAAAGCGTATTAATATAGCAAATTCAAGCATCTATATGAGCTCGTAGTTGGTAGAAGTAACTGTTTTGCAAGAATTGAAGTTACTTTGCTTGGTAAACGCCTACAAACCTCGTAACAATGTAACATGGAACTCGGAATAGCACATATTTACGATAAGGTGTTACGTTACGGTCGAATGTTTCGTAAATGTACGCTAAATTTTGTTCGATTTTCTATACTGCCCGATTGATTATACCGTGATCAGCACCGCAATAGGAATGACTTTAAGATTAATATCCATGTAAAATGTAATGCAATAAAAGCTAATGAACTTAATCAGAAATACATAATTAAACATAGTGGTTTTTAAATCCTGTCCATTTATAAACTTGCACACAATGATCATCATGACGATAATAATGACACTGATGATGATGTTGATAATGTGGTTGCAAACAACAAGCTATTGTGTGTATGTGTGTGTTGTATGGCTACATAGAAATGACGACAATCACTAGCTAGATTAACACAAGTCTTGCACATTTACTATGTATAAATTATGATTATTTTTCCCCGTACAATATTGTTGTGTTGATGACATTCTAAGTTCTTGGTAAATATGCCGCTTTAGACGCCACCAACATATATAGTAAAGCCAGCAGTCACTTTTAACACAATTATTATTTACATTGTTTTTTTTTTCTATTCCTGGATAGCGATTTCTAAGAAATATTAAGAATTTATTAGTTTATAGATTCTTATGTAGACAAATTTTGTTGTTGTTGTTTGAATTTCCATTTATAATCAGTTGCATGATGGAGTATATTTTCTAACTAAAAATAGAATAATTGAAATTTATTAAAAAGGAAAACATTGTTATAGTATAAGAAGAAATACTTACCATAAATGAGATGGGAACTTGTAAGATCTATGTCGGCTATCGTCTTCAGAGAATAGTCAAAATTTTTCAACAAAATCAACACTATTTAAGTGTTAGAATCCACACAAAATAATATTGGCTATCTACACACAAATATATGTTGAATTTTTAACACAAAATCAGTGTTAACTGAATTATTATTTCAGTATAGATACAGAGGTTAGGTCATGAATTTAAAATAAAGAAATATTTAATGCTTATTGGGAAAATTATTTTACTTCACTTATTTCAATTTTAGTCAAATACCAATAGTCTTTAACTGCTATAGAAGCAAATATGTTTTAAGTAGCATAATATGTAAAAGTGACGTGAATGTACCATCTTTTATAATTATAACACTTTTTCCATTTTCAAAATCATGTAACAGAATAAAACCGACAAATTAACATACAAATTTTTCAAACAGACCGTTTTATGAATAACGTAAAATCGAATATCTATTTATTATTTCTCAAAACTCCAAAGTGTATAGTGACTTTTTAGCTCCAATTGGTTTCACTGATATTTTCATTTTATTTCATTTTTTGTGCCCAGGTCTGTAGTTCTAACGGTTTGATGGGTTAAAGAACTATATTGTTTAAGAAGGCAATGTTTTTCGAGGTTTAGATGAATTTTATTTTCCAGTTATTGAAAAACGTATACTTAGGTATATTATTATATAATCCAAAAAAAGTCTTAAACAAAAATCAAAATATCTGAAAATATTAAATTTTAACTGCAATGTTTATAACAAAGGCCTGTGAATTTTGATCATTAAATCTTTAAAATTCAGCTTTTCGAATGCTGCTCTCAGCGAATTCTCTCAGAGAAGTGGCGGAAATATGAGTATACCTCCTATAGCTTACAATTTTCAAATACACTGCCATTTTTCTGCAATATTTTTTATACTCGAAAAACCTATGTAGAATATGCCAGAGTATATTAATTTATTCATAAGTTTGTAACGCTAGCAAATATTGAAGGCAGGCACAAGTTGTATTATAAGTGTTCATAGAATCATCTTATTAGTTTATTTCCGCTTGTCTGTCTGACCATTCGTTCTTCTGTCCGTCAGTCAGATAATAAAGACGAAAAGAGGTACAAAACTGAAATGTAGATGGCGTATTATAAGCCAAATCGATTCATTGAGAATAATGATCCAGCATTTTAACATTAAAAGCTGGAAGAAAAAATAAAAAACACAAAATATATCCATTTACAAAAAGAAAAAAAAACACTTTTGACTGAAAGTTTTTCAGTCAAAGTACAATAATCTATTTTTTAGTTGTCTTCAGTATTCCACGGATATTCTTCGAAGACCATCTATATAACCTGTATATAATATAATGAATTCTATAATGCAATCATTATTGTATAGAAGTTTAAAAAGCGTTGTTACACATTTACCATAAACCCATATCAATAAAAACAAATAAGAAGGTGAATTTTAAAAGATGCATTAAAATAATATTAGGTATCATATATACCAGCGTTGAGTACCAACCAAATCTGTTACAGTTCATTGGCCAGGCCATCATCACTTTACTGTATTACTTGAACTCTTGTAACGTATGTATCATGTTGTGCTCTCAATAATTTTTATACACGAAAATAAGAGAGAGTTCATTTTAATGATAATAATAATAATAATTGTATTCTTATTTTGTGTGATATTCTATAGATGAACCAAAAAAAAAAACGAAATAAAAACAGATAACTGAAAATGTGGGGAAGAAACACTCCAAATACCGCCGTATACAGGCAAACGTTGCTATAAGAACGGATCATTTTTAATTTATACTCACATAATAGGAGACTTGCTTATTTTTAAAAATCTTTATAATAAGCAAGACGTTCAAAATTCTTATAAAACATAGAGGGAAATAATTGCTTAGAATTCCAACGGTTAGCATTTCCATCAAGTGAGTAAAGGCACTAATACCTTCACCCAATTGAATACTTAGAAAAGAGGTTGCGGGTACAAATCCAGGCGGACGCAGTTTGATCAATTGTAATATAAAAAAATGGGCAGTTGGTTAATCACATTGTCGTCGCTTGGATAAGAACGAACTAGCCGACACCACCAATGACAAATTAACAATATATTTGTCACCTTGTTCTATCTTTGCCTTCAGCTGATGGAGTTGCTGCCTTAATATACTCTGACTCTCCAAATAAATTACACGACAAACATCGTATTCAATAAAGAGATATATCTTCTTCATTTTTGACTTAATTTGAAATTAAATTTTGTTATGGTATTGAATCTAGTTTCACATTTTGATGTTTAATATGGATGATTTAGAGTCAGTATTGTACCCTTTTAAAAAAACTTCCTTAAACACATTTAATACGATTTAAAAGTAATTGTATTACAACAAGTGTGCTTTTGACTAAAGAAATATTCATTAATTTTTGTGGATGGGTATCAAAAAATGGAAGAAGACTTATTGCAAAAATGCACACAAAATCTCTAAGTGATGGTATTTAAATAGTTATTTGAATAGGACGTCTTTTCAACATGTCAAACTTAAAATTGTCGTAATATCACGCTTGCAGAGGCTTAATTACAAATTTGAGCACCTCATTTAATTTTGTAGTACTTAAAAAGCACCTAGTTATGAGCATATTTAAATTCATTTGTGAATAGTTTTATCTCTAATTTCAAGATGTCGCTGCTAGATTGACACTATTTTTAATAGTGATTCATGTTACTGAATCAGTGCAGTAATTGTAATTTTTATTCAATTGATATATTGAATTCACACCATAAAAACACCTAAAAAGCAACTAATTCTGGTACTTACATTATATTATAAAGGTTATTATTTCACATTGCACTGCCAGCGTCATTTTACGGCAGCAGTGCATCATAAGGACTAAATTTGACCACTCAATTATACATATTTAAATTTTGAACATTTTGGTCTACTAGGTTGATATAGTATGTATCATAATAAGCTTTGTTTAAAATGATAGCCTGTATATATATATAGAGGTATATAATATCCAATCACCCATTATTATATTGTATTTTAACACTCGTGTGTAAGTTTAGTTTTTAAAAAATTAGCATAATATACAAGTTTCTTCATGTCCCAAGGCATTACATCACATTCGACCGATCTGATCCGACAAACAACTATATACAATTCATATAATATATATGTATATGATACGGTCAAATATTGTAGCAGTGGGGGTGGCGCTTCTTCAAGGATATGATGTCATTTCCGCCCTCATCTATATATCGTTAACATTATTCATATTATTATGTTGGGTATCGGTTTTATATCAGTATAAAAAATAATAATAATAATAATAATAATATTTTATAGCCATGAAAAATATAATTTTGTGTGATGATAACGTGTTCTATTTGATATAAAATTATTACCATTACTGCATAAAATATTTATCATTGTAGGTAATATTTAAGAACATATTTATATGGTATTTTTTATGCGTGTCCAGGGAGAGATCATATTAAAATTATATACATGCTGACAGTTTAATAGTGCTTAACCTACTAAGAAATGATACTAAGCGCTTAATTATTTTAGAGTGCATATTTCTCTCGTCATTAAAGACGATCCCAAGAAAATCGCTCTTCGTAGAATCTTTTAGAAAATTTAAATAAACATACTTAAAAGTGTCCTAATTTTTGAAAAATTGTGACTTTTTTACATATTTAACTCGAGCGCCCTATTCTGGTGGATATTGAAGCTTATGTCTTATTAGATAACAAAAGCAAATTTCGTAAGATTATTTTAAAAATTGAAAATCAATAATTGAAATAATCTATCTATAAAAAAAACTTATGATACTACTTTTGACTATTTTCGATATTATTATTTTTAAATCATTTAAAAGTCCTGATTAAACAAAGATAGTCATATTTAGAAGTGACGTTAATATTCAGTATTCCTATAGAGATTGTATGATAATCATCGTTGTTCATCTAACCAAATTTTTTTTTTTAAATTTTCGAATTCTGTTGAGTTTTAATATCACTCATTTACGCTCTTATCTAATAGTTTCTGGCACGTTAAATTCAAACTTGTTGACTTCAGACTTTACCCACTACATCACTATACGAACTATTAATAAATTTTTAATCATTAACTTGCTTAATTACCTGCATTGTACATTTCAAAACTCATTTTAGTAACCAATTATCAACAAAATGGAACACATTGTCGTCATATTCTATGCAATGTAATTAATTTAATTAAATCAGCATCACGTAAATATCAATAAAAAACTTTATTTAAAATAAAATAAAAGAAAACAAATCAATTTAATCTTGGTAAGTGTCTTCGTGAGATACATAATATGAATACAAAACTACGTAATTTTTTGTTATTCGATGTTATTCGAAGGCATGCGGGTTAACTTAAGTACTTACTAATCTTTTTTCTTGTCATTGTTATAAAAATGTATAACAATAATTTTAACAGATAAATTTACATAATTTTTGAACATTAATTTAGTTGATATATTCATAGGCACGATGAATTTATTCAGATTATTTAAAAAAAAAAAAATGAAATAAAAATAAAAATAAATATACTTTTAATGACAATAAATTTGAAATTGATGATAATCTATAAAAAAAAAGTTAGGTATTAAAATTAATAAATATCTACAATGTGTTCAAAAATTAATCAACGTGTTGCCTAAGTACTCATATTACGGAGTTTAAATACTGACTTTAAATAATAGAAAATAGGACACCTGGCATTCCTCTCATCAATTATGTGTACATTTCATTCATATCTTTTATTTTTAGTACGTTGTCTAGAGCTTTTATATATTTTGTAAATTATTTTGTAAGCTAGTGCCCATTAACGCATAGAAGAAATTTAACAGGTATAACAGCTTCCGAATGTTCAAAACTTCTTTTCGTGGCACAAAATGTTTTTTGTATTTGAAATTTTTTGTTTGCTTTATTAGATTTTAATACTAAATATAAAAAAAAAAACCACAAACATGCTCCATGTTGAACTAATGCCTTGAAAAAATTATATGAGGCATACATACATTAATTAGTATGTATTATATAGCCAGATTAAAATTATACAGAAATAAACAATTATAAGCATAGCGCTTAGTCCAAAATCATAACAAACAAACGAGCTGAGCGAGAGGGGAGTTCGCGTGAAACATGCAACAAGACATAAGAGTCTGTATTACATTGAGTAAAACGCGTGAGTTGTCTCTTTAATCAGGAAGTTACAGTAATAGGGTTTGCACTTGTTAAAAATAAACGACTCGAGTTTCAGCCATGCAATGAAATATAGTGTTTTATAAAATATCCAAGACCACGACAATCCCGGTTTTGGTCTTGGTCTTGCTTTGCTCATCACTAGACAAGAGCAATATTAACTTCTTTTTTTTTTTACAAAGAGTTTGAATAACATAGTTTAAGTAGCCTATTTTGGTTTTGAGTTGTTATGATACGTTTTTTGCACATCAAAAATGCTGAAATTGTTATTTTTATCAATTTCGATGCGTTTCGAAAGTATCCTTTTGTAAAACATAGTAGATAAAAACAATTAATTCAGTTATGATTTTCAAGTATATACAGCAATAAATTGATGGATTAGATGACACATAAAAACAAACGTATAGAATAAAATAATTTTACTTGATCAAAACGTGGCCTATAATTCAAGTTCATGATGTGTGTGTGATGTGATGTACTACGGAAGTGATGAATCACTTTTTTTGTACGATAACCCAGCGAGAAACAGTTCATCTTCCATTAAATATATTTGTATACAACTTTTTTATTTTAAATAGAATTAAATGCAACCTAATATTATATTATTATTATTATTATGGTATTGAGAAATATCAATTAATTTTATTTTACGTTTATATTGCAATCAAATTCTATACAAAAGGCAGTGTGGTATTTAATAAAGGTCTACCTCAGATTTTTTTAAACAATTCAATAAAATAAAAGTTAAAGTATTAAACAGAGAACTTGGGAGTTGCGAATGTTTGGAAAAAATTTCAAAAAAGAACAAACAAAATAAAAGTTTTATTTCCGTAAAATCGATTAGTCTATTTCTGTTTTTAGGTTTTCAGGAGTAATGAAAGCCTAGGAAAGCCAAAAATAACACATATATTACGGATAGCTAGTTTCCGAGATATAACTTGAAATGTGGAAGGATTGAATTTCAGGGGATATTTCAGAACCTACGAATGTAATTGTTAAATACATGAAATCGGAGTCAAAAATGTTCTCGATTTCTTGTTATTTTCCCATGGAAAATACACACCACTATGAGAAAACCGAAAAAAACATTTCGAACAAACTGAAGAATTTCTTATTGTTTGTATTTCTGACGGCTTGAAGTGAAAAAGAAATTATGAACCATATTTTAAACTACACTAAACTGTTTGCAATTAAAAATTTGAATTCTAAATTTTTATCAGTTTGTTCATGTAATTTGTTTACGTCGATATTTCTATTTATAAAAACTCTTAAAAACTTGAAGAGTTTTGAATGAATGAAAATTGAATTACTTTCATTCTTAAAAAGACGATAACTATATTGAAGTAAGAAAATTTTCAAATGAAAATATATGAAAGTCTTTAAGTTAAGGTATATAAAAGTAGAAAGGTTTGTTTAACGTTATTTTAATCCACACTGCTGCATGTATTATAAATAAGTTTATAATAAAAGTTGCAAGTAAAATGTAATTAAGATTTGAAACATATGTGTTTATGTGAATATATATCTATCTATCTATCAACGGTGAATCTATCCATCTTACTGTAATGGATAATTAGAATATTGATTAAATTGATTAGATTTCATCACTGACATTAAATTAATAGATTTACAAAATAATAAATATAATATCCTCTATAATTTAAATTAAATATAAGATGATTTAATAATTATTATTTATTTCTATGTATATCTATCTATTCATTAATAATAAATTGAATACATGAGTATAAACTAAACTCAAAGCGAAACTCGTTATTTATTTATTAAATTTTTTGTGGGAATTTTCAGGATTATACTTGGAAATATGAAAAGCAATTTTTTTTAAAATCCAATATGGAGTATACATCATAGTTCATTTAATGTACTCAATAGTATGAACAGAAAAATAATTTTTCGACCGTTTAAGTTACATATGGTTATATGCTTGCAAAATTTCCTAAATTTTTCAAGAAAAACAGCTGTAATTATTGAAAATGCTCAGTAAACTCACCGTAATTTTGTTTTGAGTGCTTGAGTCAATGTAGTGTAACATTTTCATGAAATTCTAAATGTTGTGAAAATTTTCTATAATAACTCTCTGTTAAATCACGGCTTTTTTTCAAATAATAATAGCAAAATTTCACAATATACAGAATTAAATGACATAATTTTTCAAAAAAAAACTTTGAGGTATGATTTTTGAGCGTTTTGAAAAGTTATAGAAAGGTTTCGTAGAAAATTTCAGCCCTCAAAATAATTTTTTCGGCCATTCAAAGGGTTTAACATGTTTCGTTTCAAAAATTCCTATTAAGCCAATATTTCTAGAGAGAAAAAATAAAGGCTTCTCTTTTTGAAAATAAAAGAACCTTGAAAACACTCATAGCATTGGATTATGTATTAAACGCTTTTATACCTTCTAGTGAACGCTTTTATACCAAAAAAGTACTTAATTCTGGTACTTAAATTATATGATAAGTCATTTTTCCACATTGATCTATCAGCTTCATATTACGGTGGTAGTGCATTAAAATAACTCAATTTTCTTAAAAATTTGAGCAGCCAATTTAATTTTGCAGTAACTATTAAGGACCAGAAAACCACTTAATTTTGGGCATTTTTAAATTTAAATTCAATTATGAATACTTGACTAGTATGTCAGGTTGCCATGTATTTTTTTTCGTCAAATAAGATTCACGTAGAATTTTTACATATTCCTTGAAAAATACAAAAACGTAAGAAACCACACACACCGACAATAAACTAATAATTAATTTTACAACCTTGAATAACATTAATAGTCCGTTCCGTCAATATTCTATATGAATACAAAATTAATTCTACAAAAAAATTATTTGAGTCATCATCACGGCAAGAATCAAACGTATCATAAATAAAATTGACAAGACGCCAGAATTATTTATTTGGGATTTTTTTATTTATTTGTAATCGTGTTCAATTAAAATTTTCATTAAAAATTTCATAGAAAATAATTTCTTCAAAAAATTTCGTAATTTTTACACAATTTTGAGAATTAGCTTAATGTTTTCTTTTGATGTTTTGTGAAACGATAAACTACGGAGTCCTCGATAGTTGTAATAATATTTGACAAATACTATTTTAGTCTAATAGAAATCAGTCCTGAATAGCAAATACTTTTCCACCTCAATTGTTTTACACGATTCCTTGTTGTCGTACTGATGATATTAATGCACGTTGCCTGGAGGTAGCCCGGACAACGATTGGTTTCAAAAATTGCATTATTTGCAAACGGAAGATTTTTATATTCATTGATCAAATACGAATAAAAAATGTCCTTTTTACGTTAAAGTTAAAACTTTTCCAGCTACAAGATATTTAAAATCAAATCACGCCATTTCTAAATATAGTTTAACCGAATGCTGATGAAAATTTTTATTTTCGTTTTTTTTTTGAAAATGCTATGTTTTATGCAATATAAGCCGTGTTTTCTTCATCATAGAATTTGGGTTGTTGATGACCGTTTTTCGAACTTAAATCGCTAATAGCTCAAAAATGCGTAATTTGGCTTTTTCGATTTTAACTCGCTTGTGGTGTAAAAACGGCTTGTTATTAAGCTAACAAATAAATGAGTATTTTTGTGATTGCTATTAATGTTTTCTGTAGACCTTCAATTTGCAAACCAAGTTCAATTTGCAGACCATATTTAATTTTAAACTTGATATAAAAATTTTGAAAATTATAAGCTTTTAAATACTAAAAATATTTTATAGTAATTAAAACACAAAAATAGGTTAAAGATGTGTTTCATTTCCTAGATAAACAAATTCCAATTACTGTTACAATTTCCGTTTGTATTGCACATAGTTTTTTTATCCTACAGACATTTCCTTTTATTATTCATTACAAATACTAACCGACACTGAGTATGTAAAACCATTTAAAAAAAATAGAATTTAAAAAATTTATATGATGGAAAAACAAAAATATATATATAGATGATTGTCGAACATTTGCTTTAATTTAGACCTTATATTTAGACCCTTTCCAATCTGAATTTTTTTGTTTCTAAGAGATCCAAACAAGGCATACTTTTTTATCTGGACCAGACAAACCATGTAACCCAGATGACTTGGATAAAAATGAATTTCCTGATTAGGATAAGTTAAGACTCGCCTGATACAATGAAATTTTATTAGTAACGTCAGACATTTACACACATGATCGTTAAAATGTCTGTTCGGGAAAACTAACAATTACAATACACTGTGTTATTTTCTATTCTAACACGGCATAATTTTTTGAACTCAATATGTTTACCTAAGTTATTTCCAATATAAACTTTCAAAGGAAATTATCTTTTTCTATCATCAAAAATTGCGTACTCAAAGCTACAAGAACTCCTTTTTAATGTGAACATAAATTTCATTCTTTTATGTTAAATATAATTAAAATGTTACTACTAAATACTCTGTTTTTTTCAAATTATGAAATACATATTTTGTAATTTAATTTTGCCTCTGTATAAAAATTTTTCCAAAGAGTATAGCCTGAAGACGTTCATGAGTTCAAAACTTATGTTTATGCAGGTTTTCGATTGCGCATCTATTTATGGCACATGGATATCGAGGCGTTTTTACGAGGCCAGCACAGATATTAGTGGTCGCTCTGAATATACATCTGATCTGCTTTCAAAACTAGCCCGCCGCCCATGTTAACTTGTCGAATATTTTAAATTCTTATGGTCTTAAAAATAGTTATATTCTTAAAATCCACCTGAGGCAATTTTTCGTTTCTAGACGGAAGGATCCAGCCTTTCCCGCAGTTGTAATGTTTGTTTCCAGTGAAGACAAGATGAAAAGGTTGAGAAGTCGATGGCATTATTTTAAATTTTCGTTATGATTATTTTCACTGTCGCTATGATGAAGTTTATAACTATTGGAATCAATTATGATAAACAGGTGTGACAAAAAGAGAATTTTCTCTGAAACAACGCATCACGAAGGGTGATAAGTATACGCTTTGTACCATAATGATATGCCTATAAATTTCGGTTGAACACTAAATAAACAATATTCATTAAAATAATAGCATAATTTGTTTCTTTAGCACCTAAAATACTTTATAAATAAACATACTGTACAAATGATCTCGGGGTAGCTGTTCGTGGTCCTTGTGGAACAGGTTTCATGTATTAAAATATATATACATATACTACTTTTGTAAGATTGCAGTTAGCACATCTACACTTATAATATATTTGTAGGTATACGTATCGGTGTATTATAGAAATGAAACCAGTCTATTGCCCCTTGTGGGAAAGGAAATAGTTTGATACACATACTCTGGTCAGTCTTCGAGGTCTAGACAGCCGCAGGCCATCTGTTTTACTACGTTTTACCTATATAAAATGATTTTTATAGAATAACTTAATACAAATCAAATATATTACACGCATAGAATAAATTTAATTAAAACAAAACGAACAAGAAATCACTTAAACAATCATTCATGATTATTAATGAGTTAAATTATGTCACCTCTTATCAAGTCATGACAGGTCTTTAATAAGATTATTTTAATTCAGCAAAAAAACTTAATTTTTTTTTTTTTTTGAAACTGACTTTACATCGTTTATATTTCATCCAATTTAAAAAAGTCGTACAATCAGATTTAGTTGAATTAAGATATTTATATGAAGCTCAAATACGAACGTCAACAATTTGCTGTAATTGTTTACGACCACATTTTTACTTTCATAAATTATGTCGAGTCACGTTAATATTGTGTATGTAAAAATGGAAAATTGTCACACCTTCAAAATAACTCGTGATGGATATAATCTATTGTAAGATATTCATTTCAAATATCAAATTGAAGAAAAATAGAATATGGCCATGGTTATACAACACTTGTAAAATAAGCCTCAAAATTGAACCTGAGTACAATGATGGATAAAGAAGAATGGTATCATAAATTAAAATTAATATGAAATAACAAAATATGATCGGAACGTGTTGCAAAGTATTCCTCAATAAAACCAGTCTAAGAAAGGCAAAATGGTGAGAAGAAAGATTTTCTAGTGATGAAGCAAGGCTGGTTAATAGGAGCAGAGATGTTTATAACATAATATCTCGCTTCATTAGCATTGTATATTCAATCATATTGTTGAGATTCCTCCACCAAATTATAATTGAATGAGCTTTATTCCACGAATTCTTCGAATGAAAGCCAGTTTTATCCGATAATTTTCAATTTTTTTCCGATAACTTGTAATTAACTGAATATAACTCATGATTTTTCACGCAATTTTTTCTTGTATAATAAAGAAAGAGAAGTTCCGAGTTCCGCTTCTACTCTTTCTTGAAAAACAATCCGTCTCAGAAGCAGAGGCAATCATCAGATCTAGTGATTGTTGATCGTGGAATTACACGAATGCTTACCTATTACACAGAGTATCCACTGTATCATTTTTCCATCGCTATGGTAATTTGGTCCGAATATTAGTTATATTTATATCTTTTTTTGGTTCCCACCATCCCATTTGTATTCTATGTACAAATCGTGTAGATTTTAAATTATAGATTATTCTATTTCCAATATTTACCATTTAATATGGCTTTGGTTGATCTCGTTAATGAAATTTTGTGGTTGATCTTATTACATTTTGATTATACTCTCTCTGTGTGTGCACTTAATTGAGTACAGTACACCTCATCTGACTGCCTGATGACATATAAATAATTCAAAAAGTCATTAAATAAATATTAATATGATATGTTGATAATGAAGGTGTCATGGTACACACATCTCGTTCTCATCTACAATGTATGCTTCAATTTAAATTTGTGTTACCTTAAATAATGACATGTCTATTATTAGATATTAGTATTACAATGCATTGCTGCATATAAATTGGTAATGTTCAAGTTACAAAATACTACTCGCTTAACTTCTATTTCCCACAGAACTGTTTACAGGTAAGGAATTTAATTTCCTTCTTGATCACTATGGACAGCATGCATCAAATTGTTTTCTTTCGTTGCTATGGTTACGAAATACTAGTTTATCAATCAAATGATATATAAGTCTGTGAATGGTGTATGATTTAACATAGACAATTTGTTAAAGTTTATTAACAAATGCAAATGAGTTATTTTTTATATAGACAGTTCAAAATAATTAATAATACAATTTCTTCGATCTTTATCAATAAAATGTAATTTTTTTGTAAATATTCTTGATTTTTGTTTGAAATTTGCAATAAAATTATTGCAAATAATTGAAGAATTATTTAGTATTTTCTAGGATGTTAATGTTTTGTTCCAATTTTTGTCTAGTTAAGACGTAATTGATTTTGAAATCGCTTCTAAGTACTATACAGTATGCGGAAAATGTCACTAAACAAACCAGAAGGAAATATACCCCATAATGTCTCAATTACAGTGCAGAAATTTCCTTCTGGTTTTTTTGGTGAGAGTCTTCGATATACCATTTAACAATTTTTTTTGTCAATACTTGAAAATGATATATTTTAAAACTGCTCCCTTATGATTTGCATGAAGAATCAAGGATCCTAGACCAAATTTACCAAGTTTGCTCTTTCATGAAATTCTTAGATACAAAATGTTTACCATTAAAATTTTAGCTTGCTATTTCTTTTCGTTTGGGATTAGTCCTGCTCACAGTCGAGCAAGCAGACAAATGCGTGATTCTATGAACACACAAACTTAAATTTCCTTCAATATTTTACAGCGTTATTTTACAAACTTTAGTCTAAATGTTTTACACATCTATATGGAATTAATAATGAATCACATCATGGAAAAGTACATTATTGTGAAGTCATGGAAAAGTACATTATTGTGCTGTTTTAACTTCCCGCTAAGAAAATCGAGGATTTTCAAGGAAGTTATTGGTTTTACCCCGTTTTGAAAAAATCGAGTTTTCATCAGATCTCGACGTTTTAGGGTCCTAGAAAACTATTTTGACGTTTTCTGTGAGGGTGTCACCCTGTCTGTATGTATGTGCATGTGTATGTATGTCAGTATGTGACCCGCTTATAACTCTTAAACGGCTTGACCGATTTGAACCAAACAAGTGGCGTTTCAAAACTTAGATTTCCTGAAATTTTGAACCGATTCGGACCAGTAGATTCCATGAAATCTCAAAAATACTACGAACAAAATTATTGGTTTTTTGGAATAACTTTTAAACGGCTGTATCGATCAACTCCAAAAACTAATCAGATCTTAACCATGATAAACCACGTCGATCACCAATTTTAACAATCCGGTTAAAATCGGTTGATTGGTTCGAGAGATATCTTTAACGAAATATTTGATAACAAGTGTTTTTTTAACATCAAAGCTCAAAAACCAAATTTTTAGCTAAAAAACATTGTTATATGTTAAATTTTAAGTGCTTAGGTATGAAATTAGCGGGAAGTTGCAGGGATGGCCTTTAGGGTCAACCGTTTTCCAATTTTTTTTTTGTTCTTTTGACTACAACTTTTAAAGTTTTTCGTTTGGACGTTTGCATACTTTTAAATTGATCGAATTTGCATTACCTTTCAGAACGTATAACGGGCAATACCTTATAAAAATAATAATTTAATTGTATTGTAAGAATTTAAATAAACTTTAATAGATTTTCAAAATATTTTATAATTTATAATAATTTAATATAATATTTGCAATCATATTTAATAAGTTTT
This sequence comes from Chrysopa pallens, assembly GCA_020423425.1. NCBI lineage: Eukaryota > Metazoa > Arthropoda > Insecta > Neuroptera > Chrysopidae > Chrysopa > Chrysopa pallens. Next base: position 12,434,642 of record CM035594.1, read on the forward strand.
CAACCCACAGACTCTTAGATGATTGATGTGACCTATTATTATTATAATTGATTCAGTGGCGGCTGAATAATCTTTATTCGCTTTTATTGACCGAATGTAATGCGATCTATGATTTAACTAGATTTTTCTATCATTTTTTATGTCATGGTTGCGGTGTATATCTTCATATTTATCTACGTATGTTTATTTCACTATAACTTTCGAGCATTTTGTCCGATTTTGATGAAATTTGGTGAAGATGTATGTTGATGACATTTAGCAAATTTACATTTGATTTTGAAAATTTTTATCTCCCTCTTTGGAAACAATCTGTAAAAACACAAACTTAAATCAACGAAGAAACGGTTTTCTGCAAACGATATGAAATGATATAGAAAAACTGTAATTGTTATTGAATTCATATTTTGGAAAATATTCAAGACCAGTTTGATTCAGGTATTGCAAATAAATATGTATTCTTTTGAGTCGTTCCCTCCGTTTCTGCAATCATGGCAGATGCTTTTTTCTTAATAGTACAACCATTCATAAATAATGTATTTAAACAATAAATTCTGTTAGTTGCTATCCATATTTATTTTATTTTTTTGACCGTTTTCATTGCACTGTTAATATTATTCAAAATGTTACAAAAATTTATTTGAATGTAATATAGATTAATTCAAATGTATTTTTTTATATCAATTACCAATTCAATTACCACTAATATTTTATATATTATTGGCGTTCATGAAAATTGCATAGTCATTTCAAATTATGTAGGATGAAATGATTTTTCATTATGCTAATGATATTTCATAATTACTTTTTATTATAAAGTATTATGTTTGTTGTGTTCATAAGAAAATAATTGAGATCATGAAAATAATAAATTTAATATTTTAATAAGTACGCCTGTGACAAACATTTTTTTAAAAAGATTTATTAAAAAGCTGATACGGATTGTGGTAATTTCAAAATTTTATGGGAGAGTCATTTCCATACCAAATCATTAAATGGTGGCACTGACAAATCTCTGATTTTGATGAAAATAGACTTTTGAAATCGATTGATGAATCATTTTACACTCATCTTCATTTGTCTTTTAGAGATCTTCTATTTGAAAATTTGGAAAAATAGGAAATTTAATAAAATTTATTTCACCAAATCTCAACAAATTGCTCCCAAAATGCTCTATCAGGATCCGTAATTGCTCCAGTGATTAGGTAATTATTTAATTAATTATTTGCAATCAAAATTACAAAAGCTGTTTTCCATATATCTCAGCTAATTAATGGTTTTTTCTATATTTTTTAATTCAATTAATTGCTCCCGATTTACTCTTTCGATACTAATCCATTTGATTCAGTAATTACTTTTATTTATGCATAATTAACTGATACTATTAATTCTGATTTAAATAGCCACCGTAAGGCTATGATGACCTTGATTCTTATGGTGTGACTCTTAAGATGTGACGTCATCATAGCCTTACGGTGGCTATTTAAATCGTAATTAATAGTATTAGTTAATTATGCATAAATAAAAGTAATTGCTGAATCAAATAAATTATTATCGAAAGAGCAAATCGAGAGAAATTTATTGAATTACAAAAATATAGAAAAATTAGCTTATAAACAGTTGTTGTAATTTTGACTGCAAATAATTAATTAAATAATTACCGTATCACTAGAGCAATTTTTTGAAATTTGGCTAAATAAATTTTATTAAACTTCCACGCGGTAAAAATAGGACAATTTTTTTCGAAAACCACCCTTTTCTGGGTTAATAAAAAGGTGATAAAATAAAAAATATTCAATTGAAAAGTTCCCTGAAATTTAATATTTTCTTAAAAATGTTTTCTTATGTACCCTCAATTTATTACGTTATTTCACAATGATATGTAATACCAACGTTTTTCTTTTCATTCATCATTGTAATGAATTTTTGACAATTCAATTTTAAAAACATTTTACAAATCTCTTTTGTTTTTCACAAAAAAGGAAAAATCACCTATCATAATATCAAAGTTGATCCATCCATAAGCGAAATAAATCATAACAAAAATAATACGTTCAATTAAATTGCACTCACTATATCTAAAACAATAATAATATTGAAGTAAATTCACACATCAGTAACATTTATTTGTTCATGAAGTGGAAATTAAAAGGTGTTCAAACTGGCTGGCTCAAATTATTTTACGATATAATAGTGTAAAGAAAAACTTGTAGAGGTATATTATGATGTTGGAAAAAATAACTAACTACATATAAAACTAGTGTTGATTTGTTACACATTTAAGGTACTGACACACTAACATATGGCAGCGATGTTAACTGAACTTGTCTAGGTTAGTATCTATTCAGTTTAAAAAAAAAAGAACTGCTTTCCAAAATCAATTTTTTAGCTAAGGATAAGATGGACACCGACTTCAAAAGGTAATTTATCACAAGGAAAAATTAAATTTTATTTTTTTGATGGTGGTTCTTTTTTTAATGTTTAATATTTTACTTTTGAGTGCTGTATACAATAACGTTAAATTTTTCATTTGGTGTAATCAATAAAAATTTTTTTGGTCTCATCACTCTCCTGAGGGACATCAGATCTGGATCAAATTGAAATCGGATCACACGGAAAGCACCAGTTTTCAAAAAAAAAAAGAATCATCAAATTCGATTCTCCCAGTCGTACTTTCTGAAGTGAGAAAGAAAGCAATAGTGTCATGATGGGACCGAAGTCTGGTATCTACTGGAAGCGATTTTTACTCAAATAGTTTAAAACAGAAAATAAGTTTAATATTAAAGTTATTATTTTAAATTTTAAATTCTCAGTAAAGGGTTACAACAAAGTCAATACATTTTACGCGATTAAGCTTAGCATTTGCCTTCATCCTGTTACTTGCAATTCTTTGAATTTTATTTCTTCAGTGTTCTATGTCATGTTGGTTTTGCTTAATTAGTCTCATCTCTCTCTTGTGAGTTTTATCCTAGTCCCTTTTTTTGCTGAAGATATACACAATCTTTCTATTGGTAGTGAGCTCAATTAGTTGAGTAAAAGTATTTAAAGGTTTATAAATTTTCAATATGAGTTACTTCGCAAGTTTGGCATTCGAAGAATAGCAAAATTTGTCATAAAATTAAATATTCTAAACTTTAACAGAATAAAATTTATAATTAGAATAATTTGATAATTTACATTTAATTAATAAATGCAATAAATACTTCGTTTTCGAATCTAGTAAAAAGTACAAGATAGATTCGATACCATGTTGTCTTAGAGATGAATTATAGTATGCGAAGTGTGGAAACCACGTTCTGACAGAAATCAACCCTGCACGTGATCAGCTTCTATTGATTTAAAAGCAGTGAGAATTAATTTGGATCAAAAGGGTCAAGGTAAACAAAAAAAAAGTTTCATTAAAAAGGTTTGTCTTTTCGTATAATATTCTTCATAACTGAAAAAAATTACAGGCATGCAGAAAAACTGATAATTCAAATCTTCCATGACCTTATAATCTGATGTTTCTAATTGCAATTGGGTATTTGATATGGTATTGTGTCAGTGCCTTTATGAAGTAGACAAACAAGCTGCAACAGCCGAGGCAACCAAGCCAATACAACACAATATACGTGTAACTTGTTTATCGAAGTTGATAAAAATAAAGTTTAATGTTTCTTTTAAACTTTTTGTTTTTTCTTTTCTTTTTGAAACAAGAATTAGTAAGTGAAATATTTTTACACTTTGTGAAGAAGTTGATGACTATTTGAAATTGATTATTTTTACTTTATACTTTATAAAGAAAAGTTTTCTTCTTTTTTTCTTTACTTTCAATTTGTTATCATGAAAATAATTATATTAAGAAAAATATAAATAGAAAATATCTGTTATGAACATCGTACGACCTCTATATATGAGACATGACTAAATATCTTATGTATTTTGATACAAAAAAAAAAAAACACGTAAATATCCTAACAGTAAATAAGCCTATCGACAAAAATGATCCAATTATAAAAATTATTTTATACATCGTCTCGTAAAATATCCGCGAAAAATTAATTCATGAGCCTTCATTTATTAGAGCTAATATATACCTACAAATGAGAAGAAATTATTTTCTCTTAAACGTGATTGTATGCATCGATTTTATACAACTATGAATTTCATTATTTTTACTGGACCATTTTAAGTAAAAATTGGGCTACATTTAACTAAAAACTCATGAAAATTCAGAAATTTATTTTATGTCAGCTATGAGACAACGATGAGCTAACATTTCATTATTTTTTTTCTCATCAGAAAATAATATAAAGTCACCACATATGAAATTCGGTTTACTTGTAAAAACTGATATTTTTAATCGGTAATTTTTAGTTAAAATTGACTTATTCTATCCATCATTAAAAACAACGAAAATCTATTGTTTTTAGAACATAGAGGTCCTATATAAAATAGCATAATATATATAGATATTGTTTATATTTTATAAATAATATAGAGTCTAGAAAAGTGAAGTATAGTAAATACAATATGTTGTTTTTTGCGATGTCAAAACTCTTTATTAATATTAAAAGTTTGTTGACATTCACAGATAAGTTCAAATAAAATTAATAAATGTGAACTCAATTTACTTATATACTCCTAAGCTATTGCTAAATTGGCCTGGGGGTGAAGAATGTCTCTGGTTCAAGTAAGATTATGAAGTATAAATAAATTAACAAAAAATAGGGTCTATTAAAAAAAATTTAATTATACAACAAATATTAGGCAAGGATGAGTTACTATTCTACGCTTGTAGATTATCATCTGTGCATACAGCTCCTTGTCGTGGGCTAACATGTAACTTACAAATAAGTACTATCCGTACGAACTTACTTTAGAAAAGTATACTTTTTGTAGTCATCTTTACGTGGCCAGATGGCCACATTGATATAAAATAAATGACCAGACATTGATAACAATTTTGAAGTTATAATTCAATACATCTACAATACAAATCAGAGTTACACAAAAAATGACAGATTTCTATACAATTTTTTCTTTTGCAAAACCCATTAATCTGAATGAACTAGCTTTTGGATTTAATGAAATTAATAAAATATAAAATATAAAGTATAAAATATCTACCTATTGGTTCCGATAATAATTGGACTGGCCACCTTCCCCGGACTTTTTCTAGTTTAGATTAGAAAAATACTACCTATTAAAAGTAATTTGAATATAGATTTGGCAAAAAAAATGCCATTATTAAAATATCCCATTTTATATTTTTAAGCATTAAACAGAGCAATCTGTAACAATATTGAAAATTGAATTTCCTTGTTATTAAATTCAAACGTATAAAAATGTAAGAGACAATCGATTGATGCTATGTTTAGCTAAACTATTCATGATTTAATAAACTTACTATATTATTCAATCTAGGTAAAATAAATTTGAACTCTCTCACAGAAAAATTAGTGAAAACTGTACTTACGATAACATACTCTTAGAAAAATTTGTCAACAATCCACTTAGTTTTGTAAATGTGTAAGATAGAGATGAAATTAAATAGTTTAATGAAGCCTTGTTCACTTAAATAAGAAATGTTAAAGTGTCAAAGCAAAGCCACAGTTCAAGAGTAAGAATATAAAATATGATAAAATCATATTTTTTCACACCATAGACTTTGTTAAAAAATGCTTGTTACATCTTTGATGATTTTAGTGGCATTGACATAATTTATGTCTATAAACTTTCGACCTTGACCATAAAATTTTAACAATACTTCAAATATGTTTTTAGTACATTAAATTGATCGCTTTTTCATTTGGTATTGAAGGTTGTCGCATAATCTGTTTACCTCTTAAAATAAAGGATAATTTAAATTAAGAAGATAAGTTTGGAGCTTAAAAAGATAATTTTTTTTAAAAATTAGTATTGAGTAAAACTTTCAACAGCTTTACGCAACAAAAAAAGATATTGTAACATTGCTTTTCAACGGATTTCATCTAGAAATAATTAATAATAATTTTTTTTTTTCGTTTTTACACGCCACACCTTATCTTGTATAGTTTTTTTTAAATCATTGCAACATTGCTTGTAAGTTTTTTTTTCTTAATATAAAATAAAAACTATAAAATATTGACTACTTAGTTAATGTAATAATAATAATAATTATTATTATTATTATAGATTAGTAATTAATTTATTGACATTTATTTATTAAAATGTCACATACGTTACAATTTATCTTATAAATTGAACTTCAATCAATTCATTTAATAATAAAGTGAGAATGAACAATTCGTAATGGATATGGTTTGTAGACGGTAGACCAAAATGTTATCAATCTGATAGTATAAAATGCATGTTAAAGTTATTTATCGAACTTCCATTTTATATTTGTTCTTAGTTATATATTCTTAAATTTTTTTGTTTTCAGGCTGTATTTAACTGAAAATGTATGTAACCAAAAAATTTTCGAAATACTATAATTGAAATATAGAACAAGTGGTCTAAAATGCGCCGCGCCACGCATGGTCCAACCCAAACGGCGAATTTGCCAATGAACAGAATTAAAAACAATAATTTGTTTATTTCAATTTTTTTATTCTCATCAAAAAGCGGTTGAACCGATTTTGCTTTAAAGTCATTAAATTGTAAGTTTGATAATAATGTGCAAAGTAAATCTGTTTACACGTTAACATCATTATTTGTTCCCAAGGTAATCGAGACGAACAAAACGCATATTCATACACACTTTCACAGGCATAGGAATCTCTCTAAAATCGTGGAAACTTCTAGTGACCTTCAAGCGTAAAGATAGATTAAAATTTGGTATTTATATTATCGACCTTATTTCAAGAACTATTCATTGGAAAGTAAAAATAAATCCAAGCATATTGCAGTTTTTTGTATTGTGTTCACTTTTTTATATTTGTAAAAATTCATGCCGTAGATTTAAATAAAAATGCCGTAGATATAAATTTCCTTTTATTACCAATGGATTTTAAAGTGAGCCGGAACTAATTAATTAAACGTCACAAACATTTCAAATGCATTTCTTAACATAATTCAATAACCTACTTGTCGACACAGTATTTATTTCAAAATTGAGTTATTTCGTGTAAAATTGATCGGTTAACTCTAGAATGAGGTTTCTTTCCCAATAATTTAAAATATATTTTTTTTCCATCTCACACAAAAAAATGTAGAAAAGATCCACAAACAAGCCAACTTGACACATAAAATTATAAAAATTTGTTGTATTTTAAGAATAATAATTTTTGATGTTTCAATTGTCAATGTAAGAACTATATCTTTATATCACGATGCAAGATATGACTGGACTGAATATAGATATATTGTTTTAATGTCAATTTTAAATATTAAATTATTCATATAATAACTAGATAAAGGTAATGTGTTAATTGGTCACAGGCGTGGATCCATAAGCAAGGCTTTCAAATAGTAAAATTTAATATACAATTTTTATTTATTTATTTATTTTTTTTAAAAACAATATTTAAGTTTGTTTCTGTAAGCAATTATGGAGAAGCAAGTAGGAAAACCGCTGGAACTATCGGGTACAACTATATTTTAGTTATTTTCCGAATTTTTACATTTTTTCGAACATGGCCCCCATGATTTTAGAATATTTACAGAACATTTTAAGCTGTACAACTTCTATTAGAAACATTTTTCTAGGAAAATTCAAGTAAGGAATAAAAATATTTAGCTATCGAATCATATTTTTCATCTATACCGTACATAATTTAATTAACTACTTAATTAGTTTTTACTTTGGGATAGATTTTATATGTTTATTCCTAAAGATAGTTGCAATAGATATTTTAATGTACTGGATTGTAATTATAAACGGTGGTGGTGGTGCCACCCTGTAAATTAATAACAATGAATTATTGCCGCATACATTATAATTGTTTTTGCATAATATGAGTCTGTTTCACTCTAAAATCTAATGATCTAAATCACAAATAGTTGTAGCTAATTTAATAGTATGTGACATAATATTATAATTTATTGACGCCTAGTGTCTTGTGCTCCGTATCAATAATACTACGTAAGTTCATATCAACTGCGTACGTTGCTGTTAACATTCATAAATTATTTATTAATAAATGATTTTAGATAATTGTTATTCTATAAATTATATAAAGATAGGATTTTAATGTACTCAACAAAAAGTTTTCAAAAATATTTTAACTGAATATTACAGTTTTTATCCATGCATACATAAAAATTTCATCCCACTATTAAAAGTTTAAAAATGATAATGTATAGCACAATAAATTTGTTGACTAACCCAAAAATCGAATGTCTTTTTGGATATTTGTTAACTATGTAAATATTTAATGTATGTGTGCATACAAATTTTAATATTCCATATATGTATATATATATATATATATATATATATATATATATATATATATATATATATATATATATATATATATATATATATATATATATATATATATATATATATATATATATATGTATATTTAAACGTTGTTTACTTCCGTTTATTACGAGACTCAAAAAACGATATGTTGGTGGAACATAATATATCAAACGGTTTAAAAAATTGAAGACAGTATATCTAAGCAATTAATTCTGTTAATTGCTTGGGTGTGGAGTTGTGAGTGGAACACAGCGTATATCCTCCATAAACATCACCGGTTACTACGTTCTTATCCATGATAAACCGAGGGTGCTTCGACTCGCACCCATAGCCTCCCAATCAAAGAAACCAAATGTTTAGACTTTTTGAAAATTTAAACTACCTCGGACAAATCAGTGGTCAAGATACATATAAACCATACCTTACAAATATCTTAAGCCAAATGAAACTAGGACTAATCTTATTAATAAACTATAATTAATCAGGACTCAATAAATCATAGTTTTCAGTTTTTATATTTTACACTGTGTAATGACCATGATGTTAACACAGTATAAAAAAAAAAAAAAAAAAAAAAAAAAATGAAACTAAAATTCATAAAAACTGCAAAAAATTTCGCTTTTTTTTTGTCCTTTTGAGTATGCCTTTAAAGAAAAGCTATTTTGCTCGTTTTAATTGTTTGAAATTTATATAAATTTCAAATTATTAAAATATTGATTCATAAATTAATTGTTATGTTAAATAACAAACACATATTAGTAGTTTAATCGAACGTTAAAGAAGAGGAGAATAAGAAATTGTGCATGATTTATCAATTATTAGTCAATTTAACGTAATAAACAGCAATGATAGTATTCAATCTAAGCATTATTAAATATAAATCCAAGTTCTACATTTATGTATTATAATAATAAATAATAATTTGTGTACGTACAAATCAACATTATTATTTTATCTAAAGTTAAAAGGTTAAATAAAATTCAATTGCATTTGAGTAATATTTTGTCCAGCCAGACTTATAAAATTGTTTTTAATTTTAAATTGATAAAATCATTAGTTTTAAATGAATTACGTATGTAAATTCAATAAATATTATAAGTGTCAACTAATTCTTAATAAATGTGTATTTATTTTTTGAATTTGTAATCAAAGTTTTTTTTTTTTTTGATTAATTGTTTTTATTTTTCAAAAATTTTATTTTATTTTTTTCAAATATTTTTACTTTTTTGTAGGTCGTTATTCTAAAATCAAATCAAAAAGTTCCAGAATATAGTATATGATTATGTTCTTTATTTTCAAGCACTATAATTTCAAATAATTACATTGCGAAAAGAAAATGACGAACGTACAAATATTTATGATTTTCAGTAATGAGTTATATCATTTGATTCATGTATTTTTAAAATAAATGACCAATCGTATTATTTAAATGTCTAATAGTCTCCAATCGAACATCGTCAGTCAATAAAAGATTTAGCAAATACCTCATATGATATATTTATTGTCAAGCACTATTATTTATGATTTTCAGTAATGAGTTATATCATTTGATTCATGTATTTTTAAAATAGATAAAGAAGTTTTATTTTGAATTTCAAAATTAGATTATGGAAATGATGATTTGTAACATATCAGGTTTTTTCGTTACGGAATTTCTGGATTCGGTCCCCGCGCTCAAGGCCCGCGATAGAAGCTATGCAATAGCTTAAACATTTTCAAACTGTTTAAAATCATTTTCCAACCCATTTGTAATTTTCCACAAAACAAATACCAAATATGCGACCAATAAAGGAAATGTAGAAATTCCCACTATATGGTTAAGTACACGAAATTCCCAAAATGAAAATTGGATATGATATATTTATGTGGACATGAGCAACATTTTGATAAAAATGTGAAAAAGTCGTCATACAGCATCCGTGTGTAAACAATTCAAAGATATTAGAAATAATTCGTGTTTAATGTAACAGTTTTATATGAAGTTATGCTTCCTTAATAATTTCGTTAGGATTACAGAAATGAAAAACCAAATAATTAAATTGTAAATTGAAAAATTTTCGAGCTATTTATGGACTGTTCAAAAACAATTTCCAACCCATTTGTAATTGACCACAAAACAAATACCAAATATGCGACCAGGAAAGGAAATGTAGAAATTCCCACTATATGGTTAAGTACACGAAATTCCCACAATGAAGATTGGATATGATGTTCCTAATGCTACACGTTGCATGAAATAAAGCTTTTACGATACATGAAAGTAAAATTAACTTTTTTTTTTTCAATGCCAGTAATGAGGAGCGTAATTATGCTATAATTCGTGCGTAATCATATCAACTCAATTGCATTCTCTTATCCAGTAGGATAAGAATTTCTCAGAGCACGCATTTTTATTTTTTCTTAAAATATAGAATACTGTTAGGTTAAAAATAATTTGAAATTAAGAACTTCAATAAGTTAGTCCTTTTGACCAATAACCTTTGTCTGTTAGCGCGTATGAATCAATTTTTTAGCACAGAACAAGAGCTACGACACAAGAAAATAATTGATAGAAGTTTTTAATTTAAAATAATTTTTACTTTTGAGTGTTGTATACAACTACGAAAAATTGAAACCACTGAAAATTATTTTTGAAGTTGTTCTGAATCTAACGCAAAAATAACCAAAACCGGAGAAGTTTTTGAATACTTAGAGAAGAAATTGCTTTATTAACGCCATTAATTTCACATATCACTTCATGACTGCTTAATAACATCGCATTCTGTACATAGATGTAAATTGTATTCGTATTTCGATAACTTAATAGAACAATATTCGTGCATTGTTTAATAAATCTGAATGGACATTATACGATAATTTAGAAAATTTATGGTGATCTTTGTGAATATATAAAATAAATAAATGTTTACAAAATAAAATGTTTCAAACAAAATGAATGTGTCATTATTTCATCACTTAATTTCTTTTCTATTTCAATAGCACTAATTCTTCCTTAAAAAAAATATATAATCAATTATTAAAATATATGTTACAAGGACTTTTCATGAGTTACTTACTTCTATAAAAATGTCAAAATTATTTTTACACAAATACTTTTAAAAGTATCTTAATAAAAACGAAACACATATTGTACAGTAGTAGACAAAAAAATTGTTTCAGTTTGATGTTTTATTTATTCAAATACTAGCTTTGAATTAAAAAAAAATCTATATCGTACCATATTAAATTAACATGCAGCTTATAAATAATTTTTGCCTCATTTCCGACGAATAAATGTTATAGGATTAGATATTTTCTTTATATATTCGAAAACCTGTTTATGTGTGTAAAAAGAAAATGTGTTTTAAGAAAAAACAAACTACAATCAATATTATTTGTAGGACTCCAAACTTTGGCTTGACTGTAATTTTTGCTAAAAAATTTTTTTCAAAATACAAATAGTGGATACTAGTAGTTCTGTGAACAGTAGGCCTCAATGAAAACCTTTATTAAAACTATTCTATGGATTTCGCGTGATCACTGTGTTTACCAAGTTTCGTCAAAATCGAACAAGAAGTTCAAAAGTTACAGCGGAATAATCAAAGCAAGATAGTCTCATCATAGTTTTGAATTAACTCCTTACGATCTAAAAACCTTGTATTTCTTGTATATTAGCTTTAGTACGGATTGTTTTTAGAATAAATTTTCATAGGAAAATAGGGGAAAACAATATTAAAATACACCTTTATCGAATACAATGCATACATATACAAGAAAGATATTCAATTCTCTAATATTATTATATTTAAAAGTTTAAAATTTTCTCCAAACATTTTTCAATACATCATTATTTACGAAGTAATAAAAAATTTTACAGTATTAAAATAGATGTGTAATTTTATTTTAAATAATTCTACACGCTTTAAATTTGTAATTAATAATACTTAATTATAGTCGTAAGAGTCCTCATTTATAGACTTCATAAAAAGTAATTTGAAAATAGCTTGTAGACATCTAAATAAATTTGATCCAATCTCATAAAATGGTATGACTAAAAGTAAACTTTAGATTAGGGTTACAATTTATCCTGTTTATCAACTTCATACAAAATAATTTGAAAACCTATAACTATATAATAAAGCTATAACATATAAAAGTAAAGCTTAAAAGAAAACATGCAATATATTTTTCCAACTACGTTTAGGAATAGTAAAATTTTAAAGTGAGATAAAGACTACAATATTATCCTGTCCTTAAGAGTACGTATAAAATATTTCGCAGTTCCATAATATAATGCGTATTATTAATAAGTATTTTGAGTGCTAAAAAAAAAAAAAAACTAAATAAATATGAAGTTGATACATCTAGTGACATAAAATAATGTAAGATAACACAAAAAATAAAAACAAACAATCATATATCATGTTTGATATACATATCAATTTTATCTGTATCCTAAATTACAAAATGTCATATTATCATAATAACAATAACGATTTTTTTTTTATATATATTTGACACTGTGCTAAATTTTCCAATATAAATTAACACATTTACAAATAATAGAGTTCGAAAAAATTGAGGCAATGTTTTGGTTTTTATAATCGACATCAGAGACTAGATATCAGAGACGTCTTGTAGAATAATATGAAAAAGTATATTACATATATTCTAAATTCTAATTGAAGGCTCGATTAAAATTATAGTATAGTTGTTCATAGAGTCATCAATCAAGATTACATAAATGCGACAACAGATAGGAAAAACATTGAAAGTGTATTCGAAAATTAAAAGATGAATTTAAGTTCATTAATGAAAATGCGGTCCATTGGGTCCATGATCCAAGTTTTAATCAATAAGAGATACAAGAAAAATCAATGTGTCATTTTTTTGATATTTGGGCCAATTTTTGAACAATTTGAGTGAACTTTTTTAACTAACTATGGGTCACACTCTTCATTTCTTACATTGTCAATTCACTTACTTAAGCGCTTATATGAAATATCATGACCAGGCACGTACTTTCTTGAAAGTTATTATAGAAATTATTAGTTTAACCAAAAATTTGAAAACTATGACCGAAATTAGTAGGATTTTATACCTTATTTGCCAAAATTGGATGAAAATTGAGCGTTATAGCGCAAAATTAATTTTTTTTTCGACGTCATAAGGTTCAAAAAATTACTTTTTATGATATCTTGGCCAAATGTTGACCGATTTGAATGAATTTTTTTTTAAACCCATTAATTTTGGGGCACACTTTTTATTTCTAACATTGTCAAATCAGTTACTTAAGCGTATATATGAAATATCATGGCTAGGCACGTAGTATCTTGTAATTGATTATATTTAGTAGGATTACATACCATTTTTGCCAAAATTGGATCAAAATTGAGCGTTATAGTGCAAAATTTATTTTTCTGGATTTTGTGACATCATAAGGTTCAAAAAATTACTTTTTATGATATCTTGGGCAAATTTTGAATTAATTTTTTTTTAACCCACTAACTTTGGGTCACACTTTTCATGTCTGACATTGTCAATTTGCTTACTTAAGCGCTTATATGTAATATCATGACCACACATGTACTATCTTGATATTTATAATAGATATTATTAATTTAAACAAAAATTTGAAACCTAGACCAAAATTTTAAGAAAAGGCAAAAATTTTATGTTTTTTAAACAAGTGCCTTTTGTACAAGTTCGTTTTGTGTATAAATTACCTAAAATCTCAGATCAAATTATCACCCATAAAAGTTCTGACAGCGATTGACGTGGCTTTACTTTCGTGATAGTTTTGAAAGGTGATTCATTACGATATCAAAGCGAGGGTGGTGGTTAAGGTAAATTTGCAAAATGACATAAATAAAGGAATCTGGAAATTCAAATTATAGACGGGTTGATATTTTTGCTAATCGTTTATACTGATTTATATTAGTGAGTGTCTTCATCTATAAGAACGGACGTAAATGATGTGATGCGATAGGTTTTTATATTCGGATAGAAAATAGTAAACATATCAATCTTATAAAATATTATTTTTATTGTAGTATGATCGTTCCAAAACATTGACACAACACATTACACTCTATAATATATGTTTACTTCAAAATGTGTTTATTTTGTCATTCTGTACAGAAGAAATAAAAAACAAATTGTTTGTTAACCTCGTGCGAGTGTTTTTTTTATAGAACTTCGAAAAACAGTTTCTATTAATGTAAACCAAATTGATTTGTCATATATTTTTATCTTCTAAATAAATAAGTTGCGCGTTTATTTCCTCTATGTGTATTGATTTATGTGAGCTTATCTATAATAACGAACGTAATTGATGTGACGTGATTGGTTTGCATTACAAATGGTGCGATTCACAAGGACTACGCAACCAACCTCCCAGGAGAAAAAATAATAATAATATGTTTATTATTATGAAAATGGGTATTTTTCGTCCCATATAGTTTTTGCCCTAAAGTCACGGAATTACGTGTCGAAATAAAGTGGTTACACGTCGATACCATCATTTGTTCAAAAAATAATCGACACGGGAAATCACTAATGCCCATATATACGCAGACATCTTTCTAAAAACGTTTGAAATGGATTCTTGTGACCTTGAAACGTAAAAATATGCCAAAATTTCGGATTCACAAAATTGGCCCTACTATATGAACCTCCCACTGGGAATTTTATCTTGTTTGCTAAATGAAAATTGAGTTTGATTACGAGTTTACATTTTAAATCACCTTTTTACCAATAAAGAACTAGAATTCTTAAGCTTTATCCGACTGATTTGATGTTACCAGGGTATGACAATCGAAGCTAAGCGAAAGCCCGAAACAGTCAAATTTCATATGTATCAAAAGGAATATCATATGACATCAAAGTACGACTTTCAGAAGCTGATTATTTCCAGATATCTCCATATCGAAAATAACTCGATGATTTAAGCTTCATTCGTAATAGATTTGTATGTAAAAGTTTTAGTGATTCAAAAAGTACACGTGCTATGAGAATCACTACTTCATCGTTCGAATTGGATTTTCAAAATCAATAATTAATATAGCCGCAACGGATAAAACCAATTAGATTTATTAAAATCTAACAAGCAAATTTTTATTTCTAGTCTGCACTTTACTACCGAACAAAAAAAATATAAATCTCTCAGTGAAGCCTAACCTTATAAAGACGTTTATCTGTAAAATAAATTTCGATTTTTTGCCCCGATTTCCTAGATCAAATTATTTTGTAATTTTTATAAATACGTATCTTGACTACAAAATAGCCATCATCAGTATGAATTAGCTAGTTGTAACGATTCTCTGAGGAGCTAATACTTGTTGCTAATTTAGTGACGGTCTGCACAAATTGGGGCAAAAAATCGGAATTTATTCGAAAAATCCTAGTGTTCTCATTAATAATATTAAAACGTTTATCTGTATTTATATATAGACGTCAGGAAACTACTTTTTTACCAAACAAATTTATTGACAATAAAATTTTGACACATTTCGTTATGTCTTCGTTAATTATGTTTGTATAGAAATTTTTCACTATTAAGGAACTGTATCTCTCACTGCTACAAAACTTCTTTATAAAACTAGTCTAATATTGGTTTGAGAAATTGCGCTTTTAATAATCTTTGAATATTAATAATTTAAATTTTACAAAGGTTCATATGATTTTTTGTTGTTGGAAAGGAGATATTCAAAGGGTAGTAGCATGATATGGAAATCAGGATCTTAAAAAGGAGAGAAGGGGCAAAAGACAAGAACCGCCTTGTGACGAATTACGTTTCGAAGTCAGTGCTAATCATATCCTTTGCTAAAAAATTGATTGATTGGCGTCGACTAAGAAAGGTAAATGGAATATTTGGAGTTTTACTTTTTTTTTTTTTGAAATTTTTTTATTCAGATGTATGATGTAAAATGACAGGATATTTGAAATAACATTTATACTACGTGAAATCTTCCCAGCTTCTAGCCGCCTCGCGATGGTCTGGTGAGTAAGCAATGTAAAATTCCACAATCGAGCGAAAGGGATGGACTCCAGAAATTAGAAATAAATAAGGATCTGATATATACTCAGCGGTTGGGAATCTAGCGAAGTGTACTAGCAACCCATAAACCACTCTCTCCTTCTATCATACTATTACGTTTATAACAGGTATGAAAAGTTCAATTTAAAGTTTTGCAATTATAAAAAAAAAATCTATTATACTATGTAAATTTTCAAGGTTAAGTTTTCATCATCCCTCACGTTTTTTTCCTTCTTCTAACTTTTAAGAAATGAATTTACATAATTCACCTACACCTTTTTTAGTTTGTTAAGAATGCCATAATTAAACTTTTTCAATGTAAATTTCAAACAGAAATAAAGTAATATGCTTAGACAGATTGACATGTGTTGATTGTGTGCCAAAAATATTTAAGTTTTTTGAATGCATATCACAAACATACATTGTATGTATGTATGTAATATTGAAAAAAGATTTAGATAAAAATCTGTATTTCTTCGTTTATACAATTAAACTATTTTAAAATTGTATTTATCCAAGGTTATAACATATTTATGGCTCAATTTTAATGTATCTCTTTAAATAACTAGGAAAAGGTGTGGAAGTTTTATTATCTTTATTTCCTACTTTTATGAAATAAAAATACATTGAGTTTTCAAACATTGTTAAAAACGTCAAAAATACGACTTATAAGAGAAATAAATTTCTTACAACAGATAAGAAAATGATAGCAAAGTCTGTACATAAAATGGAAGACAAATTATATTACGAATTTTTTGATTCAACATATTAATATCTGGATGACCGAGCTTAGCTCGGTATTTTTTTTTTTTTATAAATTGTGTTTTTTGGAAATTATATTACGTCGAAGGGGAAGACGAGTCCAGCACGTTAACACTTAGCCACTCCAATGACTTAAAATATTAAACAAGTTTATCATTACATTTTAAAAAATTATACAATTATAATATCAAAATCTTATTTGAAAAATATTATTCACTTTATTGTGTTGTTTTGTTGGGTTGGGTTGGGTTTAAAATTAATAAAATTAAAAAAAATTAATTTTACTCGTCGGTCGAGCCAGGATTCGAACGCAGGATCTATAATAGCCTCGCACGCTACCACTAAGCCACTCCAATGACTATATGACTATAAATATTAAATAAATATATCAATGCATTATAAAAAATTATCGATAAAACACAAATAAAATGACATTTTCTAAAAATGATTCCTAGCTTGATCGTTTTATCGCCCCCGAAACCCCCAATATACTGAATTTCATGAAACTCGATGGAGCCGATTCCGAGATTCCAATTATATATATATATATATATATATATATATATATATATATATATATATATATATATATATATATATATATATATATACAAGAATTGCTCATTTAAATATATAAGATTATTATTAATTATCAACTCTAAACCTTCTTTTAGTGAGTTTAATTATGCTTCTTGGAACTAATCTAAATATTCTATGCAGCCATTGACAGTAAATAGCCGAATAATATATTAAAATTAATCCATCTAACTCACATGTTCGTCTTTTTGAAAATTTATCAAAATAAATTCTAAATTTTTCTCATCGTCGACCCGATTTGTTAATACGTGTAGAGGCTTAAAAAAATTCAATTTTTTTTTCATAAATCGCTTGTAAAAACTATTGAAAAATATACAGTTAAAATTTCAAGTCAAAATAATTATTCGTTCAAAAGTTACAAGCGGTTTAGTAAGTGCGCTCGGCACAGCGTCCGAGAACATAATTTGCTGAACGGAGCTGTCGATTAGGGTCGAGTAGGTAGTCATTCATATACCAGCAGGTATATAGTTACAAGCTCAAAATGAAGCGAATGAAGCTTAAGAAGGTATACAATACGGTTCTGGAATAGCTGATTAATTGGTAAGTTGTTTTAATTCGTTTAATACGACTTTATATTAACTTTTTTTATCACTTATTTTTTAAACGCGTTTTTCTCGAAACTTGTTTTTTCGAACTAGTGTACACTCTAGCTTTAAAAGTTTTTAACCAATAATCTTGAAATTTAGTATATAATTTTTTTACATAATTCTGCTGAATATGAACCTCAATCAGAACCAATATTTTCATTTTAACTAACTTTTTTTATACTAAACAATATACAAAAAATGGTAAAAAAACATGACTTACTTTCACAGCCCTCTAAAAATTGCAAATATTTTCTTTTCTTTAAAATGAGGTTTATATAGAAGATACATATCTGAAAAAAAAAGTAATAATTTTGTTTCATTGATTTCAGATAAAAATAATGGCCTCCATGATGTACACCAGCTGCGAAGTCGGACGACAACCTACCAGATGTATCAGCTGATATCTTTACTATTTTTATTATTGTAAGTATAAATTTTTACTCTTCAATATATGTATAAAATAACCTAAAAGTTTGAATAAATAATATTCATTTTTTATATCTTAAATTAATTGATTAAAATCTGCTCGAAACAGACCGTCTACACGTATTTCCCCCCATTTTTCAAGCGCCATTTTTCAAAGTTTACAGGCCGAGGAAACAATTGAATTATTTGTATTCAGTTTGGAATCAAAATCCCGTTGGTTAGCTTAATATTGATTTACATTTTAAAAGTGTATATCATATTTTATACTCATATTATAAAATTCAGAAAACTAATGTAAATATCGGTGGCTTAGGTAGTGTTATACTTTCCTCAATAAAATCATATGATGCGTAAAACTGTCAGGTCCTTAATATTCAGATTCAGAATTGAAAATTCGGTTAAAAACATTAATTAGTCTTACGCATTCAATGAACAGATAAGGAAATAATTTTATTTATAATTAATTGTTTACATTCTTAAATATTTGGATAAATCACGAAAACATTTGACACGGACATACTGGCACGTGGGTCAGGTAATAGGTGAAGTAACGTAGGTGGGGTATTTCAGTGCAAAGAGTACTGAAAAAATGCATTTTTAATTTTTTCGTGCATTGCATTTTTCACTCTTTATAAGTGAATATCTTATACCGAACGGTAGATAATACTATGAACTTTGTAAACTGTACAAATACTCATTTTAGTCCAACTAAAATTTAACTGGTTAATGAATCAGGCCGAAATGATATTTGTTCTAATGATTTCGCTTTACTCGTAGCTTGTTAAAACTTCTTTTCTTCAAAATCTTAACAGAAAATTTACAGAACAAGCTGAATGCTTTAAAATGATTTTCTGGTTATTGCAAAACTTATTGAGATACGCTTGGATAGATCAAACTGGAAATATAGGAAAATTGTTGTTTTAGAATAGTCGTTTTAATTTTAATTTAAACATTAATTTTTTTAAGACATTAATTTTAATTAAAAAAAAAAAGTTATACAATTTTTTCCCGTGATTTTTCTTCAGATGGTGCGTAACTAGTCACTTTTAAAACGAACTAGAAGCTTGAAGCTTTAAAATGCTTCTTTTATAATTAAAGCTATATATAAACACTTTTTTACCCTTAATTTTTTCAAGACAGTATAATTTTAAAAAATCACAAAGTTTTAACAAAACTTTAAATACTTTGTTAATAATATTCGAGTTATTATTCGGCCAATAATTGTCGGAAATTGGGTTTTTTAACAGTCGATCGGTCCACTGCTTACTTAGCTTACTGGCTTGTTTATAGCAATAAATAATTAAAGCAACTATTTATCCAGGTCAGACATTTAAAAACCATATCAGCCACCGTTTATTACTCAGCTGTTATTATCATAAACGTATATATTTATTGAAAATACTAATAGTGTCGATAATAAATTAGTTTATACATTAAAAACAAATAACGTTAAAATTAAAAATAACGATATGTATTTGATTATTTATGTTTATCTATAATATAAAAAAAAAGTAATTACACAATAAATTCATAATAATACAAAACTATGCAATTATACACAATACACACATAATACATAATTCTTATCTGTTATCTTTTCCAGATACCAACAAATTGTATGTCCCTATACAATTATAAAGTTTACGCCTTGTTACATTGACCTTTTAATGTAATTATTAGAAAAAAAAACCTTATGCGTTTATGAAACTACAGGGTGACATTAACAAAATATAAACAAGACAAATAAGTGTACAGAATGGCGAAGACTTAAAGAAACTTCACTAACATCGCACAAATCACTCTTTACTAAAATTTATTGCGAATCTAGGAAATTGTTTAAAACAAGGAATTTATCAGAATTTTTTCTATATTTTTGATACAGTTTTTTGTCCTTGAAAGTAATAATATTTCAAAAAGTGAGCTTTTTTGTTAAAATCGAGGCAATTTTTGAATTGTTTTTAAAAGTTCTAATTTTCGTTTTAAAAATTATTCTTGCATGCACATTATTTTTGAATGCTTTCTTAAAGCTTATAAACTGTCCATTACAGAAAATTTTTTTAGGCGAAAAATGAAATTGACAGAATCCATTTCAAACAAGCGAACATTTCAAATGATTTAACTTTTGTTTGAAGCTAGTTTCTCGATTCCACTTATTTTCGAGTATGCACCCTATTATTGTGATTTTTCATGAATTTATGCTATTATACATTTGTGTGCATTGACCACTATATTTATGCAGCAAATGTTTTCAGGTGACAGGATACGACCAAAATGAAAAATTAAATTCAGAAGCAAATAAATCTGTTTCTTATACTTTTTGAAACTTCAAAGAGATATATTGGATATACTTTTTATATTAAGAAGACAAGTCTGAGAAAGAAGAGAATCAGAAAGTGAAGTATGAAGGATTTCCCATATTAATTAATTAATTAAACGTGAATTTAATTATTGTTAAACTTGTTACTACTTTTCACTATTTACCTTCAACGATTTTGATCAGTCAACGATTTATGCTACTAATCCTATCTGAGTAGACTCTATGTCTAATTTTCTATAAGCTCTTAATAGATAATAAAAAAATTATTTAAATAAATTTTTTTTTTTTAAATTTCTTTTTAAGTAAATATCATTTAAATAGGTTGTAGGTAAAGTTGACAACATTTACTTTTATTATTAAAGTAAGAAATATAGATAAAGAAATGAAACATAACTCTTTCTCTTTTTTATATTATAAGCTCTTTTTTTAAACCTACAGTTTTTCGAATAAAATGTCAGGTTTTCGATTTTTCTGTAAGAAAAACGTCTTTTTTTAAATATAAACCTAACATTTCCAGTCACGAATAACTCAAAAGTATTGACTCGAAAAAACTATAAAAGTCATTTTTTGTTTATAATTTTTGAAGGTACAATTTTTCTTCCCCCGATATGGAAAGACACCCACTCTTTGATAAATTCCCCGTTCCAAAACATTTTAAATAATGTATAAAACTAAAGTTTTAAAACATAATGATCAAAATTGGTGCTGTTCTTGAGGAGTTAGGGGCAAAACCCTATTATATATCTATATTGATTAGATTATAAAGATCGTTAGTAAAGTAATAGTGTAAAATGTATTATTGTGAAAACGTTCTTTAAGTATATAAGCTCACTATTTATTAGACAATAAATTTCGAATATGTTTGTTTGAATGACAGACAAGAATATTTTCACATTTCACTTGCCAGAGCAAAAGAACTACATTGTATATTTCAATTTTATATTTCAAATATAAGAATCAAATGTATGTTGTTGTATCTTGTAATCAAATGTAGATGTTTAGGAAACACATACTTAAGCATTGTCAAGTTTACTTGATTCCCTAACCAAGTACTATCCTAGTTATAGTTGATTTAATAATAGCAGCAGGTAACATGATATTTAAATTTAAAAATACAAAACATAATCTGTCTCAATCAATGAACGTCTCATTTAAATTATTCAATAGAATAATATTACCTTATTATACCTTCTAAGTTACTATCTATGTATGTATGTATAAACCTATACCGTTTTTAATATGATTGCATATGCTTTATTTTATTAGACGAACGTATAGATAGACGGACTACCACCACCGGTAGACCAGGGTCGATAACTTTTGAAACCAAAAAAAAGTTATAGTAGGATGAAACCTATTGGATACGGAAGAGAATATAACAAAAATGAAAGAAAATATAATTTACGGTTGATCTGAGGTTGGGAAGTGGAAGGGGTGAGATTTTAATTATCAAACACGTTCTACAGAAAAAAATTAAGTTGCAAATTTGTAGGTAATAAAAAAATCTACAACTTTTATAATTACTCTTTTTTCACATAACCTCATTTCAAATTTAAATAAACTTTTTATTTTTCTATCCTTTATAAAAATATTCACAAAATTTGGTGAAAACTTACCTTATTATATTCCAAATACCCTGTTAGTTTTTTTTTGATTAAAAATATTTATTTTTTCACCTTAAATATCTTGAATAATTATCGAAAAAGCACCCTAATTTTTAATCGAAAAATTTTGAGATAATGTGAAAAAAGTGTGAATACAAAAGTTGTAGATCTTATTATTTCCTACAAATTTGTTATTAATTTATTTTCCATAGGACTTGTAATTTTACCGATAAATTAGATAAACCGTGTTTTATCATTAAAAATTCACCCCCTTTCACTTTACGAACTCAAATCGCCTGTAAATTATTTTTCCTTTCATTTTTGTTTCGTTTCCAATTGGTTTCATCCTACTAAAAGTTTTTTCACTTTTTTTACCATGGCTTCTTCCCTAGTCTTAAGTTATATTATACATTGTACTACAGTACATGTACACCTGTGTGTGTGTGTGTGTGTGTGATGGGCTTACAAGTTTCTACATTTTCATGAAAATACAAATTGCATGATTTGTATATATTATGTGTAATACATATCCAGCTGTACATATATAATAAAATATTCAAACAGTTTATAGTTTTATTTTTTAGTTTTAGTGGATATTAGTTGCTCGTCAATACCTTAATGCATGTTTATCATCTTGTTTTCGAAGAATTCCCTCAAAGAAAATGCAGCTCTTGTTTGATATAACTATAATGAGAATATAAATAGCATCATAAAAAAATGCTTCATTCTAGATACTTAATGTTGTAGTTAAAATATTATAGGCATTTACCAAACTTTGAGTTTCATATAGAATCACTTAATTCAGCTATTTATGGGTCAAAAACGGATAACGTTGAAATTTGGATGGTATATTAAAAATTAAACTTAATAAGTGAAGTAAACAACTAACAGCATTTAGATATTGTTTAGATATTTGACATAAGGTTCCGTTTAAAAAATGTTTCAAACAAAAGTTGTTTATTTTAGAACAATAAAGATTTTTGTATTCGAATTTTTCTTCGGACATGTGGAAAAGGACTAATTGGATGATTCTACGAACCCCAATTACAAAAATTTGTAAGTGGCTCAATTATTTTCTAGCGTTACAAACTTTAGTCGAAAATTAATATACATTGACATATTATACATAGTTATGTCGCTTATAAAATGTAATGTTAATTTTTGTGAATCACTAAATTTCGATCAATTGATTCCATGGATACTTGACCTATCATAGATATTAAGATTATAAAAATCTGCATTTCGGCTAAACATTAATCATCATCGGTATGAATTATCTGTTGCATACCGTCACCAAATTAGCAACGAGTAACATCCCTTCGGATAATTATTACGATTAGTTAATTCATACTAATGATGACTTACTTGTCGAAATACGTATTTATAAAATACAAAATTTTGGAAATTGTGGCAAGAAACTAAATTTTAAAAGTTTATAAGTTTCGAAAAAATTTTTTATGTTGTTTTTGAATAGACGGTATTCGTGAAAAAATTATCTGATCATATCTATGGGCACCATATATCAAAATGTTTTCATTCGTATCTATGATTACAAAATGCTACGTCATCAGTCAAATGATATAAATATAAAAATCATTGTTTTCAAACTAAAAACTACAGTCATTTTGTTGTAATTATTCAATAATTTTTGTTTGATATTTGCTATACAATGCAAACAATTGAACAAATAATTAAATTTTCTAGAATATGAATATTTAAGATACTCAATTGCGCATTAATCGATTAAGAAGTCCCTTCCACATACTCCGCACGGTACGGATAGTTTTGTGAACTACTATGTAAAATGCATTTACATGTAGTTAATATATAGTAGTATATATATATATACAAAATATTACATACCTTGTATATGAGCACCATAATATTTAATTATTGATTTTTGTCTCATATTTCATAATAATGATGTTATATATACACATATAACTTCATGAAAAATAAAATATGAATTGCATGTTTCCTGTCTCAATGTTGAGTTTATGTCGTCGCTTGCATGTCCACTACCTACCTACATTAGATTACTTATATACGTAGATAGCATGTACTATGTATGCACTGTGTAGCATGAGGCGTGAGTAACAGGCTGCCGATATAATTATTGTAAAACGTATTTCATTATGTGTTTTTTTTTTTTTAAGATATCCATCGACAGTCAAACATACAACAACACAATATAAGTAAAACAAAAGCTTTCAACCCTTAAATAGTGGCAATACTCTGTCTACATAGATATGTCTCAAATATTTGATATAATAATTTAGGAATAAATAATATCAAATTTCATGGCTATTCAATGAATCGGTCCAACAATTTTTAATTTTTAATTGATTTCATACAAATAAAAAGTATCAAAGTACTTCTAAAAATTGTTGTTTAACTCGTGTGAAGTTTACAGTATGCACAGAAATATTGGCGTTCGCCTCCTTTCCAATTGACTATATCCCGTACCTCAAATTTCAACTTCAAAAAATTAAAACATATTAGATGTTGCAATTTCTGACTTTCCAAAAAATTGTTTTCAATTTATTTTTAGAAATTATTATTAAAATAAAATAATTACGAATATTCAAAACTATATTAAACAAGTGAAGGTAACAGTATTAATTGTTTAGATACTCTACATATGATTGAGAATAAATGTTTGAAATATGATTAGCATTCAAAAAATACACTAAATAATTAGTCCATACAGTTATAAATACATAAACTAATGATTTATAATATTTGGTAAATTTGAAATAAAAATGTGGCGAATCTAAACAGTTTACGAAAAAATGTTTCAAATAAGTTTTTATCTTTAAAATTTACTTCTTTAATGGTTAAAGACCAAGGATATTTTACACCTAAGGGCTCTATTTACTCTTTTAAGAAAATTAAAACATTTAAGAACGTACATGCTGTCGTAAAAACGAAAATGGACATATAAGTGAGTTTATGGCCACCTATATCAAAAAATGTTTTGCTTCCAATATTTGGTATCGTTACAAACCTTAGACTAAATTTAGATACTCTGATATATTCTATATAGGTTAGATAATCAAATTGCTTACAAATTAGATTAATTATAAACAGAACTGTTCACCATTATTGGAATGTTGGAGAGCTATAACAAGGAAATTGAAATTACAAGGAATACGAAACAAATATATTTAAGCTTATGAACTTCGTAAATGAAATTATGGTAACCTTGATGTCGATGAAATAAGGCAGTTGGACTGCTTCATACTGATTCATGTATATACAAATAAAAATCCAATCGTCGTTTTAATTAGATTTCTAAATGCATTTTTATAAGTAAAATACCATAATATTTTTAACGAATCTATTTTAGGGTTAATGCAAAGAAATATATTCAATATAATAGGTAAAAACTATAGGTACCTCTGTACCTGTAATCATATACTGAATGATATTCTTTACATGATAACACAACTCTACTTATTTGCTTGCTGTATATATATGACTGTTATTTTTTATTTTTCTATTTAGCTGTATTTTTCTATAAACATTATGTTATTATTTTTAAATGCCTAGAACATTATAATTATATATATTATTTGTAATAAGCACATTTATGTAAAGAAATAATATTTTCATACGAACACAAATTTAATATCTTGGTTTTAACCAAAGAATATATAATCAAATTTGACAGAAGTCAAACCATTGACTTTTATTGCTGCACTTCTTCTGACATTATATTTTAGACGATCTAAACATTGTTTTCTTCTAAAAGAAGTAAATTTGATAAACAATCGGTTTATTTTCGAGCTCCAATTAGGATCAAATATTCTTAACGTGTTCTACAGATTTTATATACAAAATAATTCCACTGAATTGCCTTTGTGATTGCATCGAAATAATTCAAGAATAAAGAACCAAACACATTTTGAACACAATTAGCAATCTATTCTACATAAAAAGTATGCATTTAGAAGTGAAAATAACAACAAATTGAGTTATTAGTTTTGATACTCGACATATAATTGAGTATCCATGTTTGGTCTATGTTTAATCATTAGCGTTCATTAAATACTCCAGTCTATAGGCTATAAATATATATGCGTTTTATAGCGAAATTAAAACTAAAATTAGGGCGAATCTAAACATTTTACGAAAAAATGTTTCAATCAAAAATTTTAAAACACAAACATTATTAATTTAAAATCATTGATGGATCAAAATTTGTATCATGGATCTATTGGACCGAATCGACCGATTTTGCTCATTCACGAACTTAACCTCACATTATTGAATACGCGACCAAAATTTAAGCTCGCTATATTTTTTCGTTTTAGAGTTATGCTGATGAAATACGGATGGATAAACGGAAAAGGACTAATCAGGTCTTTCTATGAACGAAAATTTTGTTTGTGCGGTCAATATTTTTTAACGTTACAAACTTTTAACTAAATTTCATATACTCATATAACATAATATAATTTGTTGAGTATCAAAATCAAACAATTAACTATATAATTATCATCCTAGTATTGACCTAAGTCTCACCTTCTGTATCCATATATAACGTAACTTTTTTAATAAATTTCAGACACCTGCAGGTATAAAATGAATTTGCAAGAACATGTGTGTACAAAACAATATTACAACGGAAAAAAAATAGTGTAAAACACTCACACTACTTCTATTTGCAAGCTAGGCTTAGTATAATAATATACAACAATTCACAAGATTAACAAATATTTACCTATAAGTTTTTTAATTTTAACTATCTACATTTGCATATAAAAGGGATATGAAACGAAAAAAACAATACAAGGATAAGAATGCCCGCACTCTATCTATTCTCTAAGATATTCGTATGCTCAAAATTTTAAAATTATCCATCGTTGTCATAGAAAAACTAATTTTTTCACGTTTTGATTACATTGTAAATTATCTCAGAAAAACAATGTTTCGAGCTACAACATAATATAGGTCTCTTATCTATAAAGTTTCTATGAATGGTATAATTAACAGGTATGTGATGCTGGATAGACTAAATAGCTTTTATAGCTGGATAGCTTTAAACTAAAACGAAAGCGTAATATTGAAAATAGAATGTGTTGATTGTTTTAATTTCGATTGGTTGTAAGTAAATAAATTACAAATTACCAAGTTTTTAAACTAGCAAAACTATTGCTAGAAATCTGTAAATTTATGCGTTGGGCAAAATAATTTTATAAAAATATTTCGAGTTCAAAAAAAAAGAGCAACTTTAAAAACGACATTGTTCTCACAGAACGGCCGTTGATATAATCTACATAGGTTTACCACTTTGCTCCCACCGTTTTTTTTTTTATTTGAGGCTTCATTACAACAAAACGATTACATACATTAAGTTTCAAAGTATTGTCCATCGTAAGCTACCACTTTGGCACATCTCTCAGCAGGTGAATCCCGCGGCGAAGAAATTCTTCATCTTTCGATAAGATCCATGAGTCGATCCAATTTTTCACTTCTTCATACGAGCTGAAGTACTGGTCAGCCAGCCCGTATGCCATTGAGCGAAATAGGTGAAAATCAGACGGAGTAACATCTGGAGAGTACGGCGGGTAAGGTAAAACTTCCCATTTCAACGTTTCGAGATATTTTTTCACCACTTTGGCCACGTGAGGTCTAGCATTATCATGCTGTAAAATCACTTTATCGTGTCTGTCGTTGTACTGTGGCCGTTTTTAAAGCACGGCTCAGGCGCATCAATTGCATTCTATAACGCTCACTTGTGATGGTTTCAGACGGTTTCAGAAGCTCATAATAAATTACGCCAAGCTGGTCCTACCAAACGCCGTCCACCACTATGACGGTCTTCGACAGTAAAATCACCAACGTTGGATCCATTCCCGACAAGTTCTGTCACTAATAGCCGTTTTACCATAAGTATCTAAGAAAATCCGGTGAGCCTCAGCCGCAGATTTTTTCATATTGAATCAAAAAAGCAATACTTCACGCAAATGACGAGAATTCGGTTTAAATTCGGATATATTTAATAAAAATTTTATTATGATGCAAGCACAAATTAAGTTATATAAAAGTAGGGTTATATTTTCAAATGTCAAAACAAAGTGTTCGACATCTGTGATTAATATATTTCAACAACTTCCGACTACTACCGCCATTTTTGGAAAAGGTCGGGAGCAAAATTGTATACTTATAAATTTACATTCAGTACATTTAAATTAAATATACTTATTGAAAATTGTAATTTTCTAGCGCAGCGAATGATTAACGACGAATAAATTATAGAAAAGGTATGTTATTTGTGATATGACCCCTTATTATACAAAAAAATAATGCCTCTAGAAAGTATACATTCTGTATATAGAAGTGAAAATAATCGATTTTATTTAACGTATGTGTATCAATACAATAAAATACTACCGATCACCTTTATTAGCTATTGGCTATAACTTCTTTTCTATACTTACGAAAAAAAAAACAGTATTAAAGTATACGAATTTATAATAAAAAAAATTCATACGTAAAACAGCGGATTGTCTATAAACGTGTCAAATTGACTACAAATTGATTTTATACAAAATTGTCCATAACAAATTTATTATAATTATATAATAATTTTAAAAAATTATTTCAAAATAGAATATATGTAATACTTACTGTATAATATAGTGGAGTCACGGTGTATATAAAAGTATTAAAAATATTCGAAACACTGCTACGATTTTGTTTTTAAAAATATATGATGATGCATGCTTAAAATTGGTGCTTTAGACGCAGATATGTTATGGGATTTAAAATTGGAACCAATTTAATTTTATTTAATCTTTAGGCATTGACTTTCTTCAAAATTGAACTTTACTTTTTGACTTATAAAGCACCTTCAATGTAATTTGAAAGTAACAATTTTTCGTTCAAAACTATTCTGACGTTATGTGATAAAATTTGTCCGTTTTGCATCTTTATTGACTTCAACAAAGTTTAGGGCAAGTTTTCAGTATTAAAATTACATAGTTCAGTGTATTTACAAATCAATTATCAATCTATAAAATTTGTTAAATACTGTTAAGACTGAAACTATTGTTTCGTTGATTCCACTATAATCGATCAAAAACCATTATAATTTTTTTTGGTCGACAAAATAGAAATTGATCTTAAAGATTATTAGGAAGTAGTTTTTTTATCTACTGTAGATTGCTATCAAAAATTTTTGGGTGTGGCGGCAATAATTTTTGATCATACAGCTGTATTGATGAATATGAGTAGCATAATTACTTCATATTTAGTATAATATTTTAGATTTTCCTCGGGTTCCTATGATCCGGGTTCCTCGGAGTTCCTATTAACTTGATACAGTGAAATATAGTGGTTAATTGGACCAAATTTGGAAATTGAATATGCAGTTATTTACTATGTTTAATGGATATGCTATTTGAACGAATTTTGATAGAAAGAGTCCGAATAAGCTAGGATGAAAGAGATATTTATTAAAAACAAGGATAGAAGTATTTGTTTTATGAATAGTTGAGTCTTTAGAAATGATAAGAAAACTTTGTACTAAAAACTTTCTCAATGTTGGTTAAAAAAATAAAAAACAATTTATAAGAAATTCAGAAAAAATTCTCCACAAGTTCAGAAAAAAAATTTGTTCTACAATGTTCGTCAAGAACTAATTATGATTATGTAATCAAATTGGGCTGAATATTTAAGTTTTCATTTCTGCGTCTCATAGTAAAATTCAAAAAAGTGTTCATCATCATTTTTTTACAAAATTTCCAAATAATATTTATATGACTAACATAAGAGCATATATAATGTATAGTCTAGTAGAAAAGTGCTATCACTATATGAAACAAATCGTTAGAAAAGTCAGAAAATTATAGACGACGACTCATTCAACGGAAAATAAAATTCTAAGAAATTCTTCTATAAATAGAATTGTAATAGACAAAAACTTGAATAAGAATACGCCTTCAGAATTTTGTTCATAATTTGAAAACGGTAAGCGATATGAGAAATCGGAAAGAAAGTCCTTAAAGAAAAATTCCTTATTTACGGATCTTACAAAAACGCCTCTCTCAGAATTTTATTCCTTGTCGAAAAAGCTATCACTTATAGTTTTGTGCCTTTTTTTTAAATTTTTTCGTAGATGCACTTCTCGGCTAGACTAATAATAATGCAATAAATATTACTATAAACATTTACATAGTTTTATCATTAAAAAAAAAATAATTATCGTAATATTAATATTGATTTATTCCTCCCATTTAAGATGCATTAATTTATTAGATATTAAAAATCATAATATTGTTTTAATTTCATAAAAATAATTTATGTTAAATAAATATTTGAACAATGATAAAAGTAAGAAAAAATTGTAGTATTTTTTTTTACTTTAAATAAATGCATTGAAATCAAAAAAATATTACAAAATTCTTAGAATCAAATCTAATTATTATTATAACTATTTAATTTAATTTCTGAATACTTTTTTTCATTAATTTAAACAAAAACTTCACGTTTTCTTATACAATGTGCTCAAGAAATTTTATTCCAAACACCATTTGATTTTGTCGCACATACTATTCCACTAACTATTATATCCCTATTATGTCCCTAGATTCTACTTTAAGGCTCCAAACAGTCAAAATTTAAATTTTATATCAGGTATTTAAAGAAAAAGACATGTGATTGACCTAATAACTTTGAGAAAATTTGTTAGAGCAAACAAAGGTTGTATGCTATCAACCAAGAAGTAATGCACATAATATAGGTAAATACAAACATCACTTTTTTGAATTTTTCCATAAAAGCCTTCGAAAAATTCCTTGCATTCAAATTGAAATATTTTCAAAAATTTTGAATCCAAAACCCGTTTTTGAGAGCACCTAGTAGTCACTTCCTTTTCATTATCATTTCATAAGTCCGTTAACTTAGAACAAATGAGTTATCGTTAATTTCTTGAGTTATTGGACAAAAACTGATAACAAAAACGTGATTTCTTCGATTCGATGAAAAACCGGTATTTTCAATCCCCAATAACTGGAATACTATTAGCTTTTCAGTGTATGCTGAAATGATAGTTTTTGAATAAAAATTAATTTCCTATCGACTTTGCAGTTATTTTCAAAGTTTTACATTCTCTAGAAGGAGTGGTTACCACTTCCTCTTCAGCACCGATTTACTTTTGTTTCCTGGGTGGTACTTTTTTACTTACTGTTAAATTATCAAGTTAATTCCGAGCTATTTGAAAAAATTGAAAAGGTAAAACGTTCATTGATTGCATTATTAACAATATAGTTCATAGACCACTCAATAATTGAATGAAAATGTTTCTAGAAATTTATTCGGTTATACTATGTTGTTGTTCACAATTTGTTTTCGATTAAATTAAATTTGTTTAACATGCAAATATTAGAAATAAATCAGCTATTTCTGAAAATCTTTGATAAAATTCCATGTAAAAATGTGGTGTGGAAACTTTTTGTATTTAATTTAAATGTTTATAAATAATATAAAATTTACTTACTAGGTACCGTTGGGTGGTTGACTCTTTGAATACACCAAAATTGTTATTGATATAAACTTAATTAAGCTAATCAAAATGAAAACACGAAAGGATACACATAGTGTAATAAAATGAATCAAATTTTTACATTTGAATGACAACCGTTGTGCATACTTAGGTTTAATTTATATCATAATGCCATTTATTGTAAATAATCAACTTTTGATAGAAGATACCTAGTTTTCTTACTTGTATGATTCTTTTCTGGTTATTGGTAGAAAGCTTTAACGTAGAGAAAATCTGAATTTGCTTGTAGAACTTTGAGCAGAACATGAACATTTAACTCATGTCTCAAGAGCAAACAAGACCAAATTATTTCCTACGTTTGCGTTTAAAAAAAAATCAATGATTTGACGAAGCTCTGAAAGTACTGAATGCATACGAAGCAAAAGAGTTATACTATTTTAAATTTTCGCACTTTATTTAATATATTTCTACATTTCTTCAAGAAAATTAACGAATAAAATAGTCAAGAATAGCTTTAGTCAAGAATAGCTCCCGAACAAATTCGTATAAATTTCAAAGAGTTGTAGAACTTGAAATTTTGAAAAGAAAATTCTGTTATTACTTAGAAAGAAATTAGACTACCAATAGTGGTTCATATTTTGATTAACCTATCAAGGTCAAAGTTTTGTATGCTTATAAAGTACAGAAAATTATTATATTTGAAAGCTCAAATTTAGCATATTCAGGGAGTTTTTTAAGGTATTCCTTAAATTCCAAGCAATTTCCAGTATAGAAAGAACTAGTTTTTCCATAGCCAAGAACTAGTATATGTAGCGTGTTTGTGGACTAGATCACCATCTATTTATCTTTGTTTGTTTCGCTATAAGTTTCGAACATATTTTTCGATTTTAATTAAATTCGAATACATGTTAATTATATTCAGGAAATATACTGTGTAGTTGGTATTTCCTTTGGGAAAAATCTTCAAAAATACTAATTTTTTTCTATGTGCACTAGAAAATTGCGGCTCTACCATCTTATATGAAATTATCAGTAAGAAATTGAAAATCTCGATGCAGGCTAATGAAGGTGCGATTTTTTGTATACGATGTTAAATCATGTGGGGACATTTGAAAACTG
This sequence comes from Chrysopa pallens, assembly GCA_020423425.1. NCBI lineage: Eukaryota > Metazoa > Arthropoda > Insecta > Neuroptera > Chrysopidae > Chrysopa > Chrysopa pallens. The sequence continues at coordinate 12,467,971 of CM035594.1, forward strand.
TAACGATTGAACTTTCCCGGAATTTTGGAAAATTCCTAAAAAAACAACACTCGGCGCTTATGTTGGCGGAATTTTCATAACTGATTTAAGAATTATTTAAGCTTATTTTTAATCATAGATACTTTTTAGTTTATTTTTTCTCACAGAGCTTCAACACTATATTTAAAATAATCTAAAACATAGGTTTATTAGTCTTGTAAATGAATTTCTCGCAGACTAATTGACGGGTAATAGCTAGTAGTATGTAAATAACATACCATGTTACTAGCATTATTGTAGTAGGTTTGTGTAGGTAATATGTATGTATGTATTATTATTATTATATTAAATGTGTTAAGTGAGTCAATCTGGTTTTATGGAAGGTCAAAATTATTTTATTCCTTGTGATACAGCAGCAAAGTAGCAAAAAGACAATATTACTTTTAAAGTGAAGTACTTACTTCACTTATTTATTTATATAAATAATATAATAACCACACATATATTAATAATTGTAAGTACTTACACTTAAATGACTATTGAGTGTTGAAAAACTATTGATATAAAATTGAGTATATAATTATTGTTTTTCTATTTAATGGATAAATGTAGAGAAATGCAGACTAAAAACTTAGTCTTTTTGGAGTAGAGAAAGTTTTTCGATTATACTTCACATTGATTGTAAAAATCCACTTGTTTCTAATAATTATAGAAAAAAAATTGTATATTAGGAGATTTTTCCCAAAAACGGAAATGAAATAAAAACGATTTCCTATTTAACATCGATTGGCAAAAAAACGTATATTCCTAATAAGCATTGAAAAAATGTTAGCTTTTCAAAATTACTTATGTTTAATGCATGGTGGCACATCCTATATTTCCTGTATTTGTAAAATATTTCAAAAATGTATCAAATAAATATATCTGGGATTACCTAGATACAACCAAACCGGGAACGACAATGTATTTACACAATACACAAATTTTACAAGAACTAATACATTTATAAATAAATATAACTTTAAATAAATTGAAAATATATAAGTGTGAAATACAATCAAATCCAAGTGTGTCACGCTATACTAATTCCGGTTGACGTCCGTTCGCTTCACCAAACGTTGAAAATAAACTCTAGTGTGGCAGGCTCCATTTAACTCAATGGAAAGTTGTAGCGCACGTCAATATCAGCATCCGTTACTGCGTAAAAAAAATCTATAGTATGGCAGAGCGTTTAAAGGAATGTAAAGTTGAAACGCCCATAACAATTAACTAAAATATCTTCGTTAATTAAACAAACGCCAGGGTGATCGTAGCCTTAGAATCAATTAACTGAAGCTGCAATTAAACTTGTACACCCTATAAATTAAAGTAATAACCAATATCACAACCATATGAATAGCAAGCAACATTATAAGAAACACTGACTGAATAACGAGCCATACAAAATAAAATATATTATATGTAATATGGTGATGGTGATCTCAATGCCAAATAAAAGCAACAAACTCTTCCGGGATCTTAAGGTTGTCCTAGCGTGAAACCGCTTGGTATAGTATAGTCAGAGCATTTAATATATTATAAATGTTATAGTCAAAGTGTTTATTTTCATATGTTATAAATATTATTAGTAGTTCTGTAAACTGTAGACCTCAATCATAAGTATATAATGAATACGTATACAAAATTTTAAAGATTTCTGAGACAATAGATGATCATAGACAAATTAAATTTAAAAAAAATTTAATGTAATATATATATATATATATATATATATATATATATATATATATATATATATATATATATATATATATATATATATATATATATATATATATATATATATATGTTACGGTAAATGTACACTCTTGGTAAATGTACACTTTTACCGTTAAATGTGTATTTTTCTCAAAAAGTTAGGTATATGTGAACTGAATATAATGTAAATGTACATTTCCCGGCAAATGTGTACTCTTGCCTTCATGTTTTGGTAAATGTATACTCTTACCTTCATGTTTTAAGAAAAGTTAGAATACAAATAAATTAAAAATGTTGTTGCAGTACAAAAATATTTATTTAAATAAACATAATACAATAGGCTTTAATAACAAAAATTATTTTAATTAAAAAATGTAAATGACAAACAAAACATACTTTTCTTTGCATATTATATAATATAAAACTATAAAGGAACATATAGAAATTGCATAATGAAAAAAGTTTTATTTACTAGCATTTGCGGTTTATTTTGTATGCTCACATTTACCAAAACGACATGGTCATTGTGAATTCAATGTACATTTCCCTTCTTTGAAATTGTCATTTACAGGAAAATGTGTACATTTGCCGCAATATCTTTTACCGTAACATATTCAAAAAAAAAAAAAAAAACAACAATTCTTAATAAATACATAGTACCCTAGCATAGTGGATGAAGAACCTGGTTTCGAAACATAAACTACCGTGTTCGAAACCGATTATCATTTTTTTATATTTTTTAGAAAAACGTTTATTGTTTTAGAAAAACAAATTGATTTTTTCCAACGGAAAACACTATAGCTTTCTAAAAACTATACAGAGAATTTGATACAGGCAAGCAAAATGAAAAATCGTTACTAAACCATAGACTTCACTTCGTTCGGTCAATAAGCATTTACTAATACAAATAATGTAATAATGACAAGCTTTGAACTTCAAAAATATTGAAAAAGAAAAACTTCTTGGTCTTAATTTGAAATTATGGGTAATATGTAAAAAGTGCTATTGAGTGATACAAGTTATGGCAGGAAAAGTACACGGACGGAGATATAAATTATTATTTTTAATTTTAATACCTCAAGAAACAAACGACATGATACTATATTTCTTTTTTATTCTTAAAACATTTCTTTATAGTCTCCAACTTTTTTTTCAAGGCTATCGAGAGTTTTTTGTGACATAAAAGAAAATCGTTAAGAGGGCAGGAATTTATACATCCTTTGCATTCTAGGTCCATGAAAAATAGGAAAAATATTCCGAACATTACTTTCACGCTGGAACAACCTTAAACAGATATATATGAAAGTAATAATATTTTATTTTATAATATTGACGCATGTTAACACAAACACACGCTTTTATACGTTAGATTCATTACACGAGGCTTTTTATTTTAGTTCTTTAACATACAATAAAGACACCAAAGTACCCAAATACACGAAATCTTTTACTGATTTTTTGTTTTTTATAATATTGTTTTAGTTTTGCTTTATAAAATATAATATTGCAATTTGTTTAATTTTAGGATTCCGTAGATTATTATCGTAGTAAAGTCATGTCTTTTACCTGTTTTTACCAATCTCCGCAGGGTAGTTTAAATTTCCTTGAAAAGAATTAATTAAAATAGGGAAGATGTAAAAACTTAAAAAATAATCAAAATATGGACGCTCATAATTCTTAATTTAATAAAGAAGGAGATTTACATAAATGACGCCATACATATTCATGAAGAAAGAGATGGACAACAATCTTTAACAGCTTATAACTTCTTCGTTTGTGGATTAATTTTAATATAATTTTGTTTGGTATTCAGTCTAGTTTTATGTTTTGATGGGTAAATTAGCAAATTTTTTTTATTGCATTTTCCCTATTAAACTAAATAACATTGATACAAAACTGTACAACACATTAACTTTTGGCTATGGCACTTTATGTACTTTTTTTTTAATTCGCAGAACTTTTTTTAACTCGTAAAATATATGATTCTATTGTTTACTAACAATAAACAATAAGTATGGAAAAATAACAAATAAAGAGGATATTCGACTATTTTGTGGGGACAATCGAAAATACACCTCTCCATTTTCTCTACGAAATCTTGAACAACATCATATTCATTAATACTTGATCGATTTTATTACATAATGTATTAAATTACATTACATATAAATTTTTTTTATCTGAATCATAAAGTACAGTTTTAAATTACAGATTGTGAGTTTATATATAGGTGTTAAGAGAAATAATTGTCTAATGATTAAGAACATTTACAAAATACAATTCATACGGGTTACCGATATTTACATTCTTATAAATTATGTAATCATGCTTCAACGCTTGTAATAAATGCTGTAAAGTAACGCTTAATTTGTTTGAAAAATTTGTAAATTCAAGAAGTATTTATTTGTAGTATTTTTTGTTTTTACATTCGACATATAATGCTGTTTTATAACGCTAGCATTTATCGATAATACAAACAAAATTTTGGTGAAAGTGATCACAGACAGAATCATCTAATTAATTCATTTTTGCCTATCCATTATCAAGATAACTCAAAAAAGAAAATAGCAAGTTGAAATTTTGATGGATATTTTAGCTCTAAAAAGTGAGTTCCAGTGAATCCATGATCCAACTTTCAAACCATAAGAGAAATATCAAAAAATGTTTTCTAATAAATTTCCTAGATCAAATTTTTTTGTATTTTTATAAATATGTATTTCGACTACAAAGTAGTCATCATCAGTAAGAATTAGCTAGTTGTAATGATTCTGTGAGGAGATGTTACTCGTTGCTAATTAGGTGATGGTCTGAATCTTTACAACTAGCTAATTCATAATGATGATAACTACTTTGTAGTTGAAATACGTATTTATAAAAATACAAAATAATTTAATCGAGGAAATTGGGGCAAAAAATCGATATTTATTCGAAAAATCCTAGAGTTCTCATTAATAATTATAAAAAAAAGTCTGTTTTTTAATTTACAATTTCAGCTCTAATTTAGCTAATGAACACATATGATTATAATACGTTCTCGTATTTATAACTGTCTAAACTGCATATTTAGAGTATTTCACGATTGAGTATGATTAAAAAAATTTTAAGCATTGATACTCAACTATATGTCGAGTATCTTTACAATTAACACCGTTATTTTTTATTTTGATATTTAAAATTTAGATTTTCTTATATTTTCAAACTTAATTATAATTGACAGATATTTTTGACATATTTGGGCAGTCATAAGCTAACAAATTTTTATATTATATACGGGTAAAAAGTAAGCCAAATGTTTGTTACTTAAATTGTAATCAAATCATCTTATAAGATAAATACAGTTAAAATTCTGTCATAAGAATGAAAAAAAAAACTGAATTTTTTTCTGCTAACTAAATAGACCCGTTTTAAATCTCATATTTATCTGTCAGCTGGTACTGGTTTTGTATTTTATGAAATACGGTAGTCAGTTTCGCATCATATTAAAGAACAGAACATGTATATTTAAACATTTTTTTTGTTATAAATATGTAATTTCAAATTGACTACAAACAAGTATAAAAAATGTGCGGTACATTTATTGTCAGCGACATGGAAGTTCGTCATACAAGCTAAAGTTCTTGAGTCATTTCAAATAGAAATTTTTCGAATTTCGTACGCATGATTTCATTAAAAATAATAATCAAAAAGTATTAGTGGATTTGGTAGGGTAACACTAAGGGGCGACCATTATTCGAATCGCCAACAGTAGAATATCTACTGAACGTCAACACAGGACATAATTTTTTCCGTACAGGATTTATACTATCTTAATGAAAACCTAATATTTTTTAGAAGAGTGTATCCTGAATAAATCGAAAAATGGGATGAATTGACCAGGTCGTTTTGGTTAACAATTTCAATAAGTGAAAATATCAAAAATTATTTCCATGTATTATTGAGTGTGTGTACACAGTATATAGTATATGTTATAGGTACAGTTGCGGTATTGCATACATTATGCTAATACTTTTACCACTAGACTTGTAATTCAGGCACGAATAAACCATACCTATTTCTGCTGTGCTATCCTTTTTCAAAATACAAATCCTATAAATTAATTTCTCGAATTCTATTCTTCCATCATATAATAGTGCTGTCAAAGTTGCAATCGTTAAAAAGTTTGTTTAAATCGTTATTAAATTTAACAATTTGTATTTTAAAAAATGCAACTTTTGTAAAACACATTTTTTCGAAATTTAAGTTGATTACGCCGTAAACATGTATTGATAAAAAATATTGAATGCCTATTCTAAATTATTATTTTGAAGTCTTACAAATAAAAGTAATAGTTAACGACATTTTATTCGATGTCTAGACATAATAGACATTGACATACTGATATATTTCTGTCCACTCTCTATAATAACAAATGCATTCAAAATATGCAATTTATTTTATTTTTTTTAAATAAAAATTTGTATTTTTAATTTCAAATCAAGGGCATCTAGAATATAAAATGCACATTATAAATATTTTTTACACAAATAATTCACCATAAATATTATTATCATCTGTTGGTTTCGTTGTTTTATGTTCTTACTGCTTAATTTAGATCAGAAGTTTTCCGTATAAATTTTATACATAATTTACTGCCTTTTGCATGTAGTGTTTCTTATTTGAGATTTCAAATCTACTAACCCTGGTTGATGGCTCATAAGCATAGCATGTCAACAATAAATACATTTGTGAAACTTACATTGCTCATTTATGGTTTTTGTAATAGTTATTTCCTTGTCAGATTTCGTATCGTGTTCTCTTTCTCCCAGCCTGAAAATTTTTGAATACGCCCACAAGTTTCAAAATAATAGATGTGGTTTTTTTATTTTAATAAAATTATAGATACAGTGATAAATGCAAATCTCATTGTATTCAGCAGGTGACAACACGGAATGTCCGTTGGAAATCACTTAAAAATTTTCAGGATCGGACACCTTGATTATTCATGCTTCGGATAAAATAGTTTATTATTACAATACGGATATTATTATTACAATAACAAAATCGGATATCCGCCACTTTGTGGCCATAATCAGAAATTTATCGGGCTCCATAAAAGGAGGAAGCTCCCTTTATTAGGAGTTGGTAGGTAGTCTTTAATCACTCTAATTCATTAGTCAAATGTTTTAAAAATCAGTAGATATTTTGTTTGCAAAATACTTGGTCAAAACATGAGTTGCAATTTTCGAAAAAGAAATCCAAAATAAGTAAATAGAAAATATCCTAAAATTTGAAATAATAAATTGTACATCTATTCTTAAATCTTTCTCTGGCAGCATAAATTCTCAACTTTGTTGTTTGGCGATTTAAAAAAATAATACATAAACCGAATACTATTATTGTTGGCAAGCAGAACTCCAGACGAACTTATTTTTAACAAGTGATAATAACAACTAACAGAGTTAATTGTTTAAATACTCGACATGCAGTTGAGTATCAACGTTTGAACTATTTTTAATCATAATCATTCATAAAATACCCTACATATAAGTCTATACAGTTATAAATACATATATAATAAAAATGTTTCAAAGAAAAGTTGTTTGTTTAAAAAAACAACATTTTTGTTTTAAACAATCTTTAATGGTTCAAAAGATCCAATTGGATTTTGCTCATTCAAGAGTTTTATTTTACTTGTTATGCCAAAAAAAATTCACCAAAATATCATCAATTCGCTAACCCTTTTCTTTTTTTAATTATCTTCTTCATGGACGGGCAGACGGACATGCGGAAATTCACTAAGATGATTCTGTGAACACATACTCCAAAATTTTGTTTGTGCGGTTATTATTTTTTAAGATAAAAAACGTTATACTAAAATTAATATACTCTGACATATTATGTATATAGAGTAAAAAACTTCGTCATAAATTGTCTACAATGATCTCCTGATCTAATTACAAATACCACATGACAAATTGCGAGTATGTGTTTCGTTTGATTCAGTAATTAAATGACAAACAAACTCTAGTAAAACTAGTATTTCCAAAAATGTATTTGTATTTGCTAAAACAGGAAAAATAAATTTTTATTTGTATGTTTGATTTTATAATAATATATTTTTTATTAACTATTTATAATCAATATTCACTTCCCACGATTTACAGTTTTATTTTACATTATTTTCTGATTTCAAAATGTTACTTTTTTTCCAAATCATGAATTTAATTACAATCTTTTTATGTATTGAGTTTTTATTTGGCATGTGTGTAATTTCAATTTTTTATTATTGATTTAAAACAAAGAGTTTGGTCATAAGTGGAATATTTTTTTTAAATAGATAATAGTGGAAACAATGTAAGAAAATAGTGAAATTTTATCCCTCAATTAATTTTGAAAAACCATTTATGATTATTCAACAAAAATTTTGAATGTGTAAGAATATGTCAGACTATAAAAGTTTTAATGTAAACGCTATCAAAACTAGCAGACACTAAACAATTTTAGTGGAGGTGTTCATTACCTAATTCGTCTATTGCCGTGGGCTCCTTTGCACGACTACCTGTCAACAAGATAACTTACAAAACGAAAAGACATGGGGACCTGTAAATTTGGTAATCTATTCCAAATATATAATGTGAGTTAAAGTCTGTAATTCCGCGGGTTCGCCCGTCTGTCATCAGAAAGTCAAAACCGAAAAGACATAGCGACCTGCTAATTTGGTGGATTTCACCAAATTTTTAAGATTGTGAATCAGCAAAATCAATACATTTTTTCCTAAGCTATGTAGATTTGAGCTGCAGTTATATCTAAGTATTAAGTAAAGTTAACGCTAAGTTTTAAGTGTATTTTATTAATGCTAATCATTAAAAATACTTCAAACATTGATACTCAACCATATTTCGAACATCTAAATAATTGACAATGACAGTTATTATCTTTACTTATTTCTTGAAAAATTCTGTTCAACTCAAATTGGCTGCAAACCCAGGTGCCACTGCATTGTTTTTACCATTAAAGTCTTATCCCATTAAAATTTAGTACAAATAATAATTTAATTTTACTCGCAAGAGCACCGAAAACATGCTTAAAAATAACGTTCTGTCTAAAACACGCGTTCTGCTTAAAGGATTACCAACGTTATTGCTCGACTAACATCGAAAATCGAACAAACCCGGAGTATGCCAATGGAAGATTTATCTAGATTTAAAAATAGAGACAAAAATATACAGATTTAAAAATTGGTTATGGAACGCAATAGTCCATAAAAGTGTTAATAAGGCATGCCATGCAATCGTTGATAAAAGTTTTTCGCTTATGAGAATCGTGTTAATTGTTCATTATTAATCGGTTGATGATCACAAATAAAATAATTTATTTTCACTGCAATAAATCTTTCAATCAGACTTTTCAATTAGATAATTTCATGCATGAACTTATCTATTTCATAAACTATTTATCTTAATTAAAAAAAACTTTTATAACATCAATGAACTATTTATGTTCGTCTAGCAGAAATAAAGTTTTTTTTTTTTTTTTTTAAATATTCAAATATAAAATAAAAATATCTGGCGTGTATGTCTTATAACATCCGTATACGAAAATTATCATAGTATTAGTGGCTTGGTGAGGAGCTACATAGAAACACTACATTTTATGTTCCATGATTCCACAAAGACGGGGAGCTGGGGTCAAAGGAAAATATAAATATTTACTATTTGCCTTGATTTATTCATTTCATATAAATTACAAAAAGAAAACACATATTTATAGCTTGTGTAGAAAAACTTGATATTTTTAAGGATTTTCTAAAATGGGCGGTTTTCTAAGCAAACGTCAGTTTTCCTATGTCCTCTCACAATTGCACATCTATACCAAAAACCCATCTTCCTAGCTTGCATAGAAAAATAGGTAGCATCTTTAAAAAATTTTCCAATAAGGGAGAGAAAACTTTTCTATTTTTCCTGATTATTTCATATTTTATGCAAAAGCCACCCATCTCTTTATTGTTTATATAGAAAAAAATTTTTGGAAATTTTTCCTGAAAGAAAGATAGATGCAAAAAAATTATTTTTTCACCCCCTTGTCATATTTTATTTCACATCGATTGAAATACAACCACGGCTTTCCACTATGCACAGAAGAAATGGAGGGGGTGGAATCGTTAACAAAATCGTTAACAAAAAGTTATAGCGGAAGAAACATAGATACAACTAACCGAAATGCAAAATCTTTTAGTTATACCATAGGCCTATCTGCGTTCGGTTAATAAAACATTTTTTGTAATTTTTCAATAATTTTTGTTTGACATTTGCTATGAAATTTACATGAAAACAATTGAACAAATAATTATATTTTCTAAAATGTGACTGTTACAAATTGTAGACACTCGTATTGCATTAATCGATTGAGAAGTCCCTTCCACGTACGTAGAATTATTATTCATTGTTAAAGTCTCCACCAAAAATAATTATTACAGATTTTAGAGAACAATTTTGTTCAGAACAACATTGAAATTACTTACACAATGATAATTTTAACTTTGATAAATATATGCAAGTTTGTGTTACAACTAAAATTAATAGTTTTGCATATGGCTTCTACGAGATAATAAATAAGAGCCATCAGTTTATATATATACTTTTTAATTTAGTTTACTTTTGAAAATTTAGAGGGACAACTAATATACAACGTCTGTATGAACATAGAGGTTAAGAGTAGTTCAGAATGTTTAATAAAAACTAAATTATTTATAAATCATAACTAAATTTACTTTTAGAATAAATAAATAAAAAAATTAATGATAAGACTCACCACTCAAAAATAAATAAAATAAATAAATAAATACATGATGGATGATGGGTATTGTAAGGTACTGAGTTAACCATGATATATGAATAGAAGATTTGTGCATGGGTTACTTCCAGACAGCTCATTTCAATTGCTATGACAATATTGAAATTCACTGACAATACTGAGGACTCAGAGCGTGTTAATGATTTATGAAATGAATATGCTCACAGTTATTTGTTCCATCATGCTTATATGTTTTTCTGAAACAAAGCCTGCGACTGGTAACGATATTTTATGTTAATAACGCATCATTATTAAAAATTTCTTCTGTATTTACTTTTCAGCAAACTAATTCAAGATTATCTATTAATTTATTTTTAAAACAATGTAAATCTTCTTTATTAATTAAGAGTTATCTCTAGACACAGAACACACAGAATACTTTCGGCAGAAAGTATTATCCAAGTTATAATTCTTTGATATTTATCGAATATCTCTGATATTTCCTTTTTTACTCTTGCTTGGATAAAATACTTTCTATGTTTGTGATAATTAATTGTGTTCTCAACACTGAAAATTTTTCTGAATATTTTTAGCCAATATGTTAACTCTGTGATTAAAATACCTAGGCTATTTAAGGATTCGAGGTAGCACATGTTTGTGAGGTTTGGGATCGAATTTACACGAATCGACTTTTTTGGCTCGTTCACATTCTGATTGACCGGCTCACTGGCCATCAGTGGCCAACTGAGTGAAGACACTTATACCCATTTAACTACTTAGACTGGATATTACTACTAAAATTGGTAGTTTGATCAAGTATGATTAAAAAAATGGGGCGATGGTTGATCACACAGTCGTCGCTTGGGTAAGAAAGAAGTAACGGGCTCCACCAGCAACATAATAATAATATAATTGCCACCTTGTGCTAGAATGCATCTTTGTATTCAGGGGATGGAGTGTTCCAAAAAGAGGGTACTCGTGAATATCAAGGTACAAGAGACGTGGTTGCAGTTTCCCTCTTTATATACTCTATTCATTTTATGATAACAATAATCAAAATTAATATTCAAAATATTTTTTGTCTTTTGGATAATTTGATGGCTATTTTTGTTGACATGAAAAACAACTAAAATTCTTCCTCGCTCACAAAACTTTTATTTTTATACCATGAATTAAAACGAATAAAGTTAGATAAAGATAGGTACGTGAACGTTATTTATGTGAAAACAATAATAAAATAGTCATTGTGTTTAATTGTGTTAAAGGAAATGCTTTAGTTTTTATTTCATTTTAATTATTAACTACTAAGTATAAATAAAGTATAGAATCAAGCAATAAAACTTACTTTAAAGTTTCTTTACTACAACATTAACTAATTTAAATTAAAATATTTGTTGTTTGTTATTTAAAAAGGTAGATATAATAATAAATAAAAAATCAAGATGATAAATAAAATAATGCAAAGAGAAGAGGTCATCAACACCGCATACATAGGGTACTCAGTCAAATCATTTTATTTTTTATGTTTTTTTATTTTTATGTTTTTGTTTTCATTTTTTTGAATATATATTTTACGTTCGTTGAATGTCCAATGTAGCAGTACTTAAGATAACAATAATACGGTGGTTGACCGAATTTTTTATTTTTGACAGCAAAATATGTAACTCTGAACGATTACAAAACTCGCAAAACAAATTAATTCGAAAACGAATATCTTTTAAACTTTCAAACATGGTTTTCCGTCTGTTTGCTGCAGTACAAACTTTTATATGCAAGCTCGGTAGAGATTTCTGCTATACGCTAGGTTATTACAAAAATCGAATCTTCAATCATGATTGATTTGAAAATGAAAAATTTTTAAACTCCCAATATTATTTTACTCCGGTTTACTGTAGAACGATGCTTTATATACAGTCTTTGTACAGCAAAATAGGTAACCAAACTTTGTAGGATAACAAAAATCGAAAAGCAAATTAAGATCAATGCGAAAATGAAAAGCTTATGATTTTCAAACACTATTTTCCGTCTGTTCGGCAGCAGTACTAATTTCGGCAGCAGTACTAAATTCATTACAAAACTTGGATCTCCAATCAAGACTGATTCGAAAAATGTTTAATTAAACTCTGGAATATTATTTTATTCCTGTTGCCTGCTGAACGATGTTTTTTATACAGTCTCTCTTTATGTAATTAGAAGTTTTGAATGACCATATTTCGCATATTTAAAACAAAAAATTTTTTTAAATAACTTCAGTGAAGTTATTCACCCTGTTTGTGAAGTGGAGAAGCTTCTATTTAAATTAAAAACAAATCGGATTATTGATGTGTTTTTAATTTAAATAGAAGCGATTTACGATTGTGTAAGAAATTCAGATAAAATAGCCCTTTGTAAATTGAGAATTTTTAAATGTTGAAATTTGGTGTCTGAAATCAAAATATAGAGCAAAATTTCGACTAATGAATATGGATAAACGAGTGCTTTATTACTGCGGAAAAATCGATTGAGATAAAATCATCAGTAGAAATTGTACTTAAAAATATATTCAACTTTAATGAGAATGATTGACAAACTTTTAACCCGCGAATCAAAACCAATTTTCTCCAGGATTTTCGAAAAAATAAGATTGGCACTATTTTAATTGCGGTTCATAACCTATTTTCTTGAGGTTTGTCGAAAAGACATAACAAATTAAACATTCATTAGAAATAAATGAAATTTTTTTGATTGAATATTGTAAATGGTCGAATACGGTAGAATAATAAATATTACCGAATAAGTCGAACCTTGAAGCACTTCCCAGTATTTAGGGGTTCTCTTGTAAATAGACAATAAATGTAAAAAATTTTAGAATACAAAAACTTGAACACCTTAACATATTTCAACCGATTTTCTTACTAAAAAAATACTGTTCTTACTACTATGATTGCTATTTCGAAATTATTATAGTGATGATTTACAGTAAATTACTAAAATACTAAATTTTGAAATCAATATTTATTTAATTATAAAAATTTCCTGGTGTATCATATGATAATACTACGCATGTCATTTAGTAACTCTTTCAATTTCAGCAGTGGTTTTTCATTTGTAAATTCCAATTTTGGTGTAAATGACCGTGAAAATCGACCTCAAGGTTAAATTTAAGATCTCCACTGTATACAATTGTTTAAGATCGTAAACTTTTGTGGTAAAATGTTTTTCCTTAAAATCATTGTTTTTCAAGAAATAGTTTAAATTAAGTATTTTATTGTGTTGAACATATTTGGAACCTAATTAGTGAAACAAAATCCCTGTCTATATCAGATAAAATCAATAGTTAAGCTTTAAAAACTAAAGCATAAATCAAATGCAATGTTAATGTTTAAATACATAACCTGTGTATTTGTCCAAAAATTAATGCATGTGTTGTAATTTAAATTTATTTGGTATTTCCGTAACTTGCAATAGCATTATTCATAAAGTAGCATTGATTTAAAATAATGCATAAAATACCGGGTGTTGCGTAAAAGAGGGTATATCATAATTAGATTATATATCGTATGTAACAAAAAATGAATAATAAGAACTCTATAAGTTTTTAATCGACTTCAAAAAATGGTTTCTCAATTCTCAACTAGATCGTTTATGAACCGATTTGGATGATATATAGGTACCATGATAAGGAAACCAGGATCTGATCTGCCTTAGTGAGGGTCAAAAAATGTTTAGTGATTAATAAATTTCGATTTTTTCCCCAAATTTCCTCGTTCAAATTATTTTGTATTTTATAAATACGTATTTCGACTACAAAGTAGTCATGGTTTGCACAAACCGTCACCAAATTAGCAACGAGTAACATCTCCTCAGAGAATCATTACAACTACCTAATTCATACTGATGATGACTACTTTGTAGTCGAAATACATATTTATAAAATACAAAATAATTTGATCTAGGAAATTGGGGAAAAAATCGAAATTTATTTGAAAAATCCTAGAGTTCTCATTAATAATTATAAAAGTTTAGTGATTAAATTTCATCGAAATGAAAAAACCGTCCGTATCCTTAGCTAAAAAATTGAGTGATTTGCGTCGAATGATAGAGGTAATTGGTGACAAGAAAATTATTTATAGAAGTTTTTAATTTACAATAATTTTTTACCTTTTAGTTTATTTTTTTGATAACTTTTTATTAGAATAATGCATAAGTGTCTGTCGTTTATGTTTTGTTTTGAATTACGACCATACGACCATATCTTTCCAATATCTTTGTGAATACGAGCGATTTTATAAAATTTGATTTCGCTTAAAAAAAAATTATGAGTCCTTCCTTGTCCTTTGATTCCGTAAAAATTCTAGAAACTTCTGACGACATTTTCTGAACGATTGTTCTTTTATGTAGGTATTCGAGTGGCAAGCAAATCATTTTTGTATGTCTTCCAATTAATATTTAATCTTGATATTTATATTTTGTTCAATTGAACGAATCATGTGTGGCAACTGAGATCATTTGGTATATTGTCTGTTTCATTCATTCTATGTACCGACGGTGTCATCATCTCTTTGACAACACATTAAGAAAGTTTATCGCTCTTAAAAAACAGTATGCATTGTTGTGTTGTATTAATCAAAAGTTCAAAAAATTCTTTTAAACAATATTTTCTATTATTTAAAAAAAAAAATTATCTCAAAATAATTATTATTTAAATGAGGTAGATTTTTACCTCTGTGTGATTAAATCATAATTTAAATCACTAAAAGTGTTAAAACATTCAAATTTTAAATGTAATCTTTTCTTGCTAAACTGAAAATTTTTTGGTACAAGAAAAATGATTCCAATTATTTGTGTCGTTAATCGATGAATGTTTGGATTATTTTTTCGAAAAAAAGCATATCAAAAATAAAAAACAAAAAGAAATGAAATTGAACAAAAGTTTACAAAATTAACATAAAAAATTTCGTTGATAATATTTTATTAATTTCCGGCCGCAGAAATTTTTGTAAAGAATAAGACCTAATTATATATAAACAGTGTTTTTATACTCTTTTAAAGCTTTAAACTTTGAAACGTTTTTATACTCAACATATATATTATTAGAATATACCAGATAATATTAATTTTAGTCTAAAGTTTGAATCGAAAATATTAACCAAACCAACAAAATTTTTGTATAGGTTTTCATAGAATCTACATTAATTTGTCCATTTCCTTTGAACCGTCGATCATCACGATAACTAAAAAAACGAAAAAGATCGAGCGCTGAATTTCTGGTGCCATTTCCTGAATTTAAGAAGTGAGTTTAAGTTGAAGGAGTATAATCGGTTTATTCTGTCCAATGGATCCATGACCCAACTTTTAAACTATAAAAATTAGACGAAAAATTCAGGCACAAAACTGTTTAATTTTCTCACAACTTTTGCTTGAAACATTTTTTCGTAGAATGTTTGTATTTACCACAATTTTAGCTCAAATTTAGATAATGCATATTTGGAGACTGCATATTTCGAGTATTTTATTTAATACTTGTATTTGGAGTATTTTGATAATGTTAAAAAATAGTTCAAATATTGATATTCAATCATATTCCGAGTATCTAAATAATTAACTCTGTTTGTTAATTGTTAATATTTAGTTGGTTATTGTTGCAGATTTAAAAAGTGTTTTTTTATTGCATAGCTTCTAAATTCCTTATAAATAAATGCCAATTTCGTTAAAGTTTTGGACAGCAAAAAAATAAAATTTTTAATTTAGGTCATATATTTAATCACTAAGAAACTGATTTCGCCCTTTTTCCCATTTGTTTTCGACCACCTTTGAAGTTAGTATAAAAATTCAATAAAATTTTTAATTTCGTCAAAAATTTATGATAATTACGGTGTATTAAAACTAAAATTTTTACAGAAAGACTGTTTATAAAAATTTACCGAATAGTAAAAGTATCGAATAGTAAAAGTAAAAAAGTATCGAATTTTCAGCATAGTGTTATGTATATGGAGGATAAATTTTTTTTTTTTTTTATTATAATAAAAATGATAATAAATATAATAAAAACAAAATACAATAGTCATAGTAATAATACCTAATAATAAATATAATGTTAATGATAATATTATTTCCGAAGATAGTAATTAAAATATACCTTTCAATTCGTTTTTATTCTTATTTGAAGTAAGTAAGTACCTCTACTTACCTCTTTGGAACATTATAAATAAAATGACCTTGGATAATGCCATTGATTTAAATGTGAAACAAATAAAATATGTTTCGTTTTTATTTTATTTTTTTTTTTATTTGTAATAAATTTTTTCAATTCAATCTTCTCATTCTATGGAAACCAGTTTTTATGAACTTGAAAAAGGCAATGTCATAATTTCTAAAGGGATTATTTATTGTTAATCTGATTTTTGTATTGTTTTATTATAGTCTATTAACTGTTTTGTAAATTTATTGGTTTCATATTTTTGACGAATTTTTATTGTGAACCAACCTATAAAATATGGTCCAGTTGTTTTCGTTTCGGATTGTAAAGTCTGTCATTGAATATTTTAGAATATTTTGGATTATTTTTACTGGAATAAATTAAAAGTTACATAAAGTATGTACTGTATTTATTCCCTTATTTAAATGTTCCAAGCAAAATGTTTCAAATAAAAGTGGTAAAGCTTAAAATTTTGTGTGAATATAGCAAGGTTTTTGAAGATAATTGATGCAGCCAATTTAAATCACTAGTTTAAAGTAAATAATCACCCGATTGGCGAAATTTAGACGAAATGATTATTTTCTTGGATCACCAGAAGATTGCAGCTATTACGGTTTCTTTGATCTTTGGACTCAAAACGTCAGTTTTCAGTAGAACTGAAATGTGACTCAAGCAAAAAAGTTTGAACCACATAGTTCGCCACTTGGAATAAACGAAACTTTAAATTTAGAATCAATTATCAATTGTAAATTAATTAATTTACATGTCAGCCTCTATCGTTCGCATTGCTTCACTTCAACAGAAATTAAAATAAAACTCGATTTAAAATAATCGCAAAAGCTGTTTTCATGAATGACGAACAGTGTTTATTCTTGAACTTGAATGGATTTCACAAAAATTTGTCCTAAGGTCCATCGATCTGACGTAAAATCAGAATCATTTCATTGATAAACATTTATGAAGTTGAGAGTTGATTTTTAAACATCAAACATTCAGGCATTAATTTGAAATCTGTTTGTCGATATTAATGGGAAAATAAAAGAGAAAATTTAAAAAAATGGAATTGTTTACATACACAAAGTTCATTTTGTTAAACAAGTTTTCCAGAAACTATGAATATTAACTTTTTTTCCAAAACTATTTTTATATAAAAGAATTGTAACGAAGCTAACATACCAATTCATTCACTTCTAATAAATTGAACAAATAGTATGCAGAATTTATTTTGACAATATGCCAAATTTTTTACTATTCTTAATCAGCATTTTAGTTATTTTACATATTTCAATTTTTAAAGTTTCGTTCGTACGTACACCAGTCGAAATCTTACATCGATAAGAAGGTAGAAATTGTATCTTAGTTATTTTACATTTCAATTTTTCTTACTTCAATCGAAATCTTTGATTAAAATATTACATAATATACCAGGGTAGATAATTTTTGTAAGGGAAAAAAATTATAGTAAAATGAAACCCATTAGAAACCACCCTAATTTTCAATCGAAAAATTTGGTTATTAAAAAAGTGTAAATACAAAAGTTGAAGATCTTTTTATTACCTACAACTTTGCCATTTAAGTTTTTTCCATAGGACTTGTAGTTTTGCCGGAAATCGAAATAAACCGTGTTTTTTCCTTAAAAACTTACCCCCTCCTACTTCCCAAACTCAGTCCGTCCGTAATTTATTTTTCCTTTCATTTTTATCATATTATCTTGCGGTTCCAATGGGTTTCATCCTACTATAATTTTTTCCCAATTTTTATCATTTTTTAAGGCTTCTACTCTAGTCCATGATAGTCATATGAAGGTAGAAAGCGTATCTTAAGTTTTTCTTGCTGGATAATATTGGAATTTTCATACTTCATTACTTTGAAAATTGTATAAGATATATTGTTCAAATTCAAATCAGTTTTGAAATTTGCAAGAAAGTGATCATTGCGAAGTAATAATTTATTTAACTTAAAATGCATAAGGACTTCGATGGTAGCTTTCAACGCTCCGTTTATCCGTAAATAGAATCTTAAATCATTTAGTAATGTCCATTTTGTTAGATTGCCCTCAATGATAGGAAGTTTTTGAGGATGTCGAATATATTTAATACTATACTAGAAGAAGTTGAAGTATAAAAAGCTATAAAATTACAGAAGTCTATAAGTTCAGTCCCAGTTGAATCGATGCGAGATTAATAAACAAAAGAAAAATTCATTTATGAATCAAATGAAATAAACATAATTATAATTAAAATTTAAATCGAGTATTTAAATTTTAATTATAATCATAAAAGTATTTCCTGAATTCCTCACGATTTTCTACAGTACCAGAGATCTAAATATTTTTGTGTGCCACACTCTGTATTTGTGAGTAATATGAGTTAAGTTAAAAAAAAAAAGATTACTGCAATATTTAGTCGATTTATTCTGTTCAAAAGTGAACAACACCTAGTAGTAATGCTTTGTGCAGTAAACATATTGTTTTTAAAATTGAAATACTTATAGACCAAGATAACAATTTTATATTAAACAAAATGATTTGATTATCTAGAGATATATACATTCATACAAAATATATATCTATCTATGTATGTCTGTATGATATTATGGTTGGCACGTTTTCCACGTTGCACTTATAGGCCAGGATAGAGGCCTTTTAACAAGGGTAAAAAGTGAAGAAACAAAATAAAGTAGGATGAAACCCATTGGAAACGGAAGAGAATGAAGTAAAAACGAAAGAAAAGTAATATACAAGCGATCTGAGGTTAAGAAGTGGAAGAGATTGAGATTTCAATGGTAAAACACGGTTTATCTCGTTTTCCTGCGAAACTACAAGCCCTACATTTTTATTACCTACAAGTTGTAGGTAATAAAAAAATCTACAACATTTGTATTTGCATTTTTTTCAAATAACCTCAAAATTTATTATTGAAAATTAAAGTGATCTTTCGATATTTATTCAAAATAAGGTGAAAAAATAAATATTTTATGTTGGAACATTTTTTTTGTAAAAAATAAAAGAAATAAAAAACCAAAAACTTGATTATTTAAATTTTTCACATAAATTTTGAGGCAATGTGACAAAAGTGCAAATACAAAAGTTGTAGACCTTTTTATTACCTACAAGTTTTTTTCATTGAACTTGTAGATTTGCCTGAAATCGAATAAAACCGAGTTTTACCCATAAAAACTCACCCCCTTCCACTTCCCAACCTCAGATTGCCCGTATTTTATTTTTTCTGTCATATTTATTGTATTCCCTTCCGTTTTCAATGAGTTTCATGCAACTATAATTTTTTTTGGTTTCAAAAATTATCGACCCTGGACTATCATTTCTTACTGGCTACAAAACACACAACGTTGTTTTATAGGTGTACTTCTATAGATCCCTCACAACATTATTCAATTCTAGAACATGTGTTTCCTATCTCTAATGGAATCTTTAAGATCTACTGAAAGCAGAGATAAACGAATTACTTTGTAATACACCATTCACTCTTATTCTATATAGATACTTTTCTAGAATATCGTACAAAAATTGGCACACATTATACTCCTGTTTTATTCGTTTATCCTTTTGTGTTGTTTGTTTTTCTTTTTTCTAGTATCTAAATGTGTGTTTTTATGTTTCAAGTATATTTATTTGAGCTATTTCATTCACTACTGTTTGTTTTTTTTTCGCACTCGAAAGTGAAACAGAGTCGATTAATTGAATAAAGTTAGTCAAGTGAAAGTGAACATGTAAGGAAAGTATATTGCCAGAAAATAACGTTTTTCTTCTTGTGTTTTAAGTAAGGGAGTAAATAGAGTAAGATATATATTTATAATACAAGCTACAAAAAATGAATTTAGATATGCTTAAAATTAGGTACCTCCTAGGTGCTATTTAAGAGGTACAAAATTAAATTAGGTGCTCAAATATTTGAATACGATAATTGAATCATTTCGATACGCTGCTGCTGTGCTATCACGCTGGCAAGGCTACTAGAATTAAGTGGTTTTTAGATGCTTTTTTTTTATAAAAATTACTGCACTGATTCAAAAACATGAGACACTACTAAAAAAACTGTCAAACTAGCAGTGCGATCTTGAAATATCAGAAGAAGTATTCAAAAATGAATTTAAAAATGCTAGAAATTTGTTACACTTAGGTGCCGCAAAATTAATTGAGATGCACAGATAATTCAGAAAATTGAGCTATTATGATGACCGGCTGCTGTGATATCAAGCTGGCAGAGTACTGCGAAAAAAAACCAACATTTAAAATAAAATTTAAGTACCAGAATTAGGTGCTATATAATGGTGTGCCTTTAATAAACCAACCTAAAAATTATCAAATAAATTCATCCAACATTAATCACTGAAGAAAAGCTTAATTTTTGTGCTTATATTATATTATAATAGTTTTTATTTCAAAATTAATCTGCAGAGCGTGATATCATGGCAACAGTAGATCATAATGACTCCCTTATTTAATTTTGCAGCATCTGATTTTGAGCATATATATATATTCAATTTTGTTAATTTTGTTTGTTTCAACGATTTTTATATCATGAAAGTCTTACTTACCCCACCACTGAATATTCGTGGCAAGGTATTTTAACACGTCGAATTGCCGCTATTATATGGAAACCTGATGAGTTGACGACGGCATACTCCTGTTATATGTAATACAGAAAAGACCTCCGATTTTCCACCAAACTCGTAAGTAGGTTCAGACTTGTATAAAAGATTTCTTCTCCATTCTACCGAAAATTAAAAAGTAGATCTGTATAAATTCATTACTTTTGAAGTGATAATGTTAAATTTCATAAATAAATTTAACATATTTCGTTGATGATTTAGCATCATAACTCTTTAAGGGCCATAAAGCAGCAGTTTATAAAAAAAATCTTTATGTAATTAAATGCTGTATTTTATTTATAATGAGTCGTGTAAATATATATAAAATACAGGATGAATAAGAATTCGTTTAGATAAATCTACTGAAAGAAGGGGTCCATTAACAACAATAAACGGATATCTACATCCAATATCTAAAAAAAATTTATTTATATATGTGTTGAATAATATAAAGTGTTATTATTAGCTAAATTTGAGCTGAAATTGTAGCGAATCTAAGTATTTTACGAATAGATGAATAAAATGTTTCAATCAAAAATTGTTTGCTTTCAAGAAACAAACATTATTGTTATTTGAATGTTTCTTCTATCTCGCATGGCTTGAAACTTCGGTCTTGTATCTAGTGGACCAAATTGACTGATTTTGCTCATTCACGATTTTATTCTTAAGGAGTAAAAAAAGTAAAAAAAGGATCTAATTAGACAGAAAATTCAATCCATGCACAAATGTTGATTGTGCGTCCAATACTTATAAAATTATGACTTAAATTAATGAGTTATCACATCTCATGAGTCGAGTTTAATAAAATTAATATATTTTGATATAGGTATTCTATATATCGAGTATAAGACAAATTTTCCAAAAAACTTTTCGTTTCTAATACCCAAAAAATTGTTGAAATTGAGAAATTTCTTTTGCGTACCGATAACCCTTCGCTGAAACTTTTTGATCCAAACAAGAAACCTTTTTTCTCTTATAATATTTTAATCGAATTTTTTTTTTTAATTTATATAGAGGTACAATTTTAAAAAATTTAATCAATGTCTAAATCATAAAAATTAATATTTAATTGCTAAGCTACCAGTTTGAATTTTATAACGATTATAATAATCATACATAATAAAGGTAGTTAATTATGCAATTTATTAAGGTGTATAAAATTATTTACAAATAATAAATTAACGAACTTTTGTAATTAACACAAATCCCTGAATGTACACAATAAACCTATCTAGTTCAGAAATAGATACAGATTATTTATACTATGATTCAATGATATTTTTGATATACCATTTTCAGAAACTAATGGTAAATTGATTTCAATTTATTGCATGCTAGTTCCATTGCACGTCAGTCAATCAGTCAGTATTCTATCTGTAAATGGGGGGGGGGTAGATCTATGAACCCTTCCAAGCCATTTTAGCCTCCAAAAGCAAAAACATTATTATAATATCTTATATATGTTACTCGCACCAATAGAAAAATACAGAGACTTGGGCGAGGTAAAATATGAAGCTAGCCAAGCCATTCGATTATTACAAAAGATTCATCAAACCCTTAACAAAATAAAAGAAAATTAATGGAAATCATTTTAATAAAATTGTAAAAGAGGTTTTAAAATAACAATACAATTTTTATGTAAAATATTACGATTTTGTGCAATAATAATTATGGTTTAAAATTTAAATTTACCGATTCAATTTAAAAAAATATATATATATATATATATATATATATATATATATATATATATATATATATATATATATATATATATATATATATATATATATATATATATATTTGGAAATTTTATAGGTTGCTTCGAGTTTTCTGTTTAGTCGTTTAGACTTTATGAAAATATAATTACCAAAATTATAAAAAACAACTTTACAACGGAAATAAGAATGAATACACTATTGGGAAAGGAAAATAATAATTATACTGCAAAAAATTTTACAGAAAAACGGACCTTTGTGTTTTTGTTAATTTAAAATTGTTTCAGATTTTATTTTGTCCTTTAGATTGCAATTTTCTGCATGTGTTAATTACGAAATTAATTCTGAATATGATAATTACGAATTCTTAATTATTTTTCTAGATGATAAAATAATTTATAGATTAATGGATTCTTTTACATTAATTTTAACTAGTTTAAAATTTTCCACTTGCCAAAAACAGTCTTTATAATTTTTCAAACAGAAATCCAAATAGACGAGAGGATCACAGTTATTATCAACTGTTGACGGATATATTTTTTGTAAAAAGAACAGTATTCGTTGTTTAAACAATTACCCAATAACAGGATAAATTTTTAACTGTTTTCAATTTTTTGTACTCGTTTCCACACTACCATTGGGGTAGGGCACATTAGTGCGTTTTTTTGCGTGATCTCCCCTATAAACCTAATCCACGATTTTTAACCAATTAACACACCTTAACACATTTAAAAAATTGAAAAAAATATTGAACGTTTCCATAAAAGCTAGTGAATAGAAAATCGACAAAGATGGTTTATAATTTGGAATACTTTTACATTAATCAATATAGTAAATAAAGCAACAAAATATTTGGGTTGACGTTAGATATGAAAGAAAACGGTTTTAAGAATTCACCAACTTGACTTGACGAATTATACGAGATATTCAAACCAGCACGAAAAAAAAAACATCAACAAAAGTTAACGAACTTATACTGTTAACGTTAGAATCACAGAAACTCCACAGTTACCGAAAACATTTTACAAAAATTTATTAAAATTTCAACAGTCTATAATAAAATTAAAAATTGTTGACTACATCTCATAAAATTTACAATCTTAATTCAAATAAAATTGATTTGTGAAATAAAATATAAATTATTAACCTCAGTAATTAATCTGTAATATAAAATAAATTGGTAATATCTGATATAAAATTTAAATTAATTATCAGAAATACAATACAAATTTATAAAAATATAAATAAAATAAAGTAAAAATATTAATTTAAAACTAATAAGAAATAAAAAGTATTCAGTAGTTGTAAAATGCTATATTGGACAAGGAAAGGGGTAGATTAGTTAAAAACGGGATGATTACTATAGGACAAATTTAAATAATAATGAAAATCTGTAAAAATTAATTCGAAAACAAATTTACTTTTTATGAATTATGTAATAATTTAAAATATCCAACATTTGAATAGACTAATTCGAAAATAAAATGCCTTAAAAAAGTAATCAGAATGGTAATCTAATGGCTTTAAATAATAAACAAACATAAAATTGTAATTTAAATACTTTAAGTAATGAAAAAAAAATTAATTAATTAAAATTAAATTCAAATAAACTAAATTAAAAAAAAAAAAAAAAAAAATAATAGGTGAACAAATTTATTGAATTTCAAATTATAGTGGGGAGGCCGGGTGAGTCATTTTATAATCACAGAATTGATAAATAACTTAAAATGAAATAAATTGATTTTGAAATGTTGTATCAGTTGTAAAATAGGGCGGTTTGGGGAGGGTGAAATTTTAAATGGGGGTTCATTGCTATTATTGCAAAAATGTATACAATATTAAAAATATGAATGGAGTGATTCGATGACAAATTAAGTTTTTAAGAATAATCTAACAACTTTAAATAATCTGAATTAGAAAAATAATTAATTATTACAAGAATAATCTTTTTTTTATAATTATTAATGAGAACTCTAGGAGTTTTCGAATAAATTTCGATTTTTTGCCCCAATTTTCTAGATCAAATTTTTTTGTATTTTTATATATATGTATTTCGACTACAAAGTAGTCATTATCAGTATGAATTAGCTAGTTGTAATGATTCTCTGAGGAGATGCTAATACTTGAAGCTAATTTGGTGATGGTCTGAATCATTGCAACTAGCTAATTCATACTGATGGTGACTACTTTGTAGTCGAAATACGTATTTATAAAAATAATTTGATCTAGAAAATTGGGGCAAAAAATCGAAATTTATAATAATAATCTAAATTAACATTAAATAATCTCTCAAGTGATCAATCAAAATTTAAAACCCAACACGAAAACTATTTATCTAAAGAAATTATTTTCATTATATGCAATTAATTATGTGAAACAATTTATCCAGATTTTAAATTCAAGAGGGGGTTAGAGGTGTTAAGTTTTGTCAAAATTTGTAAAAATATCAAAATAAATAACTTACAATCTAACCACCAACGTTTTTACCACGAATTGTATATAAAACACTGCATCAATGTTAACAGCTTCTAAAACACTTCACTAATATCACTTCACAACTATATAGGTCTATTTTTATCGATAAAAAAGGGCACCCATTTTTCACGTTTTGTGTAATGTCTACAATTTACTACACTTCACTACACTTCACTTAAAAGTAGGAACGACGTCAACAAGCAAATTTCTTTATTCGATAATTAACTTCATTAACGAAATAGCTTCTAGAATTTGCCTGTTTTTATCTTTTAATATATTTCGGATTTATCCAAAAAAAAAATGTAAATTTTTATGTATTAATTTCAATATATTGTAAAAATTATTTTAGAAAATTTATCCTAATTGGAATGAAAATACATTACAAGATTAATGTGATGATCTTTGACACATGACGGACGAAGCATCATAATTTTGAATAATTATTAAATAATTCAATTTTATTTCTTGAAAATCAATAATTTTCTTTTATAAATTTTGAACAATTTTATTTCTGCATAAAATATTGGAAGTTAAAATGAAAAACGATTTCGCATGCATTTTGAATTTGATTATTTATAGCATTTAAAATGATATCAATTTTGATTTCATTTTATTTAAAAATAAAAATTTTTTATCTAAAATTTTTTTAAATTTAATTCACAGGTTTGGGTTTTTCCTCTTCGAAATGAATGTATTTCAGACCAAAATTAATGGCACATAATTTAACATATGTCAAGTCACAGTTTAATTTCGATAATCAAGATTCGTTCAAAATTCGAATTATATAAAAACAAGTTTTTTTAAATAGATTCATGTCGGTTAAAAATTTTCCAAAATTTCCCAATTATTTTCGATACCAAGGAAAAGTAATGAAATATTTGAAATACTTATGTAAAAACATATTGACTCTCGGATTTACAAATCGATTTATATATGTTATTAAAGCTCGATATTCGAAAAATGTATTCAAAAAACATACCCACACCGGCTTGGTTATCGC
Organism: Chrysopa pallens; assembly: GCA_020423425.1. Classification (NCBI taxonomy): domain Eukaryota; kingdom Metazoa; phylum Arthropoda; class Insecta; order Neuroptera; family Chrysopidae; genus Chrysopa; species Chrysopa pallens. The sequence continues at coordinate 12,494,462 of CM035594.1, forward strand.
CGTCCCGTATGAAAATGTATGAAAAGAATCGAAATCCATATACACAGGTATTTTTTTCTCAAAATCGTTATAGAAAATTTAATAAAATAATAGAAAATTCTATTGATAATAACTCTAGTTTTGAGTTCGAACGAAAATAATAATATTTATCGATTTAAAATGAGAACGAAAACCCGAGGCCTCAAAGTTTCTCTGTTGTAATCGTTCTCATAATTGACGAATCTCTATGGATCAATATCTAACTCAGTTTTCGAAATATTGATAAAGTTCCAAAATGAAAAATAACTCAATAAAACCTAAAAAATATTTACTGAAAAGTTATGTGTGAATTTTTTTCCAATAATTATAACTAATCCAAACCTACTGGGGCCAAGTATACAATACAAAAAAAAAATCCCAAACATTTAATAAATATAACCACCAAAAAAACGTTATAACATTAACAAAAATTCTCAGATAACTCTAGCGTTGAGAATCAACAAATTATCTCGAAAACTAAGAAAAACTTTAAAAAAAATCCTTTATTATTTAGAGATCGTTTAGAACAATCGAAATCAAAATCAATTACACTAAAATTAAAATTGACCGTCTTAAAACCATAATTATTTTACTTTAATTCACATAAGTATGTAAACATTTTGGAAAAAAAAATATTTAGAAATTAAAAAGAAAATAGAAAAGTGATAAAAATACATTTCAAATTCAAATTAAACACTTTCAACCAGAAGAGATCGTGTTTAACCATACAAATTATGAGATATCGAAATTTTAATCTAAAAAATTGATCATACAAACAAGTCGATTCTTAGTTACACTAAAGTATACAAAACTTTTATTTTTTTCTATGGAGCCAAAATTTTTGAAAAATTTATTAGGCCAATCTAAAACTGATGTGATTCTTTATTAAAATGCTGCACAATAATAATAATTTTGGTATAATTTTGATCGTTATTAAAAAAGACGTCACTCGTGGTTGAAGCCAAATATCGTTACGTCTTAAAACTTGTATAGGTTCAAAAATAAAAAACTTCATTTAATATATTATTAATCAAAATCTGTGGAGTAAATTTTTTGAAATTTCAAATAATAAATGTTTCAATTTTTAAATAATATATCAAAATGTTACAATTTTAATCAATTTTAAAAATCAAATTATTGCTTCCAAAATGATTTTACATTAAATGTTCTAATAGAAACAAATTTACTCCTGAAATATAAACTAAAATTATTTTATTAATGGTAGAGAGCTTTAATTTGTGGTATTCCATAGTATTAATTATGTTAGGTGGATAAATAAATTTACACACTTCAATTTTTTTTTTATTTTGCTTAACCACTGTTGAATATGGAGTAACATCCGAAACATGTCGCATAATTAGAATAAAATAAAGTGGTTAAGCAAAATAAAAAAAAAAAAAAATTGAAGTGTGTAAATTTATTTATCCACCTAACATAATTAATAAAATTATTTAATTTTAAACAAATAAATGAATATAGTCAATAATTTAAGATGTCAATCGAATTGATCCCATATCGGATCTATATTCGATCCAAACTGGATGTGTTCCAAACACACCGTCAAAACTTTTGGACAATCAAAGAACGAACGCATACATGACCCAATCATAATGTGTTCTGGATGTATAACAAATACACCGGGAAATTTTTTGGACAACCGTACCGTAATTATGGCCACTATTGAAGACATACATACAAATAGGCAACTATCGATTGAATTCGATTAAACAAAAATCGTTCAATTCATGAGTTTTGTCAAAAATTGTTTTCTCAGTATATTAAAATTCTTTCAATTACATTTATTTTTTGAATAAAGTCAAATCTATATTCAAAATTATCTAAACTATATTCCAACCAAAAGCATGGGAGGTCAATCAGAAAGCATGGTTGAATTCGTTAATTAATGAAGAATCAAAAATATCGAATTTAGATGAAAATAAACAAAATAATTTAAAAAATAAAAACAATTTTTCGAATAGAATCTAATAAATTAAATTTTTCTTACCGATTACAAAAATTTGTATAAGATGACTTTAGATCACAACTGTTTAATTATCAAATAAAAAAATGTCGCCGTGTAATCGTGGTATTGCCACTGACTTACAAGTCGGATATAGAAAAATTCAGACATGCGTACTACACCTACTTACCGACGATAGCCAATCGCCCGTCATTTTATTAAAACTTTGCACAATTACAATAAAGGTAGTTTTACATTCCTATTATGTATAATATAATCATGTGAATGCGCAATAAATAAATACAAAAAGAAAGAAATATAGCTTATATTAGATTCAATTAATTATATATTCTGTATATACAGAGCGCTGCATTTTAATTACATTTATTAGTCCGTAGTTAATAGCAACACTACATTCTGTGTCATAACAAAGTATAATAGATATAGATACAAAAATTTCACATAAAATTTTCAAAACCTGTTTCTTCGCCATTTACAAAACTGGCGAACTTATATATAGTTCACAAAACAAATTATTCGAATATGTTAGCAATTTATTTATTAAAAGGCTTTACGTTATAAAACAAAATCGTTGAACTACGAAAACGTTTATTACTTCATATTTTCTAATAGTGATACTGAGTGATATGCTAGATTTGACTTTGCATTGAGTTAAATGGAATTCGCCACACTAGTGTTTATTTTAACGTCCGTTGCAATGAGCGAACGTCATTTTAAGCTGACGTAGACCGATCGCTATAGCCTTTAATAATTTAACTGTTTATACTAGCGTTTGATAGTTCTAACTTGATTAAAATTCTTAGAATTAATGAAAATTATATATACGCATTTAGTGAGTTCCACTATTGTTAATTAAACATTGTTCAAAATTGACTCACTCAACGCTTACTTGGATATTTATTTAAACAACGAACACTATGCCTCATTTTTATGAAAGATTTTTATGCTATTTTTATATTGGTCCGTTGATTTCAACGGATGCTAGTATGACATATTTTAAAACGAATTTGTCTAATCGGTGTTATGTACAATACAAAAATAGACCAACCATTGAATATTAATCCTGGTCTGATAGCTCGTAACTTACATAATAAAATTCTAAAACGGACGTCATTTTCATTGGACGTTGGCAAGTTGAACGTTGGTGATTAAGTATGTAACCACACACTTAATTGAAATATATGGTAATTGATCTCTATTACAAGTAAGCGCATATTAAATATACTCATTTTCTAAAATTATCTATTCAATGACATTTTTTATTAGAACATTTTTGCATTTTGGTGCAGCTGTAGGTTTATTTACGAAATACCACTATTCGCAAAAATACCTCAAAACAAAATCTAGAGAATGTATGAATGATTTTTATATCCAACTGAATTTCGCTAGTTTCGCTAGTATCGATATCTCATTTATACATATCTAACTCTGTAAACAAATTTTATATGTTGCCTGTATTTATATATATATAATGTTGCTCTGTTACAAATATTAATAACTTTCAAGAAACATATTTGTATTTCTTAATTTCATGTACTTTGTTTTTGTTGAATACTAAATTATTATTAAGTATAACTTACTAACTTATACTACCCTCCCACTCCTCATCATTGACTAGGGAAATTCAATAATTTCATCTCGTGATCTTCATTTAAATGTAATTTCATGTTCATAAATCGAATAAAACGTTAGATGGCAGTAAATGAAAATATACGTCAATATTAGTTTGACGTATGCTCACTTACGCGTTAAATATAGTTTAATCATCAGCATCGTATTAAATGTAATAAATAAAATATTTGAATTTAATACATATTGTTTAATAATTTCTAAAACAAATGTCAAATCCTTTTTGATATTTATTTATATTTTTTTATGGTAGTAAGTACGGACAAAAAACATATAACTATGAACAAGCCTTTAATGAAGGAATATTAATAAATTGATTACATAAATTAATTGCCAAATTAATATACTTAACCTCATAAAAAATATTACAATGTTTATGTTTGTCAGATGATCAATTGGAAAAAATTGTCCGTATTTTCCACCAAAGAAGTATAATATAAATTTAAGTAATATAAGTATTATAATTAAATTATTTAGTGAAGTGCTTTGGATTCATTTCTCAAAAGATTTTTGTTCATTAAATTTTTAAAGAAAATAATAATATAAAAAATTCAATATTTTCAGAATATTAGAATTTTGAAAAACAATGGATTGAATGGAATTTTAGGATGAACAATGGATGTATATTTAAAAATGAGCCGTTTTTCGTGATGATCAATTTAATTCAATGAGAAATGAAATGTTTCGCCTTTTATGTATATGATAACAGGAAAACATTGAAAATGTGATTTTTAATAAAAATAATTATAAAGATAAAATTTTGTGTATTATTTTTTACTGATACTGATTTTTGGTTTAGTATATCTTTTTATAGTAATTCAATATAAATTTAAAATGACACATTAAGCATTAGTGTTAAGGGAGGGGGGGCTTAAGAAAACAAGTAGGCTATGTGGGCTGGTGATGAACACACGATGAACGTTTCTAAAACGGGAATGAAAAAACAACAATGTGTTTATTATTACGTTTATTTTTTAACCTTTTATTTGTTTTTATCCTCAACACAAAACGACTGAAAAGTTATTCAGTTTTAAGTAACGAAAATACGCGTCGAATGAAAGTGATTTCGCATTCATATAATTATTTGTTCTCGTGATAATCGGGTGGTAAAAAAACAACTTTCTAAAAACGATTTCGCTTCTAGTGACTTTGAAACGTAAAGATGTCAAAATTATGCATTCACGAAAGTTGCCCAATTACAAGAACTGCAGAGAAGTTAATAATCTTAATATTATATTAATTATACATTAACACATCCCTATGCTGTTCAAATAGCATACGAAAATCCTGTAAATCCTAATCAAACCTGCAATTTATGACCATGTAATTAAATACTCCCACTATTAAACCACCCAATAATATAATGTTGAATATTTGTAAATACATATTTTTGTCGGATTTTGTGTAATGTGTAATAATAATCTATTACTATGAACACCCTTGTCCTAATCACATAAATTTCGATTTTTTGCCCCAATTTCCTAGATAAAATTATATTGTATTTTTATAAATATTTCGACTACAAAGTAGTCATCATCAGTATGAATTAGCTAGTTGTAATGATTCTCTGAGATGTTACTCGTTGCTAATTTGGTGACGGTTTGCAAATTAGCAACGAGTAACATCTCCTCAGAGAATCATTACAACTAGCTAATTCATACTGATGATGACTACTTTGTAGTCGAAATACGTATTTATAAAAATACAAAATAATTTAATCTAGGAAATTGGGGCAATAAATCGAAATTTATTCGAAAAATTCTAGAGTTCTCATTAATAATTATAAAATGTCCTTATAAATAAAAAAGGATTAAAAAGTTTAAGATCCCTTTGGTCGGCGTCTATAGCAGTGCAATCAATGTTCAACAAAGTTGTCGTTAGTTCATAACCACATTTGACACCAGTCCTAATATTAAAGTGCCCGCTTTGCTTTTGCTTTTGAATTCCAAGGTCATCATTGCTAGATTTATAAGTAAATATGGTGCTAATTACTCTGAAAAATCGATATAGTTAATTACGTTAAAGTTATCATAACGTCAATTAATACGTACTAATGCATTTTGAAAAAATCAAAATATAATCAACACTTAATTATAGATTACATAATTTAGCCCGGAAGTAAAGATATGATTATGCTAAGAAAAAAATTTATTTTTTGTAAAAACATATTCATTTAATATTTAAAGAAAATAAATAAGGTGTGCATTATTGAATATCTAAAAATGGTAAGAATTAGGTAAATTATTATATTAATAATAAAATAATAAATTAAAGTTTGATAAGCATTATTAACTCTCACTATGCAGCACAATATAAAATCTATATACATACTAACCGCCCTCTCTCTCTCTCTCTCTCTCACTCTATGTGTGTCTTACCTGATGCATGCCTGCTTGCCCTCAAGGCCTAAGTATTATTTTTGTATTATTAAAGTAAAAGCTATACATTTATGCTACATTATTAATGATTTCAATAGAATGGGAGCGGTGTAAAGGTCAATCTTTCAAATAATAATAATAATAATAATAATAATCACAATATTAGGTTTAATTTTATATAAAATAAAATATTAAGCAATCGAATTATTATTATATTTTATATTTCTGTATCAGAATCATTTGGTGTACTTCATAATAAAGTAATTCAGATATTTTGTAATGAATATGTTAGAAATTATATCTACGTGTATTCAGTGTTCTAAACAAACGGTGATTTTATACTCGAAATACAGTCAACTGCTCTCGTTAATTCGAAACTCGAGGGACTCTTAAAATATTACGAATTATCGAGTGTTTGAAATTTTTGAGAGAAAATAAATAAATCTTCGAATTATTAAGTATTGATCAATTATTATTTATTAACTGCTATTATTTAACAATGACAAAAGTTTAGAGGTACATTCGTGTACATATTCATAATGTGAATTAATTAATCTTTCGAAAGAACTCTGTTATACTGGTTTGCTTCAAAGCACATTGCTGCTGCTGAGTCTGCTCAATAACTTTTTTAACAGAAAAAGTGTCTGAAATGCTTTTTCATCACTTTCGTTTTGTAGACAGAAGCTTTGTAAGGTATCCATTGATGCTTTTGCTTCCTTAACTGACACCTCTGCCAAAGGTTCTGATGTATCGTCTTCATCTTCATCGTTGCTTTTTTCATTCGTATCTGTCGCAGATAAAATTTCGCTATTGGTTAGTGAACCTGAGACAGCAACATCTTCATCCTCTTGAACATAGTCAGAAAAACTCACATCGCTGATGTCAACTACTGATTCTATTGCTGGTTCTTCATCATTCATAATTATTGGAAGATTTTTCTCATTTTCTCTTATGAAACCAGATTTTTTAAAGCAGTGGAAAATAGCTGTCAGAAGTTTGAACTTGCCTCAAAATTTATTTACAATCTTTCTGTCTCTTTCTCTCTGCAATTTTGAATTGTCGAGGGTTTGACGCCGATGAGTTCGAATTAACGCTTCGTTTTGTTACGTAGCAATGATTTTTTTGTTCGAATTACCACAAGTGCATAAAATGTATTGATTTAGTTCGAAATATAAAGAGATTTTGTTGGGAGCTCGCGATAACTTTGAATTATAGAGAGGTTCGAATTATCGCACGTTTGAATTAATGAGACTCGACTGTATATAATATGCCTGAATATATTAATGTTTATCTAGAGTTTGTAACGCGAGCAAATATCAACCACACAAACAAAATTTTGATATACGTGTTCAATAGAATCATACAATAGTCCATTTCCGTTTGTCTGCCCGTCTGTCCGTCTTTACGCTCGTCATCAAGCTTACTCAAAAATGAAAAGCGATTTGAAATTTTCATAGTGTGGAATTCTGAACTTAAAAATGTTCTAAGTTTGAAAACTAAACCTATGACCTAAATAATAAAATCAGTTCATTTGTTCCAATGGATCCATGTGATAACTCTTAAACGATAAAGTATAGAAGAAAAATTGAAAAACAAAATTTTTTTCTTTTAAAACCAACAGGCCACCTGACAGGCTCATACCTCAAAAACGAAAAGATACAACGCGCTAATATTTTGGTGATGTATTCTAGGCATAAAAAGTAAAATCATTTTCTAATTTGATCCATAATTTTGTAACAAATTTGTAAAAAAATAGTAATTTTTGTTTTCGAATAGATTATTATAGTTTAAAAAAAAAAAACGGTACCATGAATTTATGAAATCACCTGATACCGTTAATAACAAGTGTAGGAGCCAAATTTTACAAGCTGTAATACCGGGTGGTTTGCAAAGGTGTTGTATTAAAAAGTAGTTACTAATTGGAGATTATTATTCTTTATAAAAGATTATTTACTGGAATTTTTACAAACAATTCTACATATTTAAACTTTGTAAAAAGAGAATATTTTTAAATGCAAAATTGAAGAAAATTTGTATGTGGAAATTTAATTAATATACCTGCCGGTAAGTTAATTGAATTTGTGTCATTAGATCAATTTCCTATCTAAAATATTTTATGCGGATTGTTGCAAATGAAATAAATACTTTTTGAACTATAACTAATATAGTGTGTTTTTTTTTTTTTGATATAATATGTGAACGAAGTCCACTATATGGACGATTTTATAGTATGGGCACCGTGCCCATTGTCGTCAATATTTTTAAGCGTTATAAATTTTAAAATGAATTTACGCAAGCTTCAAAGAGTTATCAAAATGATATTATAAAAATCTATATCATATTCTTCTGTAGTATGTAGAACACAAACAATTCACAGCATTTGTACATTCTGTACACACTTTAAAATAAAATGTATGTGCACATGATTTGATATTTGTAATTTAATTATTTTAGTAGTTACTGTTTGTAAGTAATGAAAGTATGAATTTATGGTAATAAATGAATCCACAACAGAACGAACTGTCTATAAAATATAAATACTAATTAACTAAAAACCTAAATCTTTTTTATTGATGATTATAATATTAAATAAACTATCAGATCACATTCAATTAAAATTTAATTATCATTGTGGATACACTTAAAAAATTAAATTAAATTATTGATAAATCTGTGGGTGTAAAAGCAGTAAAAAAAACATTCTAAAATATTCAAACAAATATTGAAGTCGTGGCTTTATTCAGAAAGGAAATATCAAAACAAGAATTTCTACAGAGATGAGTCCCGAAAATCATTCGCTTAAAATCGGCCACATAAGTTTTCATTGGTGGACCTTATGAATCTGATGATAACAATATACTATCATTGAATTAAATATGCTTATTATGATAATCCACCTACTAATGCTTTAGCCCATTTTTCTGGCTTTACACAGTAAAATCTTAGGTTATACGATCGGCGCTCTTCTACGTTACTGTGCTCCGTGACGTGTAAAGATTTTTTACATCATGAACATGAAACATTTGCGTTGTATAAAATAAATATTTATTGATTATCGGTAATTATTAATAATTAATGTTTTGTAATTAGTGAGCCAAGTAAGGAAATTTAAATACTAAAAAAATGTACCAAATATTTATCATTATTTATTTTCTATTTTTTAAATATTATAAATCACAATTCTAAAACGGGACAATAAGTTTGTGCATTAACTAATTGCTTCTTAATAGTTAATGTGTTCCCCTTTGCTAATTGATTGATAAAATTATCAATTATAACATAATACCATTACGGGTCAACAATTGATTGCCAAGTACAAATTCAATTTACTAGAAATTGTGATATAAAAATCAATTTTTTTTTTTTTATAAACACAAACGCGTGTTAACGACCTCTGGATACATTTTTTGTAAAACTTGTGTACAGTATTTGTTGTCACACTCCACGCAACAGAAAATCGTACCCTTTATGGCGTTAAATCAGACCTGATACGTTTAAGGAATTTTAAACGATGAAGAAGTGGATGAGACCGGAAAAATGAGAAGGTAGAAAGCAATAGACAAATTGTAATTTGTTTATTTTCCGTATTTAGATTATTTTATTCCATATCAATTGGAAAAAAACGTATCTCATTAAAATTTGTATTCTTGGCGATTTGCCCGAAATAGGGGAAGAAATTTTTCCAAAAACTACACAGTCAAATGTGATAAACTGCATCGTTGTAGTATATGTAAAAAGATTATGCTCTTTTTTTGGAGTAAATATCCTAAATCGGGAAATTCGTTCGAAAATTACGGCGGAAGAAACATATAGATAGGAAACTAGAAAAAACACAGAGAGATGGATAGATACAAACGAAACACAAAACCGTTTAGTTAAACCAAGAACCTCACTACGCTTAGACAGATAGTGTGCAACTGGACATTAGCGTACCTAATAAAAATATTAATTAAATGTAGAAATCATAATTTTGTGATGTGACTATTATGAATAACATAGACAAGACAAACAAATCCATTATATTACATGAAAATTACCACACATTTCGTGTCGAATTGAAATGAAACATGAATTGTTCATTTCATTTCAATATAATTTATTTTTATTTTATATTTTTAAATTAATTGTTTACGCATTTCATACATACATAATAAATATTATATATCGTCTTAAATAATGTAATTTAATAGAAAAAAAAAACTAATAAATACTGTTAGATTGAGAGATAATTCCACAAATTTCATGATAATTAGCTATAATTGAAAATTACTGTTTTATGTAAACAAGTCTATTGCTTGGCAAAGTTCAATCATGAAGAATTGAAATTAATAATTGTATTTTTTTTATAGGTTAATTATTACTATTCACTAATTTGAACAACTGTGTCTTACTTAAAACGAAATAAAAAATTAAAAATTGATTTTGTTTCATTCATATTCAATACTTTTTTGACTTTTTCAAAATGTATTATTTTAATTTATTTTAAATATATAAAATCAGTATTTTATTACCAAAAATAATTAACAGATGAAAAAATATTTATGTATTTACTTTTGTTCATCGTATTTTTGTGGAAAATGTTTCCGACTAAACATATTTTAGACCCCAGACTGACGTAACGTAATTACAGACCTTGACCAATCAATAAAGTTAAGCAATAGCAGTCACAGTCAGTATTTGGATGGGTGACCACATAGCAGTACTGTTGTTGTATAAAAATAATAATTCCTTTTGGTTAATGGCTATATGGCTGAAAGTTTGACCACTTTCGGGAGAGGCATAAGATTTAAAGCCGCATCACCGAAGGTTTCATTACTGAATTGTATAAAATCTTCATTTAGCATCATTGCCACTAAAATCAATAAATTTGAAATTAAAATAATTTTTCAAATAATAAGAAGTCAAATATTAATTTAGTCCTGGCAATTTAATCATGTTTCGAGTTATAATATAAATCATTAATTATCATTAATTTATTTTAACACTTAATTAGAAGAGACTTGAAATAATTTTCTATGACAATACAATATGTATGCCATTATATATTATAAATATTATGGTGCGATAGAATTGGAAAACGTAATTGTTTTTTAAATCCACCTGTTATTTGCACCATGGCACACAATTTTTGATTTTGAAAAGAAATTGCCTGAAAATTTGTTATCGGAAATTTAATATAGCGATGCAAATATATATAAATTAAAGCAACAGCGTGGAGTTTAAATATAAGAGATTTTTGTATATATAAAGTTTAAAGTTCCCATTCCCTATTTTTTATAATTACAAGGCTGTTTAAGAAAAGTTCCAGTAAAATTAAAAAAATATCACTTTCAGCTTTCGTTTTAATTGAGAAAGAGCGATGCGCATAGCATTCTTTACATTTTTTGACATATTTATTTCAAAATAGAAAAATATCAAATAAAATGAGCTACTAATAATTAATTTGGGTAATTTTGATAAAAAAAAAAATGATGAAAGAAATTTAAAACTTATAGATCAGATAATGTTACAATTTTATCAAATACGTTGCTGAAATATTTTTGATTAAACAAAAATAAAAAGAAAGTATTTTTTTAGTTTGTGAACTGTAGATATATATTGAAATTGATTTTTTTTTCTGTATCATACTTCGAATAAAAATTTTTTTTTATAATATGGTTATACTATCAATTTTCAAAGAAACGAAGAATGATAAAAATTCACATTTTTATTGATGTTTGAAGTATTTACTTACTCTCTTTGATATAATTCTACGAACGTTATGTTTTTTATTATATTTCTCATTTCGTCGTATAATTTATACAGAAAAAATATACAATAAATAAAACAAAAGATTACAGTTCAGTTTAAATACTAAAAATTTATTTTAAAATAATCAGAGGTTTTTTTTTAAAAAAGAAACTAATACAGTTTGTTAATTCTAGTTATTTATCCATCTTGTGTCGAATTTTGTACAACCATCATAATCCAGTGAAAAAAAATCATCAATAATTTATTGAATGAAATTAATTTATATTTTTTATTCAGCCCAAAAAGTTAAATCTGCATAAGTATACATCAAAATGATTTTGGTTCCACGTCAATATTATTTTTCGTTCTACTAATTAATCAGAATGAAATCTTTTTATATTTATAATTCAACAAACACAATGACGTTCTTGAAATAATCTAGATGAAAAATTCCAAAAGCACATGCGTTTAAAAAACAGCATGGTCATTATATAAATGGTTTCCGTTTTTCACTACATATAACGAAGTGGAATTTAGACATTCTTATAAATGGAAGCTTTTGTTTTAAACATCTGAAGTTACATTTAAAGATGCTCGGAAGTAGCTAGAGTTCACAAATAGACACAGATCAACATAATAAAAGTGTGATAATAATAGTATTATAATAATAATAGTGATAATAATAATATTATATGCATTTAAACATTTTAACAAAATGTTTTCTAATAACTACTAAAAAAATGACAGTGATAGTATACCTACCTTGTTAAATTACCGATACGTATTCACTAGTACAGCCTATATACATGATATTAATGAAATATATTCTGAAGATCAATACAGATATAATTGTATCAATTTCGAATTGATGTCGCACGAACATTATTATAAATTTATAAATGCATTTTAAGTATAATAAAAAATATATATACCAAGGTAGATAATTTTTGAAAACAAAAAAAATTACAGTAGAATGAAACCAATTGGAAACGGAAGATAATATGATAAAAATGAAACGAAAAATAAATTACGATCGTTCTGAGTTCGGGAAGTAACGGGGGGGGGTAAGTTTAAAATTCGGTTTATCTGAATTTCCGGCAAAACTATTAGTCCTATGGAAACAAATTAAATGGCAAAGTTGTAGGTAAGAAAAAGATCTTCAGCTTTTGTATTCACACTTTTTCCACATAACCTCAAAATTTATGTGAAAAATTCAAATAACCGAGTTTTTGGTTTTTTATTTTTTTTCTCCGAAATTTGGTGTAAGCTTATCTTTTTATGTTCCAAATACACTATACTTTTTTTGATTTAAAATATTGATTTTTTCATCTTATTTTGAATAAATATCGAAAAACCACCCTAATTTTCAATCGAAGTTTTGTGGCTATGTCAAAAAAGTGTAAATACAAAAGTCGTAGATGTTTTTATTACCTACAACTTTGCCATTTAAATTTTTTCTATAAGACTTGTAGTTTTGCCGGAAATCGAAATAAACCGTGTTTTACCCTTAAAAAATTACCCCCTACTACTTCCCAAACTCAGATCCCCCGTAATTTATTTTTTCTTTCATTTTTATCATATTATCTTGCGTTTCCATTGGGTTTCATCCTACTGTAATTTTCTTCCACTTTTTATCATTTTTTAAGACTTCTACTCTGGTCTAATAGGATTGCACACCAAATTACAAACCAATGAATATCCTGAGTCGCAAAGCATGCAGTTTCTCATTGACAAGTTTTTAATAATCGCTTAACACTTAAAATTAAAAAAATTAATAACTTACGAAAACGAAAGCCGATTACAAACAAATATTGTCGTGTCGCCTACTTCAATTGGTTTGACAAAAAACGACAAAACAAGTGAAGATAACAACTGACACAGTTAATTCTTTAGATAATCGGTATATCATTGGATATCATTGATTATTTTTAATAAGCATTCATAAAATACTATATCCAGTCTATAAAGTTATAAATTCGTATATACTAATAATATGAATTGTAATTACCTATATGTGTTTATTGGGAAATTTGAACTAAAATTGTGGCAAATCTAAACATTTTACTAAAATAAGTTTCAAACAAATGTTGTTTATTTCACAGATAATAACATGTTTTGTATTTAAACTTTTCTTCTAAGGTCAAAAGTTGGATGAAGGATGGATCCAATGGACCGATTATGCTCCTTCATGAATTTAAACTTACTTTTTATGTTAAGAATACATCACCATTATCTCAGTTCGCTATCTCTTTTTGTTTTTGAGTTATTGTGAAGACAGGCAGACAGTCGGACGAACGCACAAACGGATGGACCACTGGGAGTGGACTATTCAAGAGTTTATATGAACAGCTACACCAAAATTTTCTTACTACATTAATATTTCAAACTTTAGACTAAAATGAATATAGTCTGACATATATGTCGAGTATAATTTTGTGAGAACTCTGGACACAGTTTAGTGAATTACATGATTAAAATTTTGATTCGTTATTTTAAGACGTTTATTGAACACAAGTAGTTTAAAACATCGACCACATACAAATAAATCCACTTAAATTCAACAAGCGCATATTAAAATGTTAAGTTATTTAATAAATAAACATAAAAATATCAAATTACCAAATTATTGGTTTTAATAATTACATGTATTTTACTTTCAATAATAAATGTAACTACTTAATTTCTACATAAATAACAATAATAATAATTACTGTTTGTGTTTTATTTTTTTTTAAAAGACGTCCAATTACTGTGAATATAATAAGTAATAATAACAATAACCTCGTTTTCAAATGTACATATGTAGAATGAATTGTGCGCTTATTATGGATAAATAATATGAATAACTTTGTATATTGTTCAATTATTAGATCAAACTGAAATATAGACTTTATAGACCAGAGTAGAAGCCTTAAAAAATGATAAATAAGTGGAAGAAATTTATAGTAGGATGACGACACCCATTGGAAACGCAAGATAATATGATAAAAATGAAAGGGAAAATAAATTAAAGGGAGTTTTAAGGGTAAAACACGGTTTATTTCGATTTCCGGCAAAACTACTATGGAAAAAAAGTTAAATGGAAAAGTTGTAGGTAATTACGAAAAATTTTGAGGTTATGTGAAAAAAGTGTTAATACAAAAGCTGTAGATATTTTTATTACCTACAACTTTGCTATTTAATTTTTTTCCATAGGACTTGTAGTTTTGCCGGAAATTCAGATAAACCGAATTTTACCCTTAAACACTCACCCCCGCCCCTTCTTCCCGAACTCAGATCGCGCGTAATTTATTTTTCCTTTCTTTTTTATCATATTATCTTCCGTTTCCAATTGGTTTCATTCTACTATCATTTTTTTTGTTTTCAAAAATTATCTACCCTGGTATATTAGAACTTAATTTGAGAAATACTTTTGAAACCACGTTTTTCAATAGATGTGGATTTCGAGTTGTGGAAGTTAGTCATTTAGATTGAGAGACAATCATGCAAAAATTTGCGATTTCGAAGATCACTTTCTATTCGATGCATGTAAAATTTTCTCTCCTCCAAACTATTTTCGATTATATGACAAAAAACTCTCGACAAATTTGAAAAAAAGTAGGACAGTATGAAGAAATGTGTTTGAGAGAAAATAGCGACACGTCGTATGGTTCTCGTAACATGAGCGACACAAGAGCAATGTTCCAATCTTAGCTTCAATTCTTGAGCTTGGAAAACTTGCCTGCATTACGAAATGCTAAATAATATTAAATACTCTAATTAGTGGTTTCACGATGAAACTATCTTGACAAGTGTACTCTTCATCAATTAGCATACAATTGAAAAATCATGACATTGATGAACCCAAGAATATCATTGGGGACTCGCCACGAATCATTATGCTCCCTTAAAGATAACTAGAGATTCCAAGTATCCTAAGGAATATTAAACTTCAAACGATGGAAAGGGGTCTAAAAGTTAAAGAACCTCAAGTATACCTATTTCAGTTTTAAAACCAACTAAATTTCGAAGGTCACAGTGAAAACTCCAAGGAAACCTTTTTTTGCTCATAATGATCCGTATATATTAATTCTCTTTAGTGTTTAAGATTACTAAAATAATGCATATAAGAAGCCTCTTTCATCTATTGTACATTTAAGGACTCAAAATAATGATGGTTAAGTTTGCTGAACTGGCATGTATTTATACCGTATTAAGAAAACTATAAATTACTAGCTGCGCCCCACGGTTTTACCCGCGTAAGTCTACATCCCGTGGGAATATCAGGTTAAAAGTAGACTATGTGTTGAGAGATATGACGCTGAATCTACAAAAATAAGAAAAATAAGAAACAGTAACTATTAACAACAAATATTATTTTTACAAATTAAAAACATTCTATATGTGTAACTTTAACGATATTTGCGGCGCACGCCAAAACATGTCACCGATTGTAAAATTTTTTTCCTACTTACTTGACACTTATCGTTATATTTTGGACAATTTACACAATATCTTTATAAATTATAGCCTATGTGTTATTCTTATGTAAAAGCTAAATTATTGTAATGTTTCATTAAAATTCATTCAGTAGTTTTTACGTGAAAGAGGAACAAACATCCACACATCCACACTCACAAACATTCGGCTTTATAATATTAGTAGGATGAATAACTTTATACATCGCAAAATGGTCGCAGTGTTTCCCACAGTATTTGTCTATAATCATCGCTTTCAAACGAATTATTAAATTCACTTTGTTCAGAGTAAATGAACAACGTATGTAATTAGTAAATACACTTACTTGTCTGTGAATAATAATATCATTATTGTTATTATTAGTGTTATTGTTATTGCGACGACCACTGGAGAGAAAAAATGAATTATTTTAACTACTTAAAATGCTTAAACGTAACTTGATATTTTCTATCGTTTTTGTCGGTGTAAATGATTTTATTGCATTTAACCTTGAATTTTTTCATTTAAGTTCTTCGTTCATAGTTTTTATAGATCTACTGCCTTCTCCTTTATCGCTCTTAAGTGCATTAAATTAAAAATAAACTCCACGAAATGTAAATGTAAATAATAAAACTTTGCTTTTCGGCTGAGCTTTTGTTCCCAGAAAACAAATCATTATATGAACTTCAGTTGAGATTAATAGCAATGAACTATTCCAAGATTCTCTGCATTGAATTCGTAGCAATGGTATGTAAAAATGAGGGAAATTTTCTGTGATAATTTTCAGAATGAATAAATTTCGTGACCATCAAAATTGTTCTGGGTTGACACAGACTGATCATGTGTTGTACTCTGGAGAAAAACGTGTTATTTAGGTTAAATTATTTGCCGAATGTGCTCTAAAACATAAATGGCTACAACAAGCTATTATGCTTTTATATGTATTGCCAACATATTGCCATCGCCTGGAAGTCTTTAATAACAAATAATACATATATTCTGGGAGAATAGACAGAAACTCTCAATCTGCAGTCGTTAGAAATAGTATGTAAAATCTTTTGGAATACTGAGGCATTTTTCATTTTTGCATCTTGAGTATTTATTCTTGGGGCAACTTTGTTTAAATGCAATTCGAAACCAGCTAGGTTTTCAAATATTACGTTGTAAAGAGTTTTTACAAAGTATAATCATTGAAATCTGATAATAATTGTATTGAAACCATGCCAGAAATTATGCTGAATGAATGTTTAATGTTCATTAATGGTAGTTAAAATACAGCCATAAAAGTATTAAAATGGACTTAACTGTAAAAGTTTTCTCATTTAATAATTATAAGAAATATGACACAAATTTAATAAGAGGGCGCTAATGAATTTTACGCTTGACTTGAAAATTAACATGTCTGGGACTAACGACATAATATTTACCTTGCAATAATCATGTTGCATGATGAATGAATAAATAATATACAACTGACAATATTTACTGAAATTTAATGCAACGCAAAACTGAAGTATTGATTGTTTGAATTTGCCTTTTTTTTAAGTAATGTGGTAAGGCAAAATTTATTCCTCTAATTATCAGCAAATCTATAGACTTTATATTTGAAAAATGTTATCAGCGTTTCTGGGTCGGATTTTCCGATTAATTTTTGTCTTTTATTTTAATATGCTATTCTCTTTAAGGCCAAGATATTGTATTGTATCATGATGACAGATAGTCGAAAATCCCTTTTCGATAATATATGAAACGAAATAAAATATTATTTGATTTTAATAAATTGGATAATTTGTGTAATTTGCTTTTGTTCATATCAAAAATGAATGATAGACAAAATAGACATTGCACACATGACACCATGTTGTGTAACAGCTGATACCATCCATAAATTTTATTTCAGGAAAAAAAACATATCGAATTGTAATTATTATTTGATAATTTATTTTATCAAAATTATATTTTATATGCATATGAAATAATGACAGAGTGGTTCAAAGAAATTGACTCAATTGACGAGTTATGTTCATTATATGCATAATGGCTATAAATTATAGAATTATGCATCAGAGAGAAATTTCGTAAAATCAGCGTATTCTCTCTTGAACGTTGGTTTCTTTTTATACGTTGATCGAAAATTCAGGAAGAACATTATGGGTTTATTTAAATGTTGGTGTTGTTTTATTACTATTTAAAGTAAACACCCAAATATTAAGGAAGATTTCTAACATCTCAGTTCGAAAAAAAGTGCTTCATACGTAAGTCAAGAAAAGAGGACCCCTTTGAAAAATTGTGGACACCACATGATGTTTCTATTCGGACTTTAAGTGTTTTTCTTGGTTTTTTACAAATCTTTATACATCATTTTCATAAATATTACTTACAAAAAAAAACCTGTTTTATAAATTAAAAAATTAGACACTTCCTACACAAACTTTTCTGACTTTTGGCTTCTGAAGAGTGGAAATTGTGAAAAAATTCCAAAGTATTTATTTAATACGATTTAATACGCCAAACATTCTACCTGCATCCAAAATAGCTTCAAATCATCAAAAAATGACTTGGGTGATATCTTAAGCGAGATCCTTTAAGTCTGGAACTGTTTGATTCTGGAAAGCAGAAGATAGCGAAAGAAATACGAAATAAAATGATACGATATTTAAAATTTATACGTACCCTATTGAAAATAGAAATTGTCATGTAACATTATTTTGGTATATAAATGTTTAGTGGCATGTTAAGCAATATTATTGTCCACTAGAACCGTATCTGTTGAGTGGATAGAGGATTGAATGTCTATTAGAAAATTTTATCTATGTCCATGAGAGTGTTTTAAACAGGTTCAAGAGATGTATATTTATATAGAATTTGTAATACGGGAAAGGCATGGGCAAGAAGCTGAGTCTCATTTTTTAATTTTTGACATTTCAAGATTTTGGAGACATCAGATAGCTACATTAGGAGTGGACAGGGAGAGATTCGATACTCCCTAAAGGTTCTCATCACCTTGATACTAACTTTAACTAAATAAATATGTTCAAAACTCTTAATTAAATTTGGAGGATCTGTAATCGCTTGAAAACTGCCAATATTTCGATTGTGATAACAGAAGGGGTGGAGCTTGACACCACCCAAAAGGCACGATCTTCACTTTAATTTAATCTACCTAAAATTTTCAGCTTTCAGCAAACTATGTCAAATCGTTACTATTGTTTACCACAAATATATTTCCGTTCAGTAGTTTTGAAGCTATGCGGATTCATCTGAATGAGTTAACTGGCCAACGGGTAGGTGGATATAGATAATTTGCTGAGGAAGTAACAAAACGTCGATATCGGAGCAAAAAAAACTTTTTTTACTTGCGCTATTGATCAATATAACTAGCAAGTTATACACATTCACCTTCTCGTTTTGATTGAAATATTACATATGTAAAATTGTGCCTTGCCAATAGTGGTGCTTGTTGTAAAATAAAAAAATGAACTTGATCCTAGTGCCAGATGTGTGTATTTTCGATAGGATTTGTACATATGAATATAGGATAGATTATCATACACCTAATGGCATTGTCAAACTGTCTATCTATTGAGTATATTGCTGTCATGTTGTGTTGCCAATATTATATTATATTTACCAATATTAACAACATACACAGATGGATAACGACAATATGTGTGATAACTTTGGAAAATTTATGCTAGTATTTCTGTGAGCTGTCGACCTCTCTTGAACATGTACAAAAAACCATGTCTTCTTTGATTGCACAAAAAAGGGGGAGTGTCAAAAGAAATGATAATTTTTTATTTATTTATCTTGATCATTTCATTGTAAAAAACGTCTTCATAGCTAGGTAAAACAGATAAAAGGATGGATATTTATAGAGGTTCTCTAAAGTGAAAAGAGGTTCAAAAATTACTGTTTTTCAGTGCTCCCTTGTCATTTCCTATCGATTACAAAAAATCTGATCTTAGATTGCATAAAATAAAGTATTTTTAGAAATACTTTGCAAGAAGGGGAATCCAATATAAAATTAGAGTTTTCTTATTTTGTCCTGAATATTTCACAATCCAAAAAACTATATCTTACTAAGTTACAGTTTTCATATCTCTCCCACTTCTATTATTTCATTTACATCAATTTCAAAAAAGCTTTCGAAGTATGTCAATATATATTATAGTATTTTTGGAGATTTTCCAGAAACGGATCAATTGAAATTTTTCAAAAATTTTACAGTAAATTTTTTGAAAGTGGTATACATCGGAACAAACATATATAGATAGGCAGATAGATAGATAAATAGATACAAATATACACACAAATAAAATACATAATCTGCTTAGTAATACCATAGACCTTGCTACGTTCGGTCAAAAATTTTACATTTCCAATCATTACCAAAACATATCTAGTGTAACATCAGAAATGAAGCAATTTCAGTACAACTATCATTAACTTTGATTTATTGCCTACAGCGTTTATTTTTAGAAATTATAGTTTAATAAATTTTTTATGAAAACATACATTTAATTTGCACCTGCAAGTAGGTTTCGACTGTAAAAAAAATTAAATAAAAACGTTGATTCAATCGATCCTTCTCTTAAATTTGGATGTGTCTGTTGAGGGTAGTGTATTTTCTTCAAATATTTTACTCAACAGTCAAATTTATAATTGCATATAGGACTTTAAAGTAAAAAACAGTACCGATAGCAAAAAATAAAAAAATAAAAATTAATAAAATACGTCTTTTGTTTTTGGCAATTTTTCTTTGCAGAAAATAAAAAAGATCTTTCTCAGAATTTATTTTCTCGGCGAATGTGCTATCCCTCTTAATATTCAGAATTTTCTTCGTAAATATTTCACTTTTCAACTAGACTATTCCGAAGACAGAGGCACAAAGATATCTTTACAATCGAGATTGCTTCATTATAGACTCTTTAATGAAATAATATTTAATTTACGACGGATTAGAAATGGATTAGTTAGAGACCGGATATAAAAAAATTATTACAAATTTTGGAAAGAATAATATGTTTCTAAAATTAATTTAATAATTTTTTGGAGCTTTATATTTTGTAAAAATAGAATTGTTGAAATTCTCAATAATCAAATTTGAACGAAATTATTTATATGAAAAATGTATTTTTATAAACTGATGACGGAGAATAAATTGAAGATTTTTCATCTGAAAGTTCCTTGAGGGCACTTGAAGGTTCTTTTGACGAGTAACAATAGCGAATAATTCTTCATCTATTACATAAATAAGTTTGATGTGAACCAAGATTTCAGAATTTAATTACTGAATCATTCATACTTGATGAATGACAATTAGAGTATAAAACTATAATTTATATGCAACAACTCTATAACATGGTTCAAACCAGTATTATTACTATCAATCCGAATTATTAGTAATTATATTTTAACCAATACAATGTGTATATACCGATTATAATACCCATAGTATACATTTGACGGCATGCATGCAGTGAAGGCCAAGTAAAACATCATGCTGTGTATATATTGGTCTAAGATCAAACATAAATTGGGTTCACGATGAACCAAATAGTTTCGTGAACAATTTAATTGTCCTGTAATAAAAACGACAGTCGTTTAACGCGATTTGACTGATTCTTATAACACTATCTAATTATTCCGCGAACGTGGCGTTAAACAGTCCGATTATTTTAGTAGAATGACAAACGACGTCAAAGATCACTATCAAACTTTTGTTGTCTAGATTTCTATATTTAAAAATAATCTTTGGAGAGTTCGATACATGATAGCGCGCAACTGGGGTTGGTCGACGCTAGATAGTTTTGTTCTACTCGTCGAAACCTTTCGTATGATATAAATTTTATTCTTCTATCTCATAAATTAAAATGTCACTTAAAGCGATACTTATAGGTAAATGACGAATACTGTGTAAAAAATAATTAAAAAACAGTATAGAAATTCACAGATATTAAAAAACATATATTTTATTATTTTTCTTTATATATTTTAATTGATGTCTTCAAAAATACTAGCTTTAACCCAAAAATACAAAAGACATTTTTTATTTGTATAAAAAATGTATAATTGTCAAAACAATATGACCCCTAGTTGCCTCCTGGCAAGATGTATTGATATCATTAGTGGGACAATTTAAAGAGAATCGTGTAAAAAAAGCTTTTGATACTCATGCGTCGATTCCTTCTGGACTATAACCAATTAATCGCTGTTGAATTGCAATCAATAGCAGTCAAGACTTGAATTCATTCAAACGTTATTTTGAATATATTTGTATGATTTAGTTCCTTATATTTACCATTGACTACATGAACGATATGTTATAATATTATATTATAGACGTTGAATAATGGTTCGAACAGCTTTTAGATTATAATATGCACACATATAGAGATGTATTCCGTCCACCAAATGCATGTAATTGCCTGTAATTACAAGTTACAAGCTCTAAAACCCTAAAACGATAGTTGTATGGATTTGAATGAGATGTTCGAATTGTATTGCACACATATTTATCAATACATATTACATATATGTATGTATATTACAATCATTACATTATTAAATGTTTTCAGGTATGTATAAACAAAAAATATAATACATACATGAATGCCTTATTTGTGCAACATTGTTATGATAGAGTTGTTCATTCATGTTCATATAACGAAGTTAATGGAAAATTTATTTGGCTACAATATGATTCTTGGAAAACTTAAACTGCCCATTTATTATTAAATAAAAATATTCTAAAATGGATGTTTATTTAAATAAAATAATAATTTTGGGAATACCTTCAGCACCAGAATATAATTTTAAGAAAAACATTGACATTTAAAATTTAATTTCGTTTCGAACTTTACATATTGGTCATCTATCATCTCCTTAACTAATTTCTTTCACCTCAAAGTTATTTAAAACGCAACGTTTCCTCTTTTCATTAAGACTTCTTTGGGAAACTAAAACAAATTTTAATAGTATATTTTCATTGATATTTAATTTAATATTGTTTTAGTGGCCTGAAAACGTTTTAGTATAAAAACGAAACGTTGCTTTTAAAACAATTTTTTATTTTCTGTTCAAATTCCTATTATATTTTTCTAAATACTCTCTCAAATAAAAATTGAGCCATAGACCATAAAACATAATGTATGTAGATTATTATTTGCAAATGAAACTAAATAGTATCCAGATTCAATCCATAGTACATATTTTACAAATTATTTTGTAAAATTGTATATATTATAACAACATACTCATTATTTAAAACTGAACTAAAAGTTGAAACTAACTAAAATTAATATTCAATGTAGTTTGTTAAGCTCAAGTGTAAAATACCAAACATAACATTCTTGTTTTGAATATAATGTGTAATATTATGGGTACAAGGGACTGACTGAAAATGAGCATGCAATATCAACAAAAATACCTCAATTATTACCACCAAATTCAGTTACTAACATCTTTCTATGTCTTCAATAAAGTCTTTGAACTACTAGTCAACGTTTTTTGCATAACTTTAACAGTGTAAATAGCTTTTATAAATAATATTCTGGTAGATGTTGTTAATACGTTTGAAAACATTGAATGGTGCTCCAAACTGGCAAATATTGGATGACAGACATTGTACAAGAATCTTAACTAACTATAGACTCGATGGGATATTTTTTTGACGATAGATAATTGTGTATGAAAATTTGGCAATATGATAACAATTGGTTATAAAAAATGTTTATAAAAGCCAAGCTTTTAATGTATTGTAAGCATCAATTTACTTTGTGCTTAGAGTTTTCTTACGTTTAAATTTTCTGCCTGGTATTTATGTGTTGAATCCTTCTTTTGAATTTTTTTTCTAATCTTATTATTCGTTTATTTTAATATTGTTGTATTTAAAAATAAGATTTATTTATCCTTTTAAGAATGTGTAATTTAATTTTAGGCGTTTTGTTAAAAAGCAAAATTGAATACAAATTATTGGCTTAACAAAGCCAGACACTGTAAATCGATAAGCCCATTTTCGTTAGTTTACAAAACCACAAAAATGTCTACATCTATTAAATATGTAGATTTAAAACTCATTCATAGCAAGTACATATTTACCAGCCTATCAAAAATATAATGCTATGCTATCAGCTCAATAAAAATTATTATCGAGAAATATTAGTTGGTAAACTTGAACGTTGAACGTATAGTCGCAATAGGCCCTGGAATACGATGTACTGTAGCGATCGTATCGATGGTGTGCTCATCACTTTGCTTTATTGCCTTATTTTTCCAAATTCAAAAATCAAATACCCAGTTTTTTGGGCAGGATAGGCCCAGTAAGCGGGTGTTCATGATCTTCAGCAAAGTAGATCTTGAACGAAAATTACACCGCACAGGGAAGCGAACAACAAACTCGTTGCGCTATTGCTGAGACACTCTGCCTCCCGCATTCTTGTTACTTCCCAGAAATATTCAAATACAGGAGGTGGAATAACTGCTCAGTTGAATAAATTTAATTAATTTCATTAATTGTATACTTCATAATAATTATTAAATTATCAAATATTGATTGAAATTATCAAATGTCATAATTGTTTTCAATAATTTTATTAATAAAACTATTTAAACACTTAATCATAAGTGTATTAATTGAACGAAATATTCAATTGCACTCACTGGGTCCAAAAACAGAAGTGGTAAATGGAATGTATACAAATTTGGTTGTTGTTTACTCAATTCCAGCTAGTGACTGCAATGTGTAATATGAATATGAATGTTTACTTGTTAGTGACTATAGTCGGTATGGTATCATGAAACTATTATTGTACTCCATTGTTTTGCACGGAACTCTACTATATCGTATGGCCGGTATAGCATAAAATATACAATATTCGGAGTATATAAAAGGTACATCTAACAAGCTTTTACCAACTTATTTTACGCACTGAAGCATTCATTCAAATTAAATTTTAACCTAAAATAATATCAAGTTTGTATATATTGTACTTACTATACACATATGAGAGTATATATTAACAGTTTTATATTGATTTTGTTGTTTTTAAATTATGCATTTGTATAAAATATTATAATAGAGTATATTAAAATGTAGCTTAAGTTAGTTTGTAACGCTTCAAAATAATAAAGACAATAAGAAAGTTTGGAAATAGTATGCGAATTACAGAGACGGAAGGATTCAGCCCTGCACGTCATCAGCTGTTATGCATTTGAAAGGGGTGATAATTGATTTGGATCAAAACGGTAACAGTAAGAATAAAAGTTGTAGAGCATAAAATTTTACATAAAAATAAAATTTTACTTATTAAAAATAACTGAGCCAGAACGTTTAGAAGTTTTCACATTTACATTTCACAAGGACAAAGAATGTATTTTTTGAAAATTTGTATGCTCTACAAATTTTATTTAAATTTTTTTTCAAACTCTTACCGTTTTGACCCAACTCAATTCGCATTCGTTTCAAACGGATGAAATATGATGACATGTATATAGAAAGATCGTTACTCAAATCTCCCGCGAGTTTTTAGATTTATGAAGGTGTTCATTAAATGATAAAAATGAAGGCGTTAAAATTTTTTTTGTTATTTTTTCTATATAAACAAAACTAAATCGCTAAATGTGTTAAAACAAAAATAAGAGAGAAGAAATTGTTATAAAAAAATATTTTTTTAAATTAGATCTTTTCTTGTTTTTGTTATATGGGTCTCAACATCTCAAACAAAAGCATTTCAGTAATTTCATTGGTGAGATTGATTTCACAGTTTTCAATTTCACATTAGGTAATTTTGTTATTCAATTTGTGGTCTACTACTACTGGTTGAAAAAAATTGGTCGGAAGTATAAATTTGGCACACTTATAGTTGCACATATAAGAGGTGTGGCTTATTTTACACCCACTACCATGCACTCGCATATATATATACATTTATATATATATATATATATATATATATATATATATATATATATATATATATATATATATATTGTTTTGTTTAAAGGCAGCAAGATTCACTTTTGAGGGAATATGGTCGAATTTTTACCGCTGTAACAGAGTTGGTATAAATGAATGATTTCTTTCAATAATTCGTTAATTAACAATTATATCTTTGCGGCTTGATAAATTTATTTAATTATTTTTGCTTTTAATCCGTAACAAACCAACCTGAATGTATTTTAATAAAAAATAAATGATCAGTATGTCTACCTACCATATGGGGATAAAAGAAAATTAAAACTTTTAATTACTAGAAAAATTGACGGAAATTTACAAAATGCAAAAAAAATGACGTTTTTTATATTATGTAAACTGAATGAAACGTTTTTTTATATGAATCAGTTAAAAAAATGTAAATCATAACCAGTTACAATGATTTCTAAGGAAATTAGTTTACCTTAGAAGGTCAGTTACATAAAACTCGTTTTAAATAATTCAAATATAAATAATTATTATTAAATGTTGCAGAATGTTAATGTATTGTATCCTTATCATAATTTACAACTTTACTATATAGTTAGTTAATACCTTTAATTAAAATTTATTTTACAAACTTATTAATTTTCATGATAAATTTATTTATAGCTATATATATTTACGTATTTATTGAAAATGTTACCACATTTCACTTTTTCCGTACAATTAAGAAAAACATTTCGAAAATGAATACGTTCATTTATATTTACATGGTAATTATGCGTCTCAAAAATACAATAAAGTATTTATTATAAAACCCTTATGTGGGAATGTGTTTATGACAGATACCTTTACAGGCTTATTTAAATGTCATGAAACTTTGTATGCACACTTTTGACTTATGCCATCCTTATGTCGAAGATTTGTTTCCGAAAACATAAACATTTTCCAATAAGTAGAATCGCTTTCAAAAAGATGAAAGAATTGAATCGTTGGCAACGAATAAAAAAAGGTAATTGATGATATGGAAATTAATTATAGAAGTTTATAAACTAAAATTATTTTTTTCCTTTTTAGTTCATTTTTTTTTTGAAGACTGTTTCATTTTTTTTTAAATGGGTTAAAAAAATTCAATTTTGTATTTTAAGTAAATTTGACTCTGTGGTAATTGAAGATGATTGAAATATAGAAAAATTTTGTTGTATATTTGTAAAGAAGTGTTTATTATTTCAAAATAAAATTTCAATTTGTCAAAAGATATTTTTGTTATCCTTCTTCAATGTTCGATAACAATAATATATCAAACTACTATTATTAATGGTATGCAAGGGATATTACAGGTTTAAACATACAGAGAAAGGTATTACCATTACATGGTCACAGGCTTAACAACATTTTCCAATCGTAATACTTTCTATTTAAATACAGATTTTAGTAGAAATATTGCATGGATTTGTAGAACATACTTTAAACCAAATCAAAAATTTTGTTGAACTTAAGCTAATCCCTTTACAGATTATTGAATATCGATATTTTAATTGCAATGAAATCATTGTCAATTTAATTCGAATAACAACACATCATTGGTCATCGTTTGCACGATAAAAGTAGGTTAGCTTGTAGTAAAAATGGTAAAAATGAGTATAATTTATGCCTGACACTATAAAGCCGTACTGTCTGTCTATACTGTTTGTATAGGTTAATCACATACTACTACACTAATCATATATATGCATATCTCACATACTGTTAAACTAGTATATTTTTTCACATATAATTGACTATCTGAAGTTTATTATCATATACAAAAAATTAAAATTTATTCAAAATACTCCCAAAACGAAGAATATTTTGTTTAAGCCCACTAAATATTTTTTTGTTACAAATTGTTACAAAAGATATTGATGTCTTAGAAAATGTTTGTAAATATTTTTGTTCTATATTTTATCAAGTGCGGTTGTTTGTGTTTGGCAGACATTCCTATTTAGCAGGAAGTGACAAGTGAGTCTCTTAGCATATTTTGATATCATTTATTTTAAATAAATATTTAGGAATATAATTTTATCTCATGTATCATAAGATTTCCTTGGTTTTTAGAATAGATTTTCTGAATCGCTCTAAAAATTCAACTGTACAACGGTAACATCAGCATGTTATAGGTCAAACAAGAACAGGCGATCTTCAAATCGACTGCGCCACAACAAAGAAGTTTCAATATGAATTCATATAGAATAATATACAGCCTCAATGTATTTAAAAAATCAATAAATTATCTGAAGTTCAAATATTAGGGAAAAATCAAATATTAAGGAACGTCTCGAGTTGAAACAGAAGTTAATATGAAATAGGACTTTTACTAAATTAACAATAGAGGTCTAGATAGATAGGACTGTCGGTACTGTCAAGCCTTAAATCTGGATGAAAAATGCTGGCAAAGGACAGATGTACTTTAGAGGTGAATTTTCGAATAGATCAGGGACCATCCCGGGTTTTAGTATCAAATAAATATTTTTGTTTAAAAAATTATTTTTAGATTGGAAATATTTAGTTGCAAAATACCAATTGTATTTTGCTTATGACGTAATAACACCACATCTATCCATCACCATTATGGAATTTTCCATTTCACAATAGTAACAAACGTGCATACCCAAACACATAAAGTAAATACATACTACATATATATGTATGTATGTACACAATTCCTGTACAATTTCATCAGAGTATCGAGGTACTTTGATGTTGATGCACATCACAGACGATGAGAAGCATTCCAATAAACTGTCCTTTGTCACCCGAATAATAATAATAATAATATTCTATACATTCAAATATATACAACTGACTAGAGGTACTATTTCAACACATGGAGGAGACTGGTTTAGTTCGAGAGCCATCTGTTACGAACACACTAGCTCAATTGAACATCGAACTCAGTTCTTTAGACACAGGCGTTTATAACAGAATCAATCTGAACTTATATTAGAAAGACATTATACTCAAAATGAAATTGGTGGAAAAGGGATTCGAAGAAGAGGACTACATCGAGACATTAGTCATGTATTATAGCCGGAAATTTTCGAGGTATACACTGTGCTTCCAATGAGTTGAAACTGTATAAATTTCCAAAATAAAATAGTCTATTTAGTTTTAAAACAACCTCCAATTGGAAAATTCCAACTTGATAGTCTAAGAACGATTTTTCTAGTATTATTTTTTGACCTCGTTATTTAAATCTTATTATCATCGTTGTTTTTGAAGTGAAAACATTTTTTGGCACGTTGGGCATTTTTTGGGATGGGAATATACTAATGAACTCGAGACACCGTGGCCGACACCACCATCCGTATGATTAGAATAGTTGCCTTTGAGCTAAACAAAACTCGGTTCAAACCCTACTGCATTTATTGAATTTTATTTTATTTACCCAAAAATTATGTTTTTTTCATTTTAAGTGAAAACTTTTTTAGGCACGTTAGAAATTTTGGAAATAACTATTGAATTGGCGACAATTGTTTAAAATTATTCAATTGCAGATTATTTCTTGTCATTTACTAAATTTTAATGAAACAAACAAACATCATTAGGCACGTTGGGACTTTTTTGAGATGTGAAAAAACCATTAAATTCGCGACACTGTTAGGACATCTCTGTATATAAGTATCTACAAATATTGGACCCGTCTACACGAGACTTGAGTTTAAACTAATAGTATGAGTTTTGGAATATAATAATAATAATGATGATGATGGAAGAGTTGTTGAAATTGTGGATGAAAATTCATAAGTTTCATTCGTTTTCATATCAAAGAATACCAATTCATTAAATTTCATATTTCATGTTAAGCAATTTTTACATGTAAAATAATATGCATTATTTTTCAAATATATTTAATTTAAATATTGTTATATAATTTTTGTAGTAGAAGTTTAAAATAATGTGCTAAAAACATTTCATTTAAAACAATTTCCTGTCCAATAAAAAATACACAAATAATTGTTTAAGTTTTGACTTCTGTCGGCACACCTGGAGTGTTTTTACTATTTTTCTTTCTTGAGGATGTTTAAGTTTGTACGAATTTTATTTTACACAATGAATACACTAAACTATCCACAATAAAACGGGGGTATTCTGGTCTAGAAAATTGACAAAAACAATTTTTTTGTTGCATATTTTCATAGTTTTGACTTTCAAAAATATGCTCTTAAGCGGATTTTCCAAAATTCGAATTATTTTGTGAGATACAGCGGATTTTGTGACGTGGCATCTAAGCCGACCGAGCCTCTTTCTGAAACTTTAAACGCGTTTTTCTCAAAACTACTTTTTGAGGTAGTTGACACGATACTTCAAGTTCTATCTGACCGATTTCTTTGAAATTTTGTGAGAATCTTCTTTATTCATTTCTTTATCGCCTGGATCTTTGATTTTGAAAATTTTTTTAAAAATATGTAAAGATCGAAAAATAGGGGTAAAAAAATTAATATACTATAAAGATCAATAAACATTATTAAAAAAAAGGATAATACAAATTTTCTTAATTTTTTTTTATCCTAGTTTGAAAAATACCTAAAAACTAGGCTTCTAGGCCACAATAACCCCTTAAATTTAAAACCGAAATAAACGACGTTTTTTATTTTATAAATACGTATTTCGACTACAAAGTAGTCATCATCAGTATGAATTAGCTAGTTGTAATAATTCTCTGAGGAGTTGTTACTCGTTATTAATTTGGTGACGGTTTGCACCAAATTAGCAAACCTAATGATGACTACTTTGTAGTCAAAATACGTATTTATAAAATACAAAATAATTTGATCTAGGAAATTGCGCCAAAAAATCGCAATTTATTCGAAAAATTCCTAGAGTTCTCATTAATAATTATAAAATGACTTTTTATGTTTAGAAAACGTAACCAAAATTTCAAGTCGCTATCTCATTTGCCTTTGAGCTATCATGATGGATGGATGAACAGGCAGTCGGAAATGGACTAATTAGGTGCTTCTATAAATATCTCAAAATTTCCTTAAACTGTTTATCCTCCTATAACTTAATTCACAATTTTTGAAAAAATTCACTTGAAAACACTATACTATTTGCCGTATTTTATTCGACTCTTCCTTATTTCATACATCCGTGTTTGTTGTTATGTCCTCCAATGAGATGACTATGTTTTGTAGGTGCCTTGGAGACATTCAGAAGCGCACATATCATCAACCATGTATGTATGCATGTCTGTCTGTATATGTTAGAGTGAGTGTTGTGTATATAGAAGGTATATCATTTGACAAATATTCCCTTAGTCCCAGTCAAATATATCCAAATAAAATATTACATTTATTGTAAAATCGATGTACCATCAATTCAGATATATGTATTTATTTATATCGGTAGAAATGTTTTTCGTTAAGGAAGTTATATACAAAAGAAAAGGTATGTTGTTCTCCACTCAAACATTGGGTGAACAAACATTGTCAATATTGTAAACAGACGAAGAATGCTATAAGAAAAGATGTTCACAGCCAACAACAATCTATGTAAAAAATAGACCATGCTAAACATAAATAAGCCAAGATAATCAAAATATAAACATACATACAGTTTATATTTTGATTACAAAATTAACATTCGTTTGGAATTTTTCGTTTCGATTATCTCGAAAAAAAAAAATATATCGACGAAGAACCTGTTTCATTGGACTCGTAATTACGTAAATAAAAACTAAATGACTTTTCAGCAAAATCGATCAAGCCGTTTTTTCTTTTTTAAGTTTAAACAAGGTGGTTGCTGTCATTAAAGGCCACTGATCACTATCGCTGTCGTTGCTGTCATTAAACGCAAAGGTTTACTTTATTGAAATAGATGCTTGTGCTAAAAATGCCACTTCTATTTCCTAGCAAATTACGTCACTAGTTACTATATCTACTTATAGGGCAATAATAATGACGGAAATACAGTTTGATAGCAAATTTTCCACGTTGCAAAATAAATCTAAAGTACATCCGCAAATTCTGGGATAACAACATTTATTTTTTTTAGAAAATTGCATAATATTAGTTTTCAAAAGTGTGTAACATTTTATTTGACCTAAATCATATATATTGCATCTACTGTTATTCTGGATTATATTAATTTGGTCGAAAGGAATTACTTGGAAATTATTAATCTTAAGCGTATGACGGCGTCCTATACTTTATACTCGACACATACACAATATGTCCGAGTATATTGAATTTAGTGTAAAGTTGGAAATGCTACCTAATATTTCGGGCATTAATACAATTTCATAGAAACATCTAATTATTCAGTTTTCGGTTATATGTCCTTCTAATTCAAAAATAAAATTGGTGATTCTAAACCTAAAATGTGACATTAAATTTGTAAATATGTAAACAAAATTGGTTCATTGGCAATAGATCCTTGAACCAACTTTGAACTATAAAACATTAAATAGAAAAAATTGTTTATTTTTTTATTTTTTTTTTTTTAAAACAACTTTTGTTTCAAGACATTTGTTTGTAAAATTTTGGCTCAAATGTAGCCCAAAAGCACATATAAGTAATAACAATACATATTATTATTATACATGTATGCATATATAACTGTATAGACTGTATATTTATAGTATTTTATGAATGCCAATAACAAATTGTCCAAGCAATAATATTCAATCATATGTTGAGTATCTTAGAAATAAACTCTGTTAGTTGATATCTTCACATGTTTTTGCTGTGTTCGAAACCACAACTTTGAACAATACGAGATTTATCGAGAAATTATGCATACTAAAAACAGACCATTAGCGATGTTACGTGCACCATCTCTTTTAAGACCTTGTAGACCTACTATAGTATATTTCAATTTTATATTCAACAAAAGTTATCCAATCTTAATAAATAACTTAGAAATGCTTTATTTTATTTCAGTGAACAAAATTATTACTTAAAGTTTCTTTAAGTGTAAAGCAATTCTTTATTATTCTTTATGTCTGTGCTCATAGTTCTTAAGAGTGCAGTATTAATATAAGAGGGTTTAATAAGAGGCAAGACATTATTTTTAGTTGTAAAATGCTAAAACGACAAAATCAAATTGATACCAAAATGAATATTACTCATTGATTGTAGTGTCTTCTTTATTAAAGTCACTTATTTTGAGCCATACGTTCAGAGACAATCTGTATAAGGACTGCAAATGAAAGCAAATGTACGTTTAATTAATATAGTACCTTTTTTACAAACCATTATTTAATGAATTTTCAGATTTGTTTGTTCATTTTATTAAACTTTACCTTCCTTGATTTGAATACCCTCATAAACTGTCACTAACAACAACATTAGCATATCATAAAACTATTACACTATATTTATACTAAATTTTATAATATTCAATAAGGGATCGTTCGCTTCCTTCGTTATACGTCCATCAATTCCCATAAAAAAGAAAGGTTCACAAATCATTTTATTTTAGTTACAAAGGTAGATATCGTTATACGTATATTAAGAAACAGGTAGGTATAAAAATTGTTTGTTGATTACCTGATATTTGATATGTTATATACAGGTTGGTCCATCAACAAAAATGCAGACCTTTTTGATCCAGAATATAAATAAATTTTGATGAATTTAACCTTTTGGAATAAGATCAATAGTTTTCTCATTAAGTATAGTATAATATTTATTAATATATTATAGAAAAGTATATTTCCTAATAGCTGCCTTACATATATTTCGTATTAATTTAATGTACGAGACATAGAAATTTGTAATTTGCAGGTGGAGTTCAATGGACCCTTTGCCAAACTTAGGATCTTTTATTTCAAATTCAATATTTTTTATTTTTTCTTGAACATATTATGTTTTTTGAGTAAATTGACGTTTTTTGTTTTCTTTTTAAGTATTGGAAAAAATTTCTTTTCTATTGTTTTCTATTTCTTTTCTATTGTTTTTTAACAATTTTAATATCTCAAAAACAACTATGGATTACTTAAAAATAATGATAAATTAAAGTTTGGCACAAGATTTCAGTCAATGAATCAAATAGAAAGCGAATAGGAACTGTTTTTCTGTGAGCGGTCTGCTGGACCCCATGTCACTTTTACATTCTTATTTGGAGGTGTGACCGCAACGGGTTAAAGATTAAATAAAACTTTCAATGGTTGAATTTATTACGATGGAAGAATAAACTATTTTGACGTGACTCTAAAAAACATATATTTTTTAGAGTTTTAATTGATTTTTACAGAACCACCAAAATAAAACTGAAATACACTAGAAATGTTTTGAAATCTATGTAGTAAAGAGAAATTTACTAAAAATGCTTATATGAAAATTTATGTTTAAATTTGATAAAAATAATCGACAAATGCCACTAAATTATAAATATTCTTGTCGCAGCTAATTTTAAATATTCAAAATTTATACAAAATAAATAGTCTGAGGAAGTACTAAAAAAATTAATTTTCTATTGCTATAAATCTTCAAGTCATCCAATTTGAGTGTTTAATAGCTCAAATGGTAGGTATTGAGTCACTGAGTATTCTTAGGTTAAATTATTTAATATGCATTTCTTATGGGGCGTTTATTTCTCCAAGTTTTGTGATAGATTTGTATCCAAATATCTCCAGTAAAAATGCATATAGACGGTTCGTTTGGGTCTAAGAAGACTAAGTGACTCAAGACCTTTCATTTGAGCTGTTATACACTGAATTGGATGAGATGGAGGTGAGTAAGGAACAGACATTTCATCTAATTTTTAATAAATAGACGAATTTCAAAATTTTTCTGTATATTCTCCAAAATCTCCGTTGCTACAAACAATTTTTATTTCCATTTTCGAGATTAATAAAATAACTATCGTCAAAATATTATCAAAGGAATCATTTAGTTATCCCCCATTTTATAAAAACCTTCTGTATATTTCTTCGTTAGTATGTTCGTTCCATTTACCTGTAATAATAAAATTAAATAACCTAACTAAAAAACACCGTAAATGGCTTACACAATTGTTTATAATTATTGTATCCGCATTAACAGAATATAGTAGGTGGACTACAAGACCTATCAAACTATCAAATTTCATTTCTATTTATAATTTAATCCTTTCCGGGAAAGCTTACATAACCTTAAAGATATTAAAAAACAAACTTTATAAATACTTATAAGGCCTAACAATTGTTTTAATTATATTAAGGCCATAGGTATTCTATAAGATTATATGTTATTAATATTAACGTAAATTATTATATAAGTCAAAAGTATAATATTAAGGCCATCGGTATTTGGTTTGACTTTGATTACTTAACTCTTTCCTCTACAAAACTGATCTTCTTTTTAATGTTATTCCAATAGGAAATGAATTCAATATTAATTGCAAAACCGATACGTGGTAACATGAAGTATCCGTTGTGCTGAAAAATGTTATTTTGAACACCTTTCAGATTTCGAAGTTTTATCGCATATGAGGTACCTGAAATAATTTTTCCATTTGCTATTTAATGATCTTCGCATCACATTCAGGACTATTCATCATTATAAAACTTTTGCTTGAATCCGAAAGGTTTCCAGCTCTTTGAATTAGCACACCTCGCATATTAATTATCCTATTGGAAAACATTGTTACACTAAACATAATGATACTATGTTTGCAGTAAAATATCCTAATAATTTCGAAAACTAATGTAACCTCTTCATAAGTTTATTCCAAATATTTATTATTGAATTTAATAAATAATAATAAACCAACACTACACACACATCCATATGGTTTCTTCCATCTTATACCTTTACCTTTTCTCATTTTTTATGGTTGTGTAAAACCTATCGTACAAGGTGGCTCATTATAAATGTGTCTAACCATGCAAATGTTATTCGGCTATTTATTGTTTGTACTAATCTTATTAGATCACCTGCCAGTTTATTGTTATAAATTTGTTATAATGTCGATAAAAGTTTCAAATTTACTTGCATTTACTACTCCTAGTTCTGTTAGAATTGGTAGTTTATGGATCTTTTGACATGTTTTAATTATTGATGATAAAAAAATCTAAAAATAATGCAACTATTTCAAAAAATATCTAAACTTATGTTAAACCTTCCGTAACCGAATGGCGAAAAAACGAAACATGAATAAATTTTCCGTCTTGCTTATCCCGCCCACCCATTCGTTACATGATTTGCTCTGATATTTTTGTAATTATCTGACAAAGCATTATTCGCAAAGTTATGTATTGTAATTATGAAAATAATTAATTTGGAAATAGTTACAGGTAGTTATAGATACTAGACACATGGTTCTGTATTAATGTTTGCACTATTTTTAATAATTAGCATTCATAAAATATTTTAAATATGCAGTGTTGTGGTAAATCTCAATAGTTTACGAAAAAAGTTTCAAACTAAAATTGTTTGTTTTTGAAATTTTCTTTTTTTAATGGGTTAACACTTAATCATGGATCCATTGGATCAAACAATTGTATATCTAGAATACATCATCAAAATTCCACTTCACTGTCTCTTTTCGTTTCTGATTTATCTTGATTACAGAGAGTCGCAAGGACGGGCGGGCTGACTGACTTACGAAATGAACATATTCGATGATTTTATGATCATGTTAGCCATCGTTTTCAAGAAACAGATGGAAAATAATGCAGAATAGCTATGACCTGCATCATTTTCGAATCAATTGTAATTTAATTTTCGAATTTTGTTGTGTTATTGAGTCTAGTTTCACATTTTGATATGAAGTATAGCAAATTCAAAAACAGTCATCTACCCTTTTTTATAATATTTTATATATGTCAAGTGTAAAGCTAAAAACACTAAACTTGTATGAGCCATTTGGTAAATGGTTGACCTTGAAATCTTGATTCCCTTCTCACAAGTATATGTGTATTTATATTATTATATACAATATGATGATGATGCTCAGGTGTGCATTTCTCTCATCAACATATAACCCTATAATACAATTTTATCATCATCATCGTTGAATCGTTATAACTAACTTATTATTACGATATCGTATCGTATCGTATGGTCGTCCTTCATTTACATTTACTTACTATGAACCTACATCATCTAAAATGTATTCTATTTGGTTTTTGTACCAAAGATAAATAATAGAAAGGTTAAAAGTAAACTTGGCACAATATAATACAACCATGCAACTTGCTCAAAATATCACAATCACACAGAATAAACGCACCAGATATCGCGAGTATACTTGGGAACGACGGCAAAAACTTCAAGAAACTATTCAACTTTTTAAAATCTACAAAATTATTGTATCTTTTGTAAAATCCACTTACACACCTATTGATAGGAATACCCAAGCGGCGATTTTTGAATTTACTCGAGCTCATCAGAATAAGATATGGAAGATTCCTCACCTCTAGTTCAGTACCTCCACCAAATTTTAGCTCTATATGTGATGCCGCACCGCACAGATCAGAATAGTAAAAATAAAATCAATAGTTGGATTTATTCGAGCTAATCATTACGTGCTGAACAGATTACATTTTACTAATCTTAGAGCGTGATGAATTTCAAAAATTATGCACCTAATCGTTAAACTAATTATATTTTTACATATCCTGTATATGTAAAAATACTCTTATAAACATTATTTTTTGGAAATACAAGGAAACAAATTCTCTTCAGTTTTTCGATTTTTTTTAAAGGAGTTCCTTAAGTAAATTACAAAAAATTGAAAAATCAAATTGTTGTCTCCTTTTTCAATAAAATTATGTGTATAACGATAGTGTGATCTGCTGATTTCAAAAACACCATCGATTTAATGATTGTATGCGTAGTTTTTGAGATATCGCATAAAATCCGCACCAAAAGGATATATTCTGTATAAATTTCAAGCGATATCTCGAAATGTATCCTCCCAGTTCAAAAAAAAAAGAGTATTATTTTTGGTTTCCGTAGACCTTTAATACCTTCGAAAATCTATTAAAAACATAATTATTTTTTGTCGAATGTTTTATAATTTTATCTCTCAAAAAAGTGCCGAGTTAACTTCCAGCTGTATATTATATGTCAGAAAGTTTCAAGATAAAACGTATATTATTGTTCTGTTAAGTTAATATACATCCTATTATGACTAAATACAACAGGTATTCAATAAAAATACGATATTTTATAAAACATCATCAATATATTTACTAAAAGTCTAAGCATGATCGAATCCAATTGTGTAATGAGGATACAAAGCAAAAAAATTTGGTTTTGCTATCATTTCTTGTGAATATCAACTTTAGAGACTAATTCTTAACTTATAAACTTAAAATTATTTACATAAAATGCTACCTTTTAAGTAATATCGTATCATTTTTATTGTATGTAACTCTAAATCTAGCGCTTTTGAGGCTGCAGTGGCAAATGTTCTTATGAAAGTTTTACGAAAATGTTCTAGAATAACAAAATGATTAATAATTTATTTATTCACGCTGATGTCAATTTCAAAGCATATCAGGGGTCTATATAACTATATCTCCGTAAATCTAAAAATGTGTGTTTTAATCTAATTCAAGGTTGAAATCTGTGTTTCAAATGGTTAATAATACCGAGATAGTATAAAAACTTTTTAAGAAAAAAATTAATCCACGGAAAACACGAATAGCCAAAAATAATAAACCATTTTTATTTAACCTTAATAATGTAAGTATATCTAAGTAAGTTTAAGTCGGCGGATGAGCATCACGCATTACTTAATTAATTTGCTTGTTTGGCGTCGAATCAAATTTAGGTATACTAACATTAATTTAAGAACTTATTAATTAAGGTTAAATAAAAAAAAAGTTAATTATTTTTGCTTTTATACCACGGTAAATAATTTTTGAAATGGAAAAAAATTATAGTAGAATGAAACCAATTGGAAACCGAAGATAATATGATAAAAATGAAAGGAAAAATAAATTACAATCGATTTGAGTTCAGGAAATACGAGGGGGTGCGTTTTTAAGGGTAAAATTCGATTTATCTGAATTTCCGACAAAAATACAAGTCCTATGGAAAAAAGTTAAATGGCAAAGTTGATAATAAAAAGAACTACAATTTTTGGATTCACACTTTTTTCACATAACCTCAAAATTTATGTAAAAAATTCAAATAACCAAGTTTTTAGTTTTTTATTTTTATATTTACAAAAGAATTGTTTTTCGCGAAAACTTACCTTTTTATGTTCCAAATACACTGTAATTTTTTTTATTTAAAATATTTATTTTTTCACCTTATTTTGAATAAATATCGAAAAAGCACTCTAATTTTCAATCGAAAAATTTTGAGGTTATGTGAAAAAAGTGTTAATACAAAAGTTGTAGATCTTTTTATTACCTACAACTTTGCTATTTAAATTTTTTCCATAGAACTTGTAGTTT
This sequence comes from Chrysopa pallens, assembly GCA_020423425.1. Taxonomy (NCBI): domain Eukaryota; kingdom Metazoa; phylum Arthropoda; class Insecta; order Neuroptera; family Chrysopidae; genus Chrysopa; species Chrysopa pallens. Next base: position 12,533,932 of record CM035594.1, read on the forward strand.
TGCCGGAAATCGAAATAAACCGTGTTTTACCCTTAAAAACTCATCGCATGCTACTTCCCCAACTTAGTTCGCCCGTAAATTATTTTTCCTTTCATTTTTATCATATTATCTTGCTCTTCCAATAGTTTTCATCCTACTATAATTTTCTTTCACTTTTTACCATTTTTTAAAACTTCTACTTTAGACTATTTTCAGTTTTTTCGGTGGTTTAATTTTTTTTCTGGCTTTAGCTATTTTTCAGCTATATAGCCATTATCCAAAGGGGATTATTATTAAACAACAACAGTTCACAGTAATGCTAGGTGGCCACCCATGCAATTACATATTGTGACTGCTGTTGCTTAACTTTTATAGTTGGTCTAAGCATATCATTACGTTACGTCAGTCCGGGGTCTTTTTTTTGTTAAACAATTTTTATTTTTAATTTTTTTGGCTATAATCTACTAATTACTTCATGCTTAATTTTTGATTAACATAACTCTTGAATAAAACCTGTTAATAAACAATTATTCACCCCTATTTTTCCACAATACTCTGTAAAAAGTTATTCGAGGTCATATATTACAATGAGTGAGTGAACAATCAATCATCCCCTGTTTTCCTACCTTAAAGGTTAAAATTTATTTTGTAAATTTGCGTCCAACTTTGTGCTATTTCCGTTCCAATAAAAAAATTATTAAAATCGGACTACTCTGTAAAAAGTTATGAGTGGTCATGCATAAAAAAATGAATGCGTCGACATGAGAACGTTGTTTTTTCATCGGTTAAAAATTATTTTTGGCGTAGGTGTTTATTAAATCATTTAAGTTTATTTTAAGTAAATGCATCATAAAAACAAAATGAAAGTCCTTTCCTGTTAGTTTTCAAAAAAATTTGTAAAGATGACTTAAGGAAGTACGAGCGCCAGGCGGTGTGGGGATTGGTATCGACTCTAGCGCGGTAAGGGGAACGCAGTAACCATATGATTTTTTTCAATATATAGATATACATTTAACATTGGCTAGTGGCGGCATTTATTTTTCTTTTAATTAATACACTTTAATTAGTCGGGCAAGTGTAAATGTTTTTGAATTAAATTTATCACTAATATATTTACTTTCATCCATAAGTTTTTTAAAAATATTCACCGACAGATTTACGAGAAAAATACGGAAATGTATCAATGTTTGAAGGTTACCCCATAAGACCAATGTTAAATTGCTCAACTTTAAAGTTAATTATTTATTTAAATGATCGGGCAATCTCCTTCAAATTTTTGGAATTTGTTTAGACATATTTAAACTTTGTATTTAAAAAAAATCAAGCCTTTTATCAAAAGTTGCCTTGGTGCTCGTACTTCCTTAAATCATACATATCAAAACTTCAATTTAAAACAGCTGTCGAAAAAATTAATTTTTCTTTAATTTATCATTGGTCAATCAAGTTTTCTAGAAACTTTTTTCGTTTTCTTCTAAAGTTCATACGAAATATTTTTGGTATATTGAAATTAGTTTAAAATATGTGACGCTTAAAAGTATAAAAGGCATACACAAAATTTTGATCTATCTAGATGAAATCATTTTATTGAAGTATTGTTCGCGACCAAATAGGAAATATTATACCAAAAACATAGTTTTTTAAGGTCTTATTATACGTTTTTTTTTAACTTTAAAAGGTACTGAATAATATTAAGTTGTGTCATTTCGTTTCGTTCCGTGAAACTCACTTTTAAACAGTGAAACATCCTAACCAGTATACCTAAATCGTAAACTGTGTTTTTCTGTCTTGCTATTGTCGTTTTTTACGATGAAATAAAAAGATTCCAAACGAAAAAAGATTTTATAAAATCGTAGTGGTAGAAGGACTTTTTAATAAACTTTGCCTAAAGCTTTTAAGTGCTTTGGGTGTAAGTTTTTCTAAAATATCATTTTCTACGGATCTTTTATTTCTACGGATGATGAAATTTATTCTTATTACATACAATATTGCAATAGCAATATTATTGCAATTATATATAGCAATAGTAATATTATTGCTTATCAATTTAATGTAGTAATGAATTATAGAATTTTAAAAATGACTAATTTACCGTCTTTTAAACAAAATTATAATTTTTTTTTTTTTGATAAAAAATATGAAAATTTTGTTCTTTTACAGGATATTAGTCATACTAATTAAAAATTTTGATTTAAAAATGCATTCAGTATATCAGTAATTTTTAACAAGGTATTATCAAAATACTAATCTAAATGAATAATATTACCAGTATTGTAAAAATTTGTAAATGATTAAAATCTTAGGTGCAGGGCCAAAGTACAATTTTTTGCAACAAATCAAAAATTTTGTGTAGTTTGTGTTGCTCTTTATGTAACAAGTCATAAGAATCTTTTGAAGTTATCAAGATGTATGACTGGTACTAAATTTTATACAGTTATAGAAAATATTATGTACAATTATTTAAAAAACCCAATTTCCTACCCGAATTTTAACACTTTATTTTTTTTATATAAAAAGTTTTTTTAAAATAAAAAACCAAAGTGTTAAAATTGGGGTAGCAAATTGAGTTTGAAAATAATTGTACAGAATATTTTCTATTATCTTAAAAGGTATTTGGCTCAATGTGAAATGGGTGCAAAATATTCAACAAATATCTATCTGAACTGACAGTCATAGTTAGAAATAGAAATTTAAGTTATTTACAGAATGTAAGAGATTAAAAGAAGCTTTGAGAAAGACCTAAAAATAAGGAAAATTTATATTCGTAGTAAATAGATACAATGAGTTATAAATTGTGTAAGGTTTTATGAAAATTAAGGGGAGAAACGGAACCTTAAAATGTAGACAAATTAATACAAAAATTTGGTATTATTGATTTTTATATTGAAAACCCTATTTGACAAATCAAAAAACTAAATATTTAATTTTTCATAGTAAGATAATTCAGTAATTTTCAGTAGTAGATGGACATGAAAATTGTAGTATTGTAGAGAAATACAATATTCGAAAAATTTTGGCCAATATTATAGTAGTAAATTCACTTTAAAAGTTATACTAATAGAAACATGCATTATTTACATAACAGATTTTTTTTACTGCATAAAATACGACTTCTAACAATAAATTATTTACTGAAATCAGTATTGCTCTTTATGGATAGAATATTTACCAACCATCTGGAAATGACATAATTCGAATTGTCTTAACATCCTTTTGGACACACAAATAACTTAACGCTGCAAATCACTGATAAAATTTATGGTAATTCTTCTATAGTTAAATTTTCGTGAGGGTTTTAAAAAATTAATCACCACATCATTGCTATTTGTTCTTTGAAATAAATATATTATATATACAAAGCAATATAATTCATTTGAATGTTATGTCTTTTTATTTTTCATTGGTTGGTTGGAACTGGTATGTGTATTTCAAAAATTGTTATGTTTAAATCAAAATACAGAAGTTATTTAATGTCTGTAAAAAAAAGAAATATAGATTTTACTGTATGTACCAAACAAAGAACTAAGAACATAAAATAATCAGAAAGTTGAAATTTTCTGTATTTTCATGAAGACAATGTTGACAAAAATATCATACATTAACTATTATCCCGAGAGTTGGCGTATAAAAGTCCTATGAATCAGAAACTTCCGAAGTTGTCCATTTTTGTCTGCATACATGTTACTTCCGATTGTCGATTTCAAGTATCATCTTACAGTATAACCCTTCGTCGGTAAACCTGGGTATTTCGTGTCCGAGCCAAAACTATGTTAGAATCAAATTTTGTAAGTTGAATTCATAGTCTGTTATACATAGTCGTTATAGTTATACATAAGCACATTACAAGCCATTTTTGACATTTATGGCCATATTTCAAAAATGATTGCAATACTTTTGTGTTCTATTCTCCAACAAACTATCCGAGTATGTAGAACGTAAATATGACCTTATATCTAAAAGTTTAATATTCCCTCGATTTTTTCAGATATCAATGCGTATATTCATAAATTTCCATCATCATAAGAACTAAGAACAAAACATAATCTGAAATTTGAAATTTTCTGTATTTTCAGAAATACAATGTTGACAAAAATATCATACGATACCTCATCATCCCGAGAGTTGGCGTATAAAAGTCCTATGAATCAGAAACTTCCGAAGTTGTCCATTTTTGTCTGCATACATGTTACTTCCGATTGTCGATTTCAAGTGTCATCTTACTGTATAAGATACATGAAGCAAATTTATTTCAAAAGAAAGGTCTCGGTGAGATATTTCCCCAGTTTCCCACTTCCTCAACCTCTATACAAAAAACTTCATTGAAGTCGACATCTAATTAAAAAAATAAAAAAATATCTTTTATAGAAGTCATTACACTATTTTCACGAAAAATATTTATTTATTTCGGTTTTGCGTCTTTCAGATATAATACACTCGGGCGTGTACTTTATCAAATCCTCGAAGTACTTCTAATGTTCGCATTTTGGTATGGCCCTGAACTCTTTTATCGAAATTGCCTTTATAACTTCCGCCCTTACACAAGTTTTTCCAGTTTTGAGGACTGAAAAAGTAACAGTGTGAAAGTCTGGTGAATACGTTGGCTGAGGCATAATTATGATGTTGTTTTAGCAACAAAAAAATTGCTAAGCAAACTAAAACACGTCTAACTTTTTTATCTGTCAAAAACAAACTAAAAATGCAAAATGGCTGATGATGTTAACATATGTTAGAGACACCGAAGAAACAAGAATTCGAATGTAAGTAGTAGACCAAAGTATTTTTTTGAGCAATTCTCATACTTCTCGAAAATCTGTTATATGGAACACACAGGTATTAAACATGTAAGAGCACATAGTAGAAAAAAAGTCTACATTGGAGAGAATATATTTTCAAATGAATATTATACACATACATAAAACGTTTTGTTCGTAAAGAATTAAGAGAATGAAAGAGATGACGGAGAAGAGAGGCATAAGAAGAGGTATAATAGTGTACTGCAGTTGGTTGCTGCACATAGTTTAAGTACCCTTACAGCATTTTAACAATTCCTTGAGTGGAGTCATAAATCTCTAAAGCAGAAATTATTGCAGACACAGGTAGACAGACGAAAGGAATGAATCTTGCTTGTATTTAAAACAACCCCCTAATAAATATTTCTTGGAAATAAACACCCAATTCTCAGATAAACTAAGAAATTATCAAGTATAATAAAAAGTATGCCTTTTACCAGGCTATTAATGATATACCATGTCTATTGTATTCTTTTTTTTTACTATAATATAAATGATGTTTATAAATTCTTATCTAAAGGAATTATATTTTAGCTAATTTATAACAAACTTGATGATATGAATCGGAAATCGATAAATATATAGTAGTCGAGAAAACGCAATTTATAATTGTTTAAACCTGTGCCAAAAATGCTTGAGCTACTCATAAGTTTTGACGTTTTCATTTTGCCATTGAATTAGTGATTCTTATAAAACACAATAAGTGCTTTCATTATCGTATCTAGTTTCCCTCTCAATAAAATCGATATCTTCTTATCTGACAAATATTGTTAATAAAATCCCAAAGCACGACCTGCTTATCGATCTGATTCAACATAAAACATGGCGTGGCCAATCTGTAAACTAAATCAGTTTGAAACTACGTATAATTCGTCGAATACAAGTTTGGCATTGGAAATTATCGAAAGATAAAATTTGCATATACGTAAAGTAGATATTAATTAAAAAACTATAATATTGAATTATAGAGATCTTCTCGAGATCTGTATTAAATGAAGGATTTAATATCCGCCACCATATTAATTTCGTAGTGGATAAAATAAAATTTTTCGCATAAAAGTTCCACATTTTAGTATATTTGGTATGAATAAAACCGCTCACAGCCTACTGATAACAACAAACGAACTGGATATTTGCCCGAAGTCGACTTTGGGCTCACACTGAACACTGAACTTCCTGATGTATGTCGATAGTCTCGAAATTGTTGTCAAGACTTACTTTCGATTTATGAAAAGTTGGTAAAGTATAAAGTACTTCATCGGGTTGCATCGTGTAAATAAACATCCTATATATATCGACAGTCAGACACATAGACGTATTATACATTCTATGCACTAGTGTAAGATTAATATTTTATTAGTAAAGTTCATATCTTATCAATAAAAACCAATAAAAGTAATCATTTTTATTATTTAATTTTTATGTGATCTATTGATGACCTGTTAGGTACATTTTTTTGGAAATTCTATAAAAATGAATTTTGATGTGAGAATCTCTGTATAAAGGTAGAGAACAAAACCAGAGTCCGATGACATATTTGTACCAATGCTTTGTTTTCATCGAGTAACATTTCGTTATTTTGTTATTAACTGAAAATTTCTAAATTTTGTGTTCGATTATAACAATTTGTTGACTCATCAATAATATCAATACATTTTTTGGAAATCGTTAGTCTGATATCTGCAATATAATTCAAAAATATGTATTATATTTTTTGAAAAACGCTTTAATTAATTATTATCGAACGATATGCGTAGCTAATCGTATAACGGCTTCATAAATTAAGCTACACATAAATTTTATAAGGAATGTATTACTGTTTCACCGATTTCCTAAAGAGGAGATTATCAATTCGACCCGTATGAATGTAATATTATTAAAAAATTAGCAATCAATGTATAAATTTAATACTGATATCAGATTGCAATAAATTGAACGTGGAAGATTTTTTTATATACAATAATTTGTTTTGTGATAGCTTATCAGAAATCACATTATCGATTTTAATACATTCAAACTGACAATGAAAATTGATTATCTATTTTGTTATAAAAAAAGACTAGCACTTACCAGCTGGGAAATTATTTTTTAAAATACATAAAAATTAGAAAAGAGATACTCAAAACATTAATAGAATTAAGTATTTTAAATAAAGAAAATAAATTTTTTGCGTATTTCTAAACAAAATGCGATAATTTTTCTCATGGTACCAGGCTTAAACGACTTGACTATAGTCTATATGATCGCTCATAATACACATATGTAGAACACCTTTTTTGGTTCAACAAGGTACTCAGCACTTTCGATCCATGAATATTCGACTTTGGTGTGTATATTGAGATCAATAACAATAATTGGCCGAACATTTTGTTTTCTAGGGACTGTTTTTGAAAATCGATTTCTCAATCTCAGCCGTAAAATAATTATTTTATTTTATTTTTTTTTTTGTTACCTTTATCTGCTCACAATTTAAGAAAGAATATTGTTTTGCTTTTGTATCATTGGCAAGGATTTCGAACGTACAAACATTTGTTATTGAGTTTTGAGAGACTATCGTAATGATTCTGCAAGACTACATCTACAAGCAAGACTCGTATTTTTAGCTAGTAAAATATCCAAATCTGTGCCTTTGAATTTTTTTTGCTTAAACTTTCTTAGGTTTTTCAATATTGAACCATGATTACTGGTCAAGTCTCCAATTTTTAATACTCATCTATAATTCAGTTACTTATATAATAATTCAGTTAATTATTAGTAAAAACCGTGCGTTCTTTTCGAAAATATAAATTAACTGATAACCAAAAATTGTGGATCATAAAATGTCACTGAAGTTCCTTTTTAATGATTTACGATAATGGTAATAATAAATTGAAAGAAGCGAAATCCATTAAAATAATTTATATATTTTGTTTTTTTTTTATAAAACATTTTTTAACGTACCTACATGATTATATATTCTTTTTAAATTGCAACTTTTATAAGATGAGAATGAAGTTTATGGTTAGTCGTTAAAAATGAATAGATATATAATACAGAAGCTAATTACGTAATCACTTTGCTGTTAACAAAAATGACCAATAATAATACAACATTAACCAACTTTACCATGACCTTAACTAACCCTAAAATAATAAAAACGTACAAAAATAAATTTTAAATTGATTCAATCTTTATAATAGGCTGTGCGCCGATTATTTTCGAGTTGATGGAATTGGAAATTACTTTTTTTAACGAAAATAATTTGTATGTAAACCGTCTATCAAAATCATAAACGACTTAGGCTTAATTTGAACTTAATAACTTTACTAATTCTACGTGTCAAATTTAGTTTCACCTGTTCCGATGTTTGCCTGTAATCAAATTATATTTGATCCACTTTCCGTTTGCCGATTTAGCTGAAATTGGGCTTACATTTGCAAAAAAATAGACTTTTTTAAATAACAACTTATATTTAAAAAAGTAATATTTTTTGCTTGTGAACATTAGCTAATCAACGATGATAGTAAATCGCTAAGAATACACTGATGTTTTACAGACTTCCACATCAGTGTTAAAATGTCGTGGTATTGATGTATACAATTACCCGAAACAAAGTTCGCTTTATTTCACGGTAAAATTTTCTTCAGTGATATGAGAATTCACCAAGCGTACGTCATAGTATGGCTTTTGTTTTTTTCCATGCTTTTTCAATAGTGTAAAGGCTATAAATTTTCAGCTCTGGTGTCTTAGAAAGGAAAATGCTAAAATACAGTATCTTTTATAATTTTTTAAATTAGGTGGGAGATAAAAAAATAACAATTTAAGATAACAACTATCAGAGTTAATTGATTAAATACTAGATAATTTATAGCCAATCATATGCCGAGATCGAAATAATTAACTCTGTTACTTGTAATCTTCACTCTTTTGTATCTATCTTTTATCAGTCATTAGATTTTGATTCAAAAATTTAAACAAAACAACTGAAGATAACAATTAACACAGTTAATTGCTTAGGTAATCGACATATGCTACAGTATCTTTTTTTAATGATAAATATTCATAAAATACTATAAATATCAAGTCTATACAGTTATAAACACACATTTAATAAAAATATGTATTGCAAACATATTTGTGCTGATTAGCTAAATTTGAGCTGAAATTATGGTGAATCTAAGCAGTTTACGAAAAAATATTTCAAACATAGGTTGTTTGTTTTGAAAAAAGAAACATTTTTTTATCTTAAGATTTTTCTTCTATCTTTAATGGTTCAAAAGTTAGATCATAGATCGCCATTGATCTCATTGGTCCAATGAACCAATTTTGCTCATTCACGAATTTGATCTAACTTTTTATGTCTTGAGTACGTCTCCAAAATTTCAAAATCTCTTTTCGTTTTTGAGTTATCTTGTACATGGTCGGACAGCAGGACATGAGGACGTAACTGGATGAATACCTAAACTAAAATTATGTTTGTAGCTTCAATATTTTCTAGCGTTAGAAACTTTCGGCAGTGACAAATTATGTATAAATGTCGAGTATAAATATAAGCCATTATAGTATGAAGTAGGTCCAGTTTTTTTAGTAATTTTTTTAACAGAAAATTTTATTGTGTGTGTCCGACCAAAAGTAATATCAAATCGAAATAATATTGATAAATTGAATTTGACGTCCGGTCTATAATCATGTGTATGTATATTCATTAAAGTAATCGTATATATTATCACACTTCAGCACTTCGTGCAGCATTAATTCACTTACATAAATGACCTCTAATACAGATGGCTAGTGGTGTATGTATGTATGTATGTACTTACACTACCAACGCACTTCAAAAGAAAAACCGGTCTACCTAGGAAATTATCAATTTTTTTTTTCAATGGGTTTATTTTAAAATGTTAATTATATGGAATATAATAAAAGAATAATTTATTTAAACTATTTACTAAAATATATATTAAAAAATAAATTTATTACATGAATTATATTATATAATAGTTCACGTATACACAATATGAGATATGAATGTTGTATTCAATCTATTTTTTGAGATTTATACAGTCACAGCTAGACGTTTTGATCAACAGAATAAATGACTTCGTATTTTTAGCTATTGCATTGCTCCCATCGTAGATACAAATCGTATATATGTCGACGGCAAATTGTAAAATCCGGGAATATTCGTTAAAAACTTAATGAAAATTTTTATTTATTTATTTGTTTATTTTTAATAGTCATCTTTATACCTATCGTAAAAGATCAGTTAGCTTGAAAGTTTAGTTTATCATTTATGGACATAGTTTTACAACCTGTTTGTCTATCTAATCGTTATCATGTGAACTAAAATGCAAAATCCGATAGCCATGGATAAGATTTTACCAGATGCACAATCGTTTAGTTTGATATCATATTTTAAACTTAAGATTTAAAATGTAATCTCAGAACTTTTCCTTTTAATAGGCAAGATGCACAAATTTGTTTTATCACTTCAATTCAAGCGTCTTTACTTCATGAAAATGAATTTCAAGTTATTTTTTAGAAATCTTCCAAAATTAGCCAAAACATGTACGTTTAAAATACTTAGTTAAATAAATGAGGAGATTTGCATAAATGACGTTATACATGTTCATCTCCATAGTGATTATACATAAGGGTCGTTCTACGGTAAGAGATTCTATCAATGTCCATGGCACTTAAATACACTTATAAACATTTTCCTTCAAAATTTAATATAAATAATATTAGTATGTACAAATGAGTTGATTGTGAATAAAAATATTATATAAATTAAATTAGTAGTCAACAATTTTTTTTTGTGATTTTTCTATAGAAAAGGACGGCTTAGTAGAAAAACAAACTTTAAGAGCTTATAACTTATTTGTTTTTTAATCAATTTGTAATTTGATTTTCGAAATTTGTTTGGTATCCAGCTTAAATTTACATTTTGATGGATAAAATAGCAAATTTTATTCGTTGTATCTTCCTTACTCAAATTCGGAGAAAATATTAACAGAATTGCTTTGATTTTATATGAAATTCTATCGATTCCATCAGGAAAACGAAAAATATTTTCTTTGATGAGCAATGTAATATGATTTCCGACGGTTCTTCGAGAACAAACGAGTTGTTTTTGATTTGAATTCATTGATTTTGATTTGATCGTCTTCTGTTCATTTCTAAGCAGCCTGTAAACCAATTGTCAATTATACTTTCCCAGCAGATTAGGCTTTTTAAGCTTTTTGGTGTTCCTTTTATAAAATAGAAAGGTGCAAGGTATCTGTAAAACAAGATGAAATGGACGCCAGCATGGGAACATTAGAAGCTGAAGGCCAACAAAAAGGCCTAGAGTCAAGAGCATAGGAGCATAGGAGCATAGGATCAAGAGTCAACGAATTATATATTATAAATGGGGCTTCATAATAAAATTTAACAAAGAATTGTGCGTAATTTATTGTACTGTAATAACACAAAATACAATAAAAACCGTTGAAATGTTAACTATATATTGTATTTTTGTTAAACAATTTAACAAATAATGTATATTTATGAAACTGATAGTTGCGTATGAATTTATCTAAGAAAAATATACACGTTATTTAAACAAATAAAAACCATAGGTTTTTAACAAATTTTTATGTTTACGAATTCTTAAAGTAATTATTAGTATTTCTAAATCTCCGAATATCTGATACTTTGATACTCGGTAAATTAAAATAATTTTCAGCAAATAAATTTTTCCCTAACCAATTCAAAAGTTATGTTCAAAAAATTTGTTTCATACATATGAGATTTCTATCATAAGAGATTAAAATAGACCAGAGCAGAAGCCTTAAAAAATGATAAAAAGTGGAAGAAAATTTTAGTAGGTTTTATGCTATAGGAAATATATTTTAAATCAGGGTAGATAATTTTTGAAAACAATAAAAATTATGAAACCAATTGGAAACGCAAGATAATATGATAAAAATGAAAGGGAAAATAAATTACAGGCGATCTGAGTTCGGAAAGTAGAAGGGGGTGAGTTTTTAAGGGTAAAACCCAATTTATTTTGATTTCTGGCGAAACTACAAGTCCTATGGAAAATAGTTAAATGACAAAGTTGTAGGTAATAAAAAGATCTACAACTTTTGTATTTAAACTTTTTTCACATAACCTCAAAATTTTTCGATTGAAAGTTAGGGTGCTTTTTCGATATTTATTCAAAATAAGATGAAAAAATAAATATTTTAAATCAAAAAAATTACAGTGTATTTGGAACATACATACATGTAAGGTTTCACCAAATTTCGGAGAAAAAAAAACTTTGTTATTTAAATTTTTCACATAAATTTTGAGGTCATGTGAAAAAAGTGTAAGTACAAAAGCTGTAGATCTTATTACCTATAACTTTGCCATTTAACTTTTTTCCATCGGACTTGTAGTTTTGCCGGAAATTCAGATAAACCGAATTTTACCCTTAAACACTCACCCCCGGCCCTACTTCCCGAACTCAGATCGCCCGTAATTTATTTTTCGTTTCTTTTTTATCATATTATCCGTTTCCAATTGGTTTCATAATTTTTATTGTTTTCAAAAATTGTCTACCCTGGTATAAAATATATTTCAGATAGCATAAAACCGGCACATTTTACAGTGCATATTGAATAAATTTGATGGTATATGATAATAATAGAAATTAAATTTAGTATTATTTAGTAATAAGTGAGTAGCAAGTAGCCAAACAGTATTTTATAACATTATAACACTAAAATTACAATATTATTATAAAGAGCAAATTGCTACCGATGACTATGTCACGTATAAAATTGATTAAATTTGTTGTGTGTTGAATTAGCCAGCCAACAACATTGGATTGATTGACTTCATCACAGTGAGTTGAGTGAACAGTTAAATTTGGTGAGGATGATAATAATAATAATAATAATCATCATCATAATGATAATGTAGCACCTGCATCAAATAATAATAATATAGTATACTGAAAATAGTTGGCATTTATCGATAAAAAACATTTTTGATGATTTATTTGTTGGAAATCTCAATAAAAATGGGTTTTACAATTAATTATTCCACCAATATTTATGAAGAATGTAGGATGATTTTGTAATATTTCCGGAATTCAAAACTGGCATTTTTTTTGAAGTAACCCAAGCTAATACTGTTCGTACCATTTCTTAAAAATTGATGTGGATGTGCTTAGATTCGCAATAATTTTACCACAAATGCATGTATAGTAATTAAATACAACTGTAATAGATACGGCTTTACAAACTCTGTTTTGAGCTACTTCAAAAAATGTTTCGAACAAAAGTTGTATGTTTTCAATTCTATCAAGCATTCTATTTATATGTTTGGTCTATATAGGTGAAAATCTCATTTCAATTACTATAAAATGGATACAATGTGTTGATTGAATAATAGTTGTTAAAAAATGAAACAGTTCGCTTGTGTTCATGATAACAATTGTATATTTAATAGACTGAAAATCATTTGTTTATCTTTATCTTTCTTTTATCTGTTATAGTTGAAAATTTGGAACATCCATGAGACTTATCTCCAGGGCAAATTATGCGTTTTGATATGATCAGCGTACATCAAATTGTATTCTATCGTTTCTATGGTTACGAAATATTACTTGTGATGTATCAGTCTGAGAATGGTATGTTAATTTCTGAAAATTAATTTGTAAATAATTTTATGACCCCGGACTTACGTAACGTAATGACATGCTTAGACCAACTAATAAAAGTTAAGCAACAGCAGTCACAATCTATACTTGGATGGGTGACCACCTAGCATTACTGTGTACTGTTGTTGTTTAATAATAATAATCCACTTTGGGTAATGGCTATATAGCTGAAATAGCTGAAGCCAGAAAAAAAAAATAATAATAATAATAATTTTATGAATTGACCACGTTTAGATAAACAAATAAAATAAGTAAACATTTAAAACATTATTTCCATAATGAGTGAATATATGTGTAAACTGCAAATAGTGTATGTTAGATCTACAATTGTTGTAGAAATAACGAAACTAAGAAGCTAATACTTGTACCGCTAGACTATCGATTCTTAAGTCTTCAATGTACGTACCATGCACGGTATGAATACTAGACAATTTTATATGTAATAATAGGTACCAAAATCGAATTTTCAAAACCAAATAAATCGATATAATTTCAAGGTTATTAATAAATACATTAAATTTTTGTCCATTTAAATTTGAATTAAAATTTACAATTTTTTTACAGTATACTATCAAGCTCTATCATAATATTTTCTACCTGTTTATTATATTTAAGAAATGATATTCCATCTGAACAGATCAACTCAACAGTATAAATGTTACCTTGAGTTCATTCTATAAATGAACAGGTAATATTCTGTGGTTTTTGAATCTGTACAATTTTATAATGAATATTATATGTACGTTTATCATTATAAATCGTGTAGCATGAGTATATTCGAGAAATATGATTCAAGCACACGGTCAGGCGTAATGTTACGATTCAATATTGCAAAGGGTTGTAGATATTTAAGAAGCTTTTCAACAGTTGAATTTCGACCGGTAATTACTACACAATGGTTGAAAAACATAAAATATTTAAAAATAATCAAGAATAAAATATGAACCGACTCAAATGAAAATGATTTATACCATTCTTGACTACAATTTGCCAAAACCTTATTGCAATTCAGGTGTCAAGCGGGACTAAAATTTTTATTTTTGTCGTATTAAAACAGTTTTTCCGGTGGATTATTAGTTTTACATTTGAAGTATTTATTATTTAAGGAGTATTAATTTAAGGAGTAACTTTGGAAAACATTTTTTTTCTTTGGAAAACAGTTTCATCGATCCTGTATTTGTAAAGAAATCAACGTATCTTTTCCTTTCATTTTATGCTCTATACTTTATTTACAAAAGAATGATTTTTTCTGTAAGAAGAACAGTTTCTGAGCTTGCAAAAATATTAGAAAAAATCTAAAATTTCGAGGTTTTCAATTAGGTAAAATGGAGCCAACTTAAATCCTTTTCTCTTAATGTAAAATGAATTTCAAAATCAAATTACTTGGTTTCTGTTTTGATTTTTTATTATTATTGGTTTTTTTTAATTGACTGTAATAATTTAAATGTGTTTTATTCTATTCAAAAAGATTATATTTGAATCAATAATAGTAACAATTTTATAATGCGTCCCATATAATATCCAATGCTAATTGTGCAATTGCATTCATTACTTCAATTTGCAAAAAATTGTCCATTGTAAACTGTATATTATTATAATTATTATAACCAAATTGAAAATTGTTGAATCATTGTGTTTTTAAATTTTTATAAAAGTATAGATTACCATTTGACTCATTAATATAGACTAGCCGTCAGTGAAAATTTATTGCCCGAAAATTCACCGAGACTGACCGATTAGTCTAGTTTCTAGTGTTAACAAGACAAATTACGTAGCTCCGATTATTCACATCTGATTTCGATCAATCAAAAAAAAAACCAATATAAAGACGACCATTGATTTTCCAAAAACAATTTTGCTATAATCTTGAAGCGGAATTTTCGGAACCTTCTGTGTAAGAGACTTTATTTAGTCTATGCTGTTATTGCATAAATTATCATAATAGGGAAGATGCAATAAAAAAAACTTGCTATTTTACACATCAAAATGTGAAACTAGGCTCAATTCTAACGAAAATTCGAAAATTAAATTGATTCAAAAACGAATTTAAAATTTTGGTAAAAGGATAGCATCATTTATTCAATTCTCCTTCTTTGTTTAATTAATCATTTTGAACGTCTATATTTTTAAGATTTTTAAAAAATAACTTCAAATTCATGTTCATGAAGTAAATACGCTTCAATTGAAGTGATAAACTTCATCGCTTACTAGTTACAGCAGAATGACTATACTGCTTCCATTTATATTTATCATATAAAAAATTGATTTGTATTACAAACTTCGTGTTAGTCAATGTATTTATTGAACATTGGAAACATAGCGGCTTGTAAATTTTATCTAACAGCAATTAATTTAACGCTGTCACTGATATGGAATAAGCAGTGCAGAGCTGGGATAATGTATATACCTGTGTGTGGATTTGAACACCCAATCGTCGGCATCATAGTAGCAACGATTTGACCCACTGGGCCATTTAGTCACTGTTATTATTCTTGTTATTATTATTACCCAAATAAAGTAAGGAATGAATTTGTGTATAGATTTACTAATTTTATATCAATACATCATAAAAAATATACAACATTTTCAAAATTGCCAATGCCAGCATTAGATTTCACAAGAAATTTCCATTTCGGATTGAAAAATATTAGTTAAAAACTATTTATGACTATTCTATATTCTTGATTGGTCATGTTTCTTCGTTCTTTTGATCTCTAAGGTGACTATTTCTATGAACACCTATATCAAAATTTTGTTTGCGTGGGGTATATTAATTAACGTTATAAACTTTAAACTAAAAATAATATACTCTGACATATTATGGTTTTATGCGAGTATAAAAAAATATGTCTTATTGCTAAATTTCAGTAAAAATAAGAACCAAACACCTTGCCTATAAATATTTGATTTGCTAAATGCAGTAGTAGAATTTAAGTAAGCATGCAGTAAATAAATTAGTTAACCAGTTATAAATACTAATTGCAGATAATTATATGAATTACATTCATATAAGTCTTGTGGTATATTTAATAATTTTCAAACATTATTTCTCAAAAAAAAAAAAAATTAATATAATATTATATATGGCTTATTATTTTGTTAGTCATAAAATTAATATAATGTTGTTAAAATATTATTATTGTTATATGGGAGAATATCTACCGGGTGGCGAAAATCAATTGAATTATTACATCAAAAATTTATATGATGGTTTGAAAACCAGCTAAGAATTAGATCATTAGCGATGTGTAATTATAGAGCACTATGTAAAAAGGTATTAAAAAGTTTTCACCATGACATTTATGGCTGTATTTATTCAAAATATCGTATTTTTATATAGGATATTTTGTAATTCTATGACACTATTTATGATACGTATTCATTAGCATCATATGTGCAAATAGGGATGTTGACCAAATTTTGGTTTCTAACTTGAAATAAAGTTTCTTGGATTCACCAATTCGGGACTGAAGTTGTTTTAAAAAAAAAAAATAGTGCAAAATATAGACGTAAAAAACGTTTAATTAGATTAAAGACATATGAAACGTATCACTGCTTAGAATCACCATATTTTATTTAAAAATCCGTTTCGCGTGAAAGACGAATTGTTTAGAGCTTATAAATTTTTCTTAGTATTGCAAATTGAGTAGTAAGCCCATCTTAGAACAAATTTTTTTATAACTTGACTGACTGGTTTACACTGACGTAACGTAATTACAGATCTCAATCAATCACAATTACACTTCATCAAACATCGTCAGTACTTGGATGGGTGACCGCCTAGGAATGCTGCTTGCTGTTGTTGTATAAGATAAAATATCCACTGTAGTCACTGTACGACCTTAGTAGTCTAAAAGTGACTTAAAACAACACAATTTAAAAAAAAGAATATACTTTATTTATATATAACAGTTTATACTCAGTATTGAATTTCTTTAATTAATGCTAATGATTAACAATTGTTCAAAACACTCATGCTTAACCATATATTAAGTATCGAAGCTGTTAACACATCTAGTTGTTCTCATCACTTGTTTATAAAATATAGAACTTATATCAATTCATAATTTCATTTTCATAGTATCAAATATCCTATTATTTCTCGTTTAATAACATAAATATTCGTTTACTTTCATACATATGTATTCGAAAACCGTTATGGTGTGTAGAGCATCAAATCTTTGATGGCAAATATTTGTCAAATAGAAAGTGTTTACCAAATATAGTAAACAAATATGATATGTCTCATATCGAAGAGCCCGACCTTATATGTGATAAGTGTAAACTACTATTTCTTCACCTTTTGAACATAATGAATATTTGCTATGGACATCAAATTGTTTTCTTTCGAGCTTTAGGTAAGAAATACTATTTTATCATTCAAATAATGGGGTGTGTATGGCAAATTCATAATTGACAAATTACTTAGGGATCTGCTAAATACAGTCAATATCTAGATCTATGAATGGTATATGATTTAAAAGAGGGAATTTCTCAAAACTTAAGGTAGTTTGGTACCCAAAAGGCTTAAAGTTAACTCAATATTTTATTCGAAAGATTATAATTAAATGCACATATAGAAAAAAATCAGATTTTTTTTACCACACCGTTTAAGAGATATAATTAATTAAAGTTTAGCAAAAATACACGAGCTCTTATGAGTGTCCTTGTTCAATAATACCGGAAATGGAAGGTTTGCAGAAAATTGGCAAAGTTGACCCCGCAAAAAAAATTTTAAATTAATAAAACTATATCCCAAATATACACCGAAAAAATTTCAGAATAATTTAGCACGTACTTTTCATGTAATTAATTTTTCAATATTGACATGTGGTTTCTATCACTGTCCTCCGTATTTACTGAGGAAAAATGGTAGCTCCGTTAAACGCGCCAATTTCAAAGGGTAACTAGCGTTTATAATACACTTATAAATAATATATAACAACCAAAGGATATTGAACATTAATAAATATAAAAATTATTTTTTATAATATTAAATTTATTTTCTAACGAAATAATTTATTTATTTATATTAAAATTAAAAAAAAAAATAATAATAATTCACGATATAAAAAATAAAGTTCATAGTGCAGGGTTATGTTTTGAAATTCATTTAAAGTTGGTATTATTTAGTGACAGTTGAGTACTAGTGAAATAATATTTTATTTATTACATTATTTTAATTATTTAATTATAATCCGTGCTAAATTATATCAATTAAATTCTTACGTGAGTTTTTATCGCATGAGTTTTTATCGAATTATTATAGCATGCTATAAGTAAAAAAAAAAAAATAAAAAAAAGTATTTTATTTGATTTCGGATTGCGGCTACCAAGCTACCTTAAATGAATAATTAAAAAAATTTAAACAGTTATTACAATAACTACAATTAAATGTCGTTTTCTGTAATTATTCAATAATTTTTATTTGACATTCTAGATACTCGTGACGAATCAATCGATTAAGAAGTCTATTCCACGTACTATGTTTGATACGTGTAAGTTTGATTGTCGCTTCAATTGAATGCAAGACATTCTGTATTAAATAGATATTATATGTATTATTGTTTTTAGAGGCACACTGATAGATTAATATTTATAATATTGTAATGCGTGTAGTAAAATGAAATTTGTGGTAAAATTATAAATCTATCTACGAATATACTTATTACAACATAAAGCACCTTTATAAATGCATAAAGTAGATTCGAGTAATGTATGTGTGTAGAAGATGTTCGAGCAATGTATATGATTTGGTGACTACAATCAAGACCAATACTAAACCTAGTAGTGCCATTTATCAGTTGATCTACTTCCCGTTGTCATCCTATTCTCACTAGGCCACACCTCTTTCCTTTAATTGGTTCCAAGATTTATACTATACACCACCATACCGTAAGTAAGAATAACAATAATTTTGGGAAATATACAATAAAGAAGCCACTGATGAAGCACAAAAATAGTTAAATATGATAAACATGTCTAGCAAATTCATAAAAATTTGAGAACACGTTCGCAGGTTACAGCTAAAATGCAGAAAATAAATTCAAATATCGTTGTAGAATTTAATAATCGAATACAATAAATGAAACAATTCGATAATAATATCGAATATCGATAATCATATAAGTGAAGCTAAAACTTTGAACGTTTTTTTTCGAAAATTGGGCGGGCGGAGCAGTATGAAATTTGGCACATTTATAGTTCATACACAGAAGAACTGGAGAATGCTAATATTTTTAAAATTATGATTAAAAAATATATTAAATCAATTTAAAAAACAATTGCACACACATATATAAGATGTGTGACTGATATTACACACACTACTATACACCCGCATATATATTCTTTTGTATAAAATAGACTGTTTTTTATTAAAAGGCACGCATATATACTATTTTGTTTAAAGGCAGTGAGATTCACTTTTCACGAGACTCTAGTCAAATTAAATACCGCTATATAACAGCCAACTGATGGTCAGTACTAAATTTTTTTTAAATACAAATTGGTATCATGAACTTCTATGGGCGTTTGTATTCTTTGTTATAAGACTTGGTATACATGCAAACATACAAAATGGATGAAAGCTAACTACCAAGCGTCTACGGTGTAGTTTTATTCCATTCAGAAGTGTAACATTTTCAATTCTATCCATCTATCAATTTCATTTATTTGAGAACCAAGTTTCAATCCAATCCAATCAGTGGTTTGAACTGTGCCTTGATAGATCAGTCAATCTTGGTTTACTTTTACATATAATATATACAGATGTTTAAATTGTGTACCAACCCACCAACCCACTATATGTAATATCATTAACCATCTATCTATGGTATATTGTATATAGTTGACCGAACAAGGTGAGGTCTATGGTATGAGAATGATTTTACAATTCGTTTGTCTACATCTATATATGTTTGTTCCGCGGTAACTTTCGCACACCTTACTCGATTTTGACGAAATTTGGTAGGCTCATGGATCACAGTCAGAAAATTCACTGTGTAGTTTTTGGAATATTGCCATTTTCCCCTTCGAGAAAAATAACTTTTTTTTAAAAAAACAATTGATTAATAATCTGTTTGGAGTACGGGATGTATGAGGAAATTTCGAAAGCAGGTTCTTTCACCACTAAACGATTGTACTATATATTTATATACTATTTTTCATTGTATTTAATACAAACTATTTTTAACCAATCAGCATCGATCACGTGTTTAGTGTTCGGCCAATGATATTGAAGTATTGGACCACGTGGTTTTGTCAGTTAAAGAATCTCAAATAAAAAATTGAACGTAAAACTAAAAATGAATTATGAAATTAAATAATTTTAATTTCTAATACCGTTTCAATTCTAATAGTACAACTTCAATTTTGAAATCTTTATTAAATCAGAATTTGGAATAGGTCCTGTATCTAAGTTCATCGTGTCTTTGCTATATTTTTGAATGCAGATGCTTTCATATGCCTCTAGTTCGGTTGGGTTGGATACCGATTTAAAAAGTTTTAAATTTGATTTTTCGATTTTATGATTATTTTCAATGACAAGAACAACTACACATGATTAATCAGTTCGTCCAAATTTTATGTGCGTCATGTGCTCTTTGAATCTTGTAACAATTTATCTTCTACTTTGTTCTATGTATTTCATCGAGCAATTTTGGCACCCAATGCTATAAATTCCTGACTACTGTTTGTTGTTAATTTTGTTCCTTAGGATTCCCTAGTAGCCGCTTCAATTTGGATCTGCTGATGGGAGCTATTTTTTAATTATGTTCCCCAAGATCTTTTCCTATTTTGTTGATGCATGGTCGATAATATGTTAATTTGTATATTTGTATATTTGATTTGTCTAAGATCATGTTTTGGATTATGTCAGATATCTTCTGAATTTTGTGTACATATTATTTATTATATTTTAAGTTCACTTCTGAGTGAGGTCTACAATTCACAGAACTACTAGTTTATGGTATACAAGTTAAATTAAGTATTATCATTATTGATGTTTAAATTAATGTAATTTTAAAGATACCGTTAAGATTTTAGCTTATGAAATTATATTATTGTTAGAAATATTATTAGTAAGAAAATACAATTCATCATTAAAAAGCATTACAGCATAGTAAGTACAGGATGATTGAAATATTACAAAAATAACAACATTTAATTAAATTCAATCAATTTATATATTTAAAAAATTGATTTTAAAAATAAAAAGTAGAATTTAAATTAAGAATATTAAAAATTAACTGAAAATTAAAAAAATATATTAATTATCCAAATACTTAAGGTGTAACCAGCAAAGTCCAGACGACAAACTTTCCAATGAGGAGAATAAAACTACGTTAATTTGTTTATTATTACGAATACGAGTATTTTTGCCATTTTTTTTCCTAGTTTTTATATTCTCAACAAAATACGTGGAGGCCATCTTTGTTGAAATATCATTTCACGATATCAATATTTGTTCTCGAGACAATTAAGACCAACGTACGTACATACAGACGTTGGGTTTGGGTTCTAGTGACATTGAAACGTAAAGATGTATCAAGATTTCGGAATCAGAAGATTGGCCTCACAAGTTATAAATACCAAAACATAATATCCAATAAACAATTTGTTTATTACATTTACCTTTCGAAGTCGGCTTGCTAAAAAAATTATTCAATTTTAGAATATGATTGGCGCCAAAGGTAATCTATTTAATTAGGGATTTTTTTTTTTGGACCAGGTATATATTATTACTTTATTTAGTGACCCTCGTAAAATTATGACAATTCGATTGACATAAGAATCGTCAAATCTGTGCATGGAGTTGAATTTTCAAACATCACCATAGAAAATATTTTACTTCCTACTTGATTAAATTATGTGATTTAAATGTAGAAAAAATAAATTTTTTTCAGTTAATATGAAAATTTCAACTCAATCGGTTGAAAATATTTGCTTCAAAATTCAATTGCAAGATTCTACCCGAACAAACATACATTGCAAGTTAAATTAATAAATTTATATAAATTTAATTAATAAATTTTTTTACTTTGACATTGTATTTGCTTGAAATACAAATATCACCATTTGTTTGATATTATTTCAAAAAATCTATAATAATTATGAAAGAATAAATTTAATATAAGAAAACAATATTTATACTCATTGTGACAAATTCAATGCCAAATAATTCAAAATCAATGTCAAAACATTCGTTTTTCATGTTGTCTCCTATTTAGTAATATTAATTATTTTTATCTATTAGCATTTTTTAAATTATAATATTTAATATAATCTTTGAAATGATTCCTAAGCAAACAAATCGCGTTCAAACAAATTATTGGAAGTATTATGAGCAAATTTAACTTATTTATTGGTAACTGAGACGCATGAAGAAGCTCATACCATAAAAACATTGAAAATAACGTAATGCTACACCGAAAATAAATGTATAAAAGCTTCATTCACTACTTAGTTCATATTTTTATAAATACATAATAATCATATTGTTTTACTAGCAAAATATTAGTAGAAATTGTTGTGCATGTAAACAATTTACGAGAAAGTGTTTCAAACAAAAGTTGTTTGTTTAAAAACAAAAAAATATTTTTAGTCTTTAAATTCTTCTTCTATCTGTTACGGATCAAAAGTTGAGTCAAGGATACAACGGACTTAATGGACCGATTTTGCTCATTCACGATCCTAAAGTCACTTTTTAGTTCTTAAATATGACACCAAAAGTTCAGCTATATATCTCTTTTTGTTTTTGAGTTTCGACTAAACTAATGGCCTATTTTATTATTATTTTTTTTTTTTTATTATTATTAATGAGAACTCTATGATGTTTCGAATAAATTTCGATTTTTTGCCCTAATTTTCTAGATAAAATTATTTTGTATTTTTATAAATACATATTTCGACTACAAAGTAGTCATCATCAGTATGAATTAGCTAGTTGTAATGATTCTCTAAAGAGATGTTACTCGTTGCTAATTTGTTGACTGTCTGCATATTAAAATGGACTAATTAAGTGATCCTATACTAAAATTTTGTTAGTGTGGCCAAAATTTTCTTGCGTAACAAGATTTAAACTAAAATTAATATGGTCTGGCATATTGTATATATGTGAAGTATGAAAATCTTGGGTGCTTTAATTTATCATATTTTAGTTTTTTTTAAATTAATATCGGTAAATATACCGAGACTTACTTCCTGCAAAGTCAAACACAACAAATTATTCAATAAACTAGATAATAAAAAAAAAATATTTAAATTAATAAAATTTAAATAAAATCTGTATAAATTCTTGTACATTTTGGTTTTATTATTATCGATTAAAAAAAAAAAACTAATTGATAGTTTTTAAAATGAGATAATAATGTCTAAAGCCAGTTTATTTGTTTTTCTCGGCCTTGTTTCTACACCTATGTAATCACAGTCAAAGGTGTGGACTAATTTGTCAAGAAATTTTCCATTTTAATTATTGTATGTTTGCAATTTTTTATATTTAGTTTTTCATCAAGATGAGTGTTCATGAAATCGACGTATCATGGAGTAATATTAACGTCATTTGATAATGCCTCGATCGTAAATTTTTCCACAGCCTATTTTGTTTGAATCAACTTGATAAAACAAATTGAATTTTTGTGATATTTATTGTGAAACACCAAAAATTACATTTATTTACCGAATTATCTTGGAAATATTGCATTTTTCGTTCAAATTCATGGTAAAATATATTTATTTTTTCTCCTAGAATATCTCGTCTAATGGTTTTAATATATTTTTGTAGGTATCTAAAAATAAAATAAAATGTTTAAGATAACAAAACTATCATTACAATGCCCCAATAAAAGCATTGTTATTTCCCAAAGTTTCTTCCATTTTCTCTTAATGAAAATAACACAACCAATAATACTAAATAAACAAAGTGTAAGAATAAACAGAGCACACTCAAAGTCTTAATTGATATTATCCTACATCGCATAGCATCACATCGTCTCAAAATAAATAAAACCACAGAAAAAAACTTTATCATAATGTATTCGTAATTGACTTGAGTATTCTCGGATCGATGTCCGATAGCCTGCAACATTTCAATTTATAAATCTTACTAGTTTGTCAAAATTCACAGAAAATAAATTTAAAAAATACTAACCAATTAAAAATCCAAGTTTTTTTTATTACCTTTCTTTGTGGTTGCCAATTTAAAAACTGGTAAAATTTCGTATCCTAAATTACGCTACAGTTTATTTATTTCTGCGTGCAAATTTTCACCTGGATTGTTCACGGGACTAGGGTTAAAATTCGTTTCAAAGTTTTTTTGACAGGCACACAAACAAACAGAACCTTTTAACCGAGTTAAAAGAAAGGGATTAATAAAAAGGGTTCTATTTTTTATTCAACATATCTCAAATATAATTTCTAATTATCTAGTTTTTGTCGGTCTGTCATCAAGTAAAATCGAGATAAAACGAAGAGAGATAACAAGCATAAATTTGGGTGTCATAATCTAGAAATTAGAATTCAAGTTTGTGAATAAGCATTATTGTTTCATTGGGTCCAATAGATCCTTGACTCAAATTTTTGCGATAGAACAGAAATTCAAATATAAAAAACTTTTATTTGAAACATTTTTCATTTACTTTTTATATTCGCTACCTTTTTTTCAAATTTGGATAATAAACACATTTAATAATTATAATAAGTATTATTATTAACATAATAATTACACTAACAACTAACAGAGTTAATTGTTTAGATGATCGACATATAGTTCAGTATCAATGTTTGAACTGTTTTTAATGATTTATAAAATTCTCTAAATATGCAGTCCATACATTTATAAATACACATAATATGTATTGTAATTATATATATTCTTAGTAGCTAAATTTGAGTTGAAATTGAGGCGAATATAAATGTAGACGAAAAAATATCTCAAGCAAAATTAGGTTGTTTTCAAAGAACAAACATTTTTTGTTCTAGGACTTTTCTTCTATCTTTATTGATTGAAAAGTTGAAGTATGGATCCTCATGGATCCATTGGATCAACTAAACCGATTTCGCTCATTCACGAACTTCTTACTTTAATGCCTAAAGTAGGTCACCAAAATTTCAATCGCCATCTATTTTGGTTTATTGTTATCTTGTTCCCGAATGAAAGAACAAACATTTTTGGTTCTAGAACTTTTCGTCTATCTTTATTGATTTAATAGTTGAAGTATGGGTCGTTATGGATCCAATAGACCGAATTCGAAATTCACAAACTTGATTTTCTTGTTATACCCAAAGTATGTCACCAAAATTTCCAATCGCTATGTATTTCGTTTTTTTTTGTTATCTTTTCCCCGGATGTACGGGCGAACGGCATGCGAAAAGTGACTAATTATAATGATTATATTTATTTCAGCGGTCAATATTGTCTATCGTTACTAACTGAATATACTCTGACATCTTTTATAAGTCGAGTATAAAAATTAACTATTGATTTTCAACACGTTTTCCACATTTCGGTACGATAACATATATCGTATATATGATAACGATAATATAATAAGTGATTATATTACAATTATATAGCATATCATCTAAAGTATTTTTCACCATTCAAGGAGATTATCATCTATCTTACTTGGTTGCTCCATCCAGCAGCATCCAGTTGAAATTGATGGTCTAATGTGAGTATTTGTTACAGTTATATGAAGATATGTGTCAAACCACATGGCCATGACATCTCTCTTTCATAAAACATTGTATATATTATGTATACCATTAATATTATGGTGGTGTGTAATACAATAATTCATGGAGTAATTCTACAAATGCGAATCGTGTTTATTTTATATAGATTGTTCTATTACTACAGTTCATAATATATACCAGGGTAGATAATTATTGAAAACAAAAAAAATTATAGTAGGATGAAACCAATTAGAAATGTAAGATAATATGATAAAAATGAAAGGAAAAATAAATTACGGGCGATCTGAGTTCGGGAAGTAGGGACGGGGGTGAGTGTTTAAGGGAAAATTCGGTTTATCTGAATTTCCGGCAAAACTACAAGTCCTATGGAAAAAAGTTAAATGACAAAGTTGTAGGTAATAAAGACATCTACAACATTTGTATTTTCATTTTTTTTAAATAACCTTAAAATTTATGTGAAAAATTGAAATAACCAAGTTTTTGAAATTTTTTTCTCCGAAATTTGGTGAAACCTTACCTTTTTATGTTCCAAATACATTGTAATTTTTTTGATTTAAAATATTTATTTTTTCATCTTATTTTGAATAAATATCGAAAAAGCACCCTAATTTTAAATCGAAAAATTTTGAGTTTATGTGTAAAAAGTGTTAATACAAAAGTTGTAGATCTTTTTATTACCTACAACTTTGTCATATAATTTTTTTCCATACTACTTTTAGTTTGGCCGGAAATCGAGATAAATCGTGTTTTATCCTTAAAAACTTACCCCTTCTACACATCCCGAACTTAGATCACCCGTAATTTATTTTTCCTTTCATTTTTACCATATTATCTTGCGTTTCCAATGGGTTTCATCCGACTGTAATTTTCTTCCACTTTTTATCATTTTTTAAGGCATCTACTCTAGTTTAATAATGAAATTAAGGCAATAGAAAACCTTTCAATTTTCATAATTTAAGAACCAAATACTAATGTCTGCTTAGGCATTCATATATCAAATAAAACACTATGTTTTTTTTACAACCTTATCCGGTCCGGAGTTCACGCATGACAACAGAACGATACACATCATGGGTAAATTTTTACACTCCACATATAAAATATGTCAGACTAAAATTTGTAATTCTACCTAATATTGATAGCACAAGTAAAATTTTGATATAAGTGTTTATACAAACATCTAATTAGTCTATTTCCGATTATCCGTTCGTCCGTCCGTCATCAAGATAACTCAAAAATAAAAAAAGAGATAGCGAGAAGAAATTTTGGTGACATAAAAAGTAAGTTTAAGTTGGCAAATGAGCAAAATCGATTCTTTGGGTCCAAAAGAGCCTAGACCCAACTTTTAAGTTCAAATACAAAAAAATTTATAGTTCTTGAAACAAACATATTTTTTCTTGCAATGTTTGACCACAATTTTAGCTCGAATTTGGCCAAATACTTTTGAACAAAGTTTTTCAAAATTATCAAAAATATATCATTATGTATACCGGGCAAAAATAAACACTAAGCTAATTCAATTTCGAAAAATAGTCATCAAAATCATCAAATAAATTCTACAAAGAAGGAAAAACGACAAATATTGAAAATATGACTCTTTACAAATATTTACAAAGTTATCAAAATTCAACTTATTCTGCTCAGGATCAAATATTTACTAGCAGCATCAAAGATTGCGACCTCTTTACATTTTTTAACCTATTTAAAAACATTCAATACTCGATGGTTATGTTGTGTTGAGTTGTTTATCAGAATTAATTTTATTTATCTATCTAAAATATTCATTATAAAACTGACAAAATAATAAAATACACCATAAAATTAGTGTATTTTATAATTTTTAAGTAGTTGCATATTTTTATTCCACGAATATATTATAAAAAGAAATCTTACAAAACGATGAGTTGATTAGCAAATCAGTAAATTCTTGTTACAATGACTTGCTAATTTTAATACAAACATAATGTATAATAATAAATAGAATTTACATTCTCTATATCATATTGCGGTTTTTCAGTGTTAGACAAACTGTCGACTTTAATTTACAAAGTGTAATAATATATTTTTATTTATTTATATATATACACACACACAACTAATAGTCAGTCATATGTGTTGGTTGTTGGTACATATAAATCTCATGCGGCTATTTTCCCTTTTATCTTAAAAAAAAAGTGTATCATTTAACCTTGAAGTATTGTGTGCAAATATTATTCTATTGCATATGAATTCTGACCGAAATGTGCAAAATTATGTTATTCATGAACAAGTATGAAGTTGATATATAATGAATAATAGTGCGTATACTCATTCTTTTATTTGAGTTTGTATGCATATCTATCTATAAAAATCTATTTATCTATGTTTTTTTCCACTGTAATTTTCGTTGTCCGATTTGGATGCAATTGGGAAGAATTCACATTCTCAAAATTTAATGTATAGTTTTTGGATAACCTTAATTCTTTTCTTTGCAGAAAATCTCCGAAAATACTCAATCTTTCTTGAAATAAAATGACATTAATAGTATAGGAAAATCTATATTTTTTCATTACAGCAGCGCCTTTACCACTGTGAAAAATCTCCAAAAGTACGTACTTTGTAAGTTATAAAGTTAAAAATTTTATTTCAAACTAATGTAAAATGTTTATGAAAAATAGGAAAAATTTAATATTTTATTTTATCTTCCTTTGCTGTTTTCTATTCAAAGTATGGAAATGTGATTTTTTGCAATCAATGTGAAATGAAATGATAAGATCAGAAGAAATAAGAAGGATTTTTTTTTTTTGGAATATTTCCCTGCCTAAGTCTGCTATTCTGTACAATCCCGTAATCTTCTAGATAAAATATAACCGGATGGGACACAGTTAGCCCAAACGACACATTGTAAAATGTGAAAGAATAACGCTTCGCCTTGAGTCCTTTTTCCTTAATCAACGGGGAATATTTTCAAACAGCAGAAAATAGTATTTATTGGCAGATTTAGATGTAAGTCAACGGCAAAGAATCGCTGATCATCAACTCCGTCAGTCTTCTTAGTACAAGAGCATGGTGCAGTGAAATATGTCAAAGTTTCTTACTCCTATTTACTAAAAAAGGTCCTAAATGTGTGCTAACCTTGCCTGGGTCATTCATATTGCAATTATAGTACATGCACCCATAAGAAAATTAATTTCCATTTAAATTTTATTTTTTGTCTACCATAATTCTAATAAGTGTAGTCTTTTTTTAGAATCCAATGCCTTTTAAAATCGATTAATATGCAAAAAATCTTCTTTACTTTAACTTCTTATGCAAAGACAGACAATAATTTAATATGGAAACACCAAAATATTATCTATACAAGATCGACTATCGGGAAACCTGACTGCCTTTCGAGAAGTATATTAATATTTTCCAGACATGAACATCTGCTTTGTATATAAAAAGTTTTACTTTCGACCAGTGACATAGGATAAGCTCGGTATCCAGAATTTTATTGTATAGATCGAGCACTTTACCAAAAATCAAAGTCTCTATCTTCCGGTGGAAGGAGTTTAGGAAACTGATCGGGTAAACAGTCTAGACCCGTTGCTTTGAACCCAAAGTTCAGATTCCGGATTGAAACCCATATACATATTTATAATTTTGTATCGAATATCAATTATCAACTGAAAATAATTATATTTATTTTTAACTCTCTCTAAATATATGAAAGGTTAAAATATAAATAAATAAAAAAACTTTAAGACTGTTTATACTGATTTATTGTGTTATGTAATAACAATAATTAATATTTATTGGAGAAGATAAGAAACACTCAAGTTGTGATTTAATCCAAGTGTTCTACAATGTAAACAGACAGTTCCATATACAGAATATACACTCCACAACAAAATTTAGAAAACAACTCCATAAAATATGAAAGTTTTTTTTATATAATTATCGAGAATTTTTCAGGCAAAATTAAAACCACAGTACCTATTGAAGTCCCTGTAACCTTAACTATATCCGACAATTTAAGCATTTCTGGGGTCCTTACGTCCACGGCACATCTTGACCGATATTCATTTGTTGATATACGGCCACGTTTAAATTCATTTATCCAATTATATACCGTTGCAAACTAAGACGGAATCCCACTCAGTTTTTACTTCTTTTTCTAATTAGCCTTTTAAAAAGAAATATTAAATCGCTGTCTAAACTCACTTTTTCCATTTTTTTAACCAAACAAAAGTTAGTTCAACTGACGATATAAAGGAGATAACGTTATTAATATAACTGAAACTTTGCTAGTGAGGCGTGATGCTTAACACAAGCTGACCATAATCGATACAACGTACGCCATGTCTTTGATTTTCTAAGAATTGTTTGACCTACCTTCAGCAGCGTACACGCATGCAACATTCGTTCGTAATGTAACACCGTACCGTAAATATGTACCGTTACGTGTTACATGTTACGTACTACGAGATCAATAGTTAGAAGGTTTTTCAATGTTGATCCAAACAGAGGACCTTCTTTTTAAGTATTTATTTAAGTTGATAAATTTCAATAAATTGTTTTTTTTTCGTTCCACTCTATATTGAAATATTTAAATACAATCAAAATAAAAATGAATAATGTTTACATCTTGTCTTGCAAATAACACATAATTGAGTCTATCCGATTATTACTATCCGTTAACTCGTCGAGCAACGTCTTTTGATGTGATTCAAATTTACCGACAATTTGTGTAACGCGATGTAACACTGTCGGATTTCAACTTTTATAACACAACGGTGTTACGCGTTCACGTCCACATAAAGCTTGCTGTACGCGGCTTTAGAACAAATATATATTCCTCAATGAGAGACTACACGATTTAGAGAGTTATCTTAAATTTATCGTGTTAGGATAGATACGTACTGTCACAGTGAACGTGATGAAATTTTCTACCATTACCTACACATTTTACTTATATTAGATTAGATGCATAGTACTTTCAGTATTATTGGAACATACCTTTAAATTTCTGGCATGATGTTTGCATTGCATTGATACAACAAATAAATAATTGGTCAAAAAACGCAAATGCATTTTTACACTGTTGTGTTATTAAACGTAAACATATAATTTAAATTCTAAATAAGTTTCGATTTTTACCCCAATTTCCTAGATCAAATTATTTTGTATTTTTATAAATACGTATTTCGACTACAAAGTAGTCATCATCAGTATGAATTAGCTAGTTTTATTGATTCTCTGAGGAGATGTTACTCGTTGCTAATTTGGTGACATTTTTTTTTTTGTATTACTTTATTGAATAATTTGTTGTGTTTGACTTTGCAGGAAGTAAATGTCGGTATATTTACCAATATAAATTTTTTTTAAACTAAAATATGATAAATTAAAGCACCCAAGATTTTCATACTCTGCATGTATACAATATGCCAGAGCATATTAATTTTAGTCTAAATCTACGCTAGAAAATGTTGGCCGCACTAACAAAATTTTAGTATAGGATCACTTAATTAGTCCATTTTAATATGCAGACAGTCACCAAATTAGCAACGAGTAACATCTCCTTAGATAATCATTACAACTAGCTAATTCATACTGATGATGACTACTTTGTAGTCGAAATATGTATTTATAAAAATACAAAATAATGTGATCTAGGAAATTGTGGCAAAAAATCGAACTTTATTCGAAAAATCCTAAAGTTCTCATTAATAATTATAAACAAAAAAATAAATAAATTCTAAATGTTTACAAAAAATAAATAAATTTAGTACGATTGTTTAGTTCAACTTAAGACTACAAACTTTCTAATTCAAATTTTACAGCATTATTTTAAGATTATTACACAATACTTTTCATTAGACGTGTAGTATGCTTTTATTACCACATACGTGCTTATAAAATTAAATCCAATCCACTTATGTTATACTAAAAAAAAAAAACCAAGCAAGGTCCAAGTCATCTGCTGTCATTTTTAAGATCACATAACATGACGTATAGATTCGTGACCATGAAACACAAGTAAATGTTAAATGTATATTTATAATCATACCACTAAAACTTCTCTTCTAATATAAATCATTATAATTAGAGAATGGATATTATGCAAAACTAGTTAGAAACTACCACCAATTGATATGATCAATTTTTTGGTATACCCTATGAAATTAAGTATCCCATCATCAAACAGTTTAAACTTGTTGATTCAGTGTGGACCGATTCTTCTAAACAAACTTCTACAGCAAACTTTTTAATTCTTCTCCGTTTACTTTTGTTCAAGATTTTTATATCAACAAAGTTCTAAAATTTCCAGTCGTGCAGCAAATTTTTGACGATATTTGTTGTTTGTTATTCGTAGGGTCAACAGCGCAATGATTCAGTTTAGTATACATTCACCGCGATAAGTACGATTTACAAAACGTTTGCCAGAATATTAAATACTTTCCAAACAATAAGAAAATTTCGTTTCGCCAGATAGAGTAACTAGGTATTCGAAGAGTCTTATTGTCTTTCAGTCAATTATATGTAAGTTTCAGACTTAACGCTTTAAATAAACATTTGTTTAAAATTTGCTTTTTTTTTATTTTTTATACTATAACAGCCATCTGAAATAGCGACATAACTCTTTCTCCACTTTGTATTTATTTTATGGCAAAAGTAAAATTGCCTAAATCGTACTAGGGAATATCGGATATCATACTGGTAACTATTTGGAATTCACTTCCAATTCTATTGTTAATAATAGTTTATTTTATAGTTTTTTCTCAATAAACTAAATTAATTTATGTGTCCATAACATATGATTATTTTATGTTATATCTATGTAAATTTAAAATAACGAATGTACAAATAATATAAACAAACGAGTACTTAATAATAAGATAAGACTCAATATTATCTTATTCGGGTAGTTTGTCTAAACTTGTTTTTTTATTGCCCAAAAGATTTCTACAAATACGAGACCTTCAATAAAAGGATCATTGCATTAGTTAAATTCAGGAGAATCCATACTAATATGGTCCTAAGTTCTATTCAAAATTGGCTTAAGTATTTTGTAAATAAACTACACATGCGTGCCACTGTGTATATATTTAAATGATAAGTATAAACTTTACTAAAATAATATGCTAATGAGTTGGAAACTAGAAAATATATATAATCAAAATGCATTAATTCAATAATTTAATGATCTAAAAAGCATTGTAGTTTCTTTTAAAAATATATTTCCATATTTTTTTATTAAAATTTTTTGCATATTTCAAGATCATTTCAGTAATTTATTACATCCTACAGAAGTAAGTTCCTTATAATTTATATATTTTTTCGTTTCGAAGTTCAATATAAATTCTAATTAATATAACTTTAATTTTTTTTTTCTTTTCAAAATTAATCTGTATTTTTCGAAGCTGTCAACATAAATACAAATAGGTTACTTTAAATTTATTTTGCGTTCGTTTTATGATTAAAACTTGTAATAAGTTTTTGAGCATGTTAACACGTCTAGTTTTTTCCAGAGAATACTAGACTATGTGCATATTGCGGCGCGTATGGCACGCGTGGCGTGACATGATGTGATCGCGTGGCGTGACATGATGTGATAGAGGTACGCCGGAACGCATATTGCCACATTCGATGAATGACGCGAGAAACTGTATTTCGGGCACGCATTTGCCGTATTTCATCAATAACGCTGCGTAGTGTCATGGCGTCAATTTGCATTGACTCATTTATTTGCTTATGTTACAGATAATCGATATCGCTCCGCGGGTCTCATATGCACCGCGATATGCACCAAGCGTAAGAGTAATCTATTAAATGCAAAGTTTTTTCAATATTTCAGGAACTAAAATAAAGAACTCGTTTGACTTTTACCGAATCAATACACAAGAGCGTACAAAATATAAAAAAAAAAGGAGAAAAGTAAGATAGAGTTCTCTAAATCAATGTGCTTCGGAAATTTTTCAAGATGGTTCCAAATTGAAAAAAGTATACGAAGCTGATCTTCAAGATGATCATATGAACTTATTCAATTGAAAGAACTTGAGTAAGTGGAAAGAAAATACATAAAGTATACTTACAATTATTACATAAACTAAACTTAAAAATAGCATTATACGTTTAAAAGTTATTTCACATATTTTAAATTTTTATAAAAATTCATAAAATCTTGGAAAATCGTGTACGTAGCTCCGGCTTATTTGTTTTCAGTACGTGAATGTCCACAAATAGCCGGAGCCTTATAATGTAAGTAAACCTTAGATAATTTAAGTGCAGCAGCTGAACCCCCTGCGAATAAGTTGTTTAACATACTGTGTTCGAATTACCATCCCATATTTCAGTGGATTTTTTAATTGATATCCAGAACGTGTGAATCGCAAAGTATTTTGTTTTATTAAGCCTTTTACATGCCTGGTGTCTCCAACAAGCAAAAATCAGTGGCACTGATGAACGATTTTGATTGACTATTCAAAAAAGATATCAAATGAACAGTATGCAATTCCCAAAGTATGAAGTGTTGGATTTTTAATCTCTTTCCACATCATTGAAATCCATTCCTAATATAGTAATTGAAATAAAAATGAATAAATTTATTAAATGATAATTTAAATTAAATATTATTGTTGGTTCGTATCATTTTGCAGGAAAGCATACATGATCGATGTTAATTGTTCAATATTAGCTTGCGGCCACAACGCCCTCATAGAGTTTGACCTTTTGCTTGCTTGGTATCAACTTGATTATATAAATACTCATAAATGTATAATTAGTTTTTATATTTTTTGTATCACTTAAATAATAGTAATAATATTCAGTTTCTAATTAATTACACTAAATTGGCTTCATTTAAAACAGTGGCGCGCAACTAGTTCCTTACACAAAATAATTTGTATTAAATCAGAAAATATTTCAAGAAGAACCTTTGTTGATAGTATCCTCATATTTATTTTTGTCTGTTGAAATTTGATGAACATGTGTGTGAAATATAAAATTGCAGTAATTACTTATCTTTGTATAAAAATAGGGCAAGTTCGAGGAAGATGGCCGTACGCGAGAGATGGCCAATCCAATTATTTTCGGAACCAATACGTAGATTGTCATATTTTATGCCTTGTTTATTTCTAGCAACATAGTCTACTAGCACCACTTGCAAAGTTATATCGATATTAAATAAAAATGTAAATAAACACCATTTAATGGGTTTTCAAAATGAACAAGTTTTTAATGTGTACATATCTAGTTTCGCGGCGATTATGCCCTTAAAATTCTCTAATAAATGAAAAGAAAATGCAAATTAAATTTTTTTTCTACTTTAAAATTCTGATGTAATCAACGGACTTTAGCCATGTTGTAGTATTTTAAAATCTTATACATATTTTTGAAAATCTTTTCCAAATCGATTTTGGATCGTCTAAAATGACTGGTTTATTTTTTTAATAAAAATGATCCACCACTGTTCTGGTTTACCCATCTGAACTGAACTCTATTCAGATTAACTTGTAAATAGTTGACCAATTATATTAGTTATATGGAAAGTATATTGGGTGTCACATAAGCAATGAAACAATCCAGAAAAGCATATTTAATATAATGTATTAACAAAATAACCCAGGTTCAAAAAATGTTCATTGGAATATTCAATTGACGTTAAAATGGCTAAGAAGGATCCTCATTTAGGTTAAGCTACATAGAAGAATTTAGTTAACAGTGATCCAAATCTAGCGATTTCTGGTAACCATTAATGTAGAATGCTAGTTGCTGAGTATTTCAGTTCAGTATTTATTTTAAAAACGTAAGTACCGATATACTTGAAATGGACAGGAACGTAAAAAGATCAACGTTTGAAGTTATAAAATATTTTAGGGCTTCTTCGCACAGCTGCTAGCTTTTCAACTAAGTTTAACAAAACAAGACAAAAGTCTTAGGGCATATTTAATGCTTTGAAACAGGAAAATTGCTTACAGAATGATAATTAAAGTCAATGTTTCAACCATTTAGTCTAAACAAAGTGAATTTTCGTACATCTAAAAATAACTCTAATAGTACTACCAATAAGAGGTTATGTTCGCGTGCTCTTCATCGCTTGGCTATTACAAAACGAGGTACAAGCGACAACAAAACCCTGATAGAAAATATACTATAAAATCAATATTAGGGTTAGAATTACGATGGACTTAAAATTCTCGTTAAAAATTGCTGATAGAGGGATAGATTAGTGATTTTGAGGACCAACTTTATATATTCTATCTCCCCATTACAACAAAAACTGATATTTTTATGTCTTTTATGTCTAATATACATCAATAACCATTACACACCATTAGCCTCTTTGAAAAAAAAGTTTAGACACCTTTTCATGATTACTTCAAGGTATTATGAATACCCCAAATAAATAGTAAAAATATGGAAAACAATGAATCAGTGCACTAGATGCTCCGTATATTTTCTTTCATAATATTGAAAACTTTTAGGTATTCAGACAATCCGTTAATACATGTGGCACCCGGTATAATATTAAATTGTTAGATTTATATTCAATAATTGACCATATCAAATAATATATAATAAGACGTATTGTAGTACAAGACTTTATATCTGTGAATTAAATTTCAATAAATATATAATTATGGATTCTCATTCATGAATTAGTAATTTTAAAAATAATTACAATATTATTTAATAATATAATAATATTCTAATATACATTTATAATAATCAAAAAATAAAAATACCAAAAACCAGTAATAATATTATTTTAAATCTAGTTTTTAAATTTAAATATATAATGATAAATGTTTGAACAAACCAATAACAATTATATAAAATATATATGTACATATTATATGTTAGTAGAACAAATTATAAACATATTTACAAAAGTTGAAAAGCCACTTAATTTTTATCTAAGTTTTAAAAATTTTTGAATAAGATAAAGCCCCATTTCTTATAACAGAGCACCAAACTAAATATTTTTTATTACTTCAATTGAAGCGTCTTTACTTCACGAGTGGAGCTGAACTTAATTTTTTTTAAACATTAAAATTAAGCAAGATATGGACATTCGAAATTCCTAAACAAGAAAAATACCAACGGATCTCCATATAAATTATATGTTATACATCGTTTTCGAGAAAGATAATCTTTAATAGTTTAAAACTACACATTTCATATTCCATCGGTAGCACTCTGACATCCATCGGTAGCAGTCCCGGGTTCAATTCTCGAAAACTGCATAAAGATTTCTATTTTTTGCATCTTTCAATTATTTTGATTGTGTTAGCTAGATATATTAGAAAAAAAATTGTGGTTCAGTGGAAAGTTGTGCTATAGTTTTGATTATTTTTGATTTGAGCCTGTATATTTTTTGTGTCAGCGTGTCAACGAATTTGAAGTTTTCGAGCAAAAATTTTGACTGGAACTTATTTTTCTGACCACTTATTGAGCAAGTTTTTGATTTATATCTGAGAAAGGAAGCGTTTTTCAACAAACCCATGCTACACTTAATTAAAGTAGGCAACATTTCCTATATTTCTCATAGTTTTATTATCATTATTATTATTTTTCGCCGCTTCAGCGTCATTCATATAAATTGTTATAAGTATTAAATTGTAACAACAAAATAAGACCCTTTTTGAGAGCGCTCTAACAGCAAAACGGTTGATATTTCAAAGAAACATTAAATATGAAATGTAGGGAATTTTCTCTAATTTAATTTTGTTGTTAATGTGAACTTTTTTCTATAAGATATAACTGGAAATTGTATCAAAATTTGCTCAAAAAGTACCCAGAAATTCGAGTTCAGAGATTCAAAAAATATGGAGGGTGAGAACATCAAAAACATAGCAAAAGTTTCCATTGAACCCCAAATATTTTTCTAGTATATGAAGCCTTGTGACGATCAAGTTACAGATAAAAATTTAGTTGCAAAATCAGATAGCCAACTTCCTCAAAATTTAAACAATTCAAATTCCACATCCGTATACATTTGTATTTGTGATAGCTTGAAACATTTAATACGTACAATCATAAATAATTACAGTCTTCTAGTAAATATACGATTCCAACAGCTTGCTTGCATGGACCCTGAAGCAAATGGTGTTATGAACTATAGAATAAATGTTTTTACGTAGGTGTTACATATCATTAACTCAAAAACTGAATAAATAAAATAAAACAAAAAAAAAAAAAAACAGAATAAATAAAACGTTCAAACTTAGTTTTAAAAAAATCAAAATCATAAACACAGTAATTATTTGTCTGACCTTAAATATAAACAAATACATTTGCTATGTTATAAATTATTTCTAGATTAGGGTATCAAAAATTTAGTTTCCTTACTAATAACTTAAATTCTCTGAGAACCTAGCACAGACAGTTCTATAAACGTTTGATTAAGCTTAATGCTATATTAAATGATATGAACTTTAGTGCTGGTCTTCAACGCAGCATTGAAAAAATTTATTTGGTGTGCAGCATAAAAAAATTACCGTTTCGCAACAAAAATTTATGTAATTATGCAAACTGTTACCTAATATTTTAGTTACAGCTTTCCTAAAAATGTTATCATACATTTTGTAAAAGGAAAAACTACACTTAATATATAGCAACATAGAACTGAAAACGAAAAACCTCTTTAACTGAATGTGAATCGGGAAAATTACTGAAAGGAAAAATCACTGATATAGTCTACCTAGTATCGTACAAACACACTGTGGATGCGATGTTGATGTGATGGCGGCTAATTGAAATCGTCAAAAAAGTATGATATTGTGATTTTCGAGAATAAATGTTAAAAACGATAAGCTACTGTTAGAAAGAGTGAATTAATTTGTAATGAAGAAGCAGTTTGTTTTGGAGAACAGTGTATATAATTATATAACTGTCACATTTAAAATGATTAGCAGCGGATGTGATCATCAATTTTTTTGTAATCATAATATTAAATCCAAGACACTGCTCACAGGTATTTCTTTACTTGGTAAAATTTATTATTTTTAAAAAGTTATACCACATACAGTAAATGAGCATTCAATCTTAGGGCACATGCTACCGAATAATGTTTTTTTTTTTTTTTAATTTTCAGTGAAACAGCAATTGAAATGTAAAAATTAAGTTCAAAACTCTGTATTAAATGTCTATTTAATGAAAATATAGACATATTAAATGTCTATTAAGTGAAACAAAAGCGGAAAAATTCAAATGAAAAAGTAAATAAACCTAAAAAACTGTGAAATTTCGAAAAGTGGTAGAATAGCTCCAATTTCCGAAATTTTTATTTCTGCGTGTTCCTTAGACCTTCAGGTACATTCATCACCACTAACATTTTTATTACTTTGAAAAATAAGTAAATTAGATTAGTTTTATCGACTTAAATTTCAACAGTGATAAAAAATTTGAAGAATTCAAAATTTTACGTCGGTAGTCGTCAAACGGAGGTTTTTACGGTAATCGATCTCATATTCAAGGTCTAAAACCATTCAAAAATGGTTAAAACATTATTAAACCCACCATAGAAGTGGCATTGAAGAAAAAATTTCGCCTCCAAAAACTCCGAAAGCTCAATAAGGATAGTTGTAAACCCATTTAAACCATCCCTAATAGTAAGAGGTAAAAAAATTTTTTTATTTAAAATAACATGAATTGACACCATTAAAACCACCCATAAAAGAGACAGGAATAAAAAAAAAATTAATTTCACCTCGAAAACTATCTGTTGGAGGTTTATGAGGTTGCTAATCACGAATCTGATAACAAAAAGCAACTGAGGATTGTTTCAACCCCTTTATATGCAATTTATTGCACAACTTAGTAAAAACATAATCTTACTCACAATTATTACTGAAGTAATTAAATAAAATACATGAAATCGAATTTCGTACATAAAATGAGAAACTGCTAAGAACATAATAACATTTTGTCGTGACTATAATATACCATGCTGGATCTACCTTGAACAACTTTGAAGTTTTACAGTACGACCGACATACACTCAAAAAAAAAAAATTATGAAATAAACATGGGACTAGACACCGCAAAATTTAAAACCGGGTCTTCTTTAATATCCATATAAAACATCACTTACTTCCTAGTAATATAAAATTTGCATACGACTAAATTAAGGTAAGAACAAGCATATAAAAATTAATCTAGATTAATTTGTATATTAAAGAGTGTGTACACACCACAGTCTTTTCAGTCTTGTACATCTAAAAAAATGTTAAAATCATGTAAGGTACGGAAATATAAAGAGATCTCAAATGGAAATTAAAATCTCTTCTGCCAACACAAAAAAAAAAAAATACCAAGATTTCCAAGAATACTTTAAATGTATTAAATATTATAGAAATGAAACTCGAATAAATAATCTTGAACTCTCATGCCATGCTGAATTTGTTCAATTGCTATTACACAAACGTATATAACTTAAGTACTTATACCTTGAATACGCTATTCACTGCCATAAGAAACATTTATAAAACTATATACCTACGATAGATTATAAAATGAAACATCTACAATTATTGGTTAACTTTTTAAAAATTTTACTTAATTTTAAATTTCTATTCGAAGTTTCAAAATATTTTGATTGCCAAAACTTTTTGCCAAGTCCATACAACGAAAAATGATGCTTAAGTTGCACAAACAATGAAAGACCTGAAAATAAGTCAAAAATAAAAACAGAACAAATGTGCCGTAATGACTATCCCGAAAAATACTATGTACTATGGAATACGTATTGTCTTATTATTGTTTCAAGCAAACAGATTGCGAAAATGATCCAAAATTGCTCAAATAAAATTGCTCTTATTAAATTTGAACAATTGTTAAACGTTGTGCTGGTATTAATCTATTCATAATGATTGCCACAACCCGTTCAAAATTATCAAGTAGACTGTCATGCTAAACAGTTATTTCAAATCTGCCAGTCTTTAAAGAATGAATCTTTAAAGTACGTTTACATTGTAGATATACCCAAAAATACTTACACCAAGTGAATATTCGGTCGAATATCAAAGATGAATGAGTATATATGTTTTGACAAGACGAATACTTGAGTAACGTTTATACGAAAATAGTGAATATTTACACCCGCTCGAGTGAAGTTCACTATTTTGTATTTACGTTACTCAGCCAAATAATTGCTATGCGTGAGCAGAATACTACAGACTCTCATAAATTCCTACAAAATCTCTTTATATTTCGAACTAAATCAATACATTTTTATGCACTTGGTAATTCGAACGAAAAAACCGACAGATACTACGTAACAAAACGATGCGTTAATTCGAAAAAGAGACAGATCCTACATTGTCCAACGTAGAACTCTACTTTTTTACCTCTATACTTTTGTCTTTGTTAAATAATAGCAGTGAATAAATAATAATTGATCAATTCTTAATATTTCGAAGTTTTATTTATTTTCTCTCAAAAATTTCGAACCATTCGATATTTCAAACACTCGATAATTCGTAATATTTTAAGAGTCCCTCGAGTTTGGAATTAACGAGAGTCGACTGTATATACGAAAAGTATTAGCACCTGCAAATTTCTCTATGGAAAACTTTTAAATCTTACAACGTGATTGGATTCTTTCTCATAGTTGACTGTTTAAAATGATTGTAGTAAAAATAGTTATAAAGGTGTTGGTTTGATTATGTTATTTGAAACTACATATAAAATTGAACTAATCAAACCAGTTTGTTTTGTCTGTGATAATTAATTCTAAAATAATATGATATGATATTTATTATCATAAATAAATCTATAAAACAAACGGAAGCATTGATTGAAATATTATAATATATTAGCTAGCTATATTTGAGCTTAGTTATTTGTATATAATAATAATTATTATTATTAATATTATTTATATTTAAATTTTCAATGTTAACTTTAAAATTAAACAACACCTTTATTATTATTTTTTTTATTTTTAAATACTAAAATAATAAGTTCAGTTTATATTTAGAATACATAATAAACATTTATTGCCAAATAACATAATAATAATTTTGTTCATTGAAATGAATCGCATTTTACAAATTAAATGTCACTATCTTATACGAACCAATTGTACATTTTTATTCTGTGCATATATTGAGAAGTACATTAGCAAAAATATTGAAGACTCTAACAAAATTTTGATAGGG
This sequence comes from Chrysopa pallens, assembly GCA_020423425.1. NCBI lineage: Eukaryota > Metazoa > Arthropoda > Insecta > Neuroptera > Chrysopidae > Chrysopa > Chrysopa pallens. The sequence goes on from CM035594.1 coordinate 12,576,192, forward strand.
CCGTGTTAATAGAATCACCACTTCAGTCTGGTAGTACGTTTTCTAGATAACTATCAAACAAAAATAGATAGCGAGCTGAAATTCGATGGCGTTATTCTTAGATTAGTTTCTGAGTTCGTGAATGAGCAATATCGGTGAATGGATCCATGATCCAATATTTAAACCGTATATGATAATAATAAAAATTTATATACAAAAAAGGTTCGTTTCTTTAAAACAAATAACTTTTGTTTAAAATATGTAATTCATAAAACTATTCAACTTCGCCACAATTTTAGCTCAAAACTTTAATACATGTGATTAACTTTATGGACTGCAGCTGCATATTTAGTGTATTTTATGAATGTTATACTCGTATTTATTACGTTGAATGAGATTATCATAATTGCATTTTTATACAATACCAATCACCAAAAAATTCAAAAAATAATTTTGTATTGTAAATTTTATATTTTCTAGGGTAATTTAAGGAAAAAAACGGTCTAGGAAAATAAAAAATAATTTTTATTATAAATTTGTAGTAAATATTGATCGTCGCAGATTTCAGACGGTATCTATAAAAAATCCGAATCCAGTCTGTTAAATGAATGTTAATTTTCATATCTACAGACCAAATTATCTTTTTTTATATAGTGCATTAAAAAAAAAAAAACATTCTTAACTTAACCTAATTAACTTAAAAAAGAACAGTATAATTTTTGTTTTTACAATAAACGGCGATTATTATGGGTTTTTCTCAGAATAAAAAAATATGTGGTATGAATGAACTTTATTGTGCAGCCAATAAATAAATGCATTGAAAAACTTCCCACGATAAAACACATTTAAGATCGCAATCCAGATATTGTAAACTAATTTTAATTCTTAATTCGTAAGCTGTACCCTCAGGTACAAATTTTTTCAGTTGTTTTTGACAAAATCTGAAAGATATTTTAAAAGGTTCCTCCAAATTTATGGAGTATTTCTCCCAAATAATACTGTCTATACATTATTGAGCTGTACCTGTTTGAAGAGATTCTCTCTCTATTTACTTAGTAAAGCTTAATTTACAGTTTTTCAGTAAAAATGTTTCACTATAAAAGATAATTGCTAATAGAATGATCATTAATATTATTTTTATTTATTTAATCTTTTTTTTTTATTACTCAGTATTAATTGAAAAAATGAATAGTAATTGAAATAGTAATATTCACGTATCAATTTGGTTTGCTTAAAAATATTGAAAAAAATAAATAAATAACCAAAATAAATTTAATCTAAAAATAAATAACCAATTATTTTAGTGTTAATTTGCAATCACAACATATACAGTACACACATAGACAGGAAATATTTTCACTGCAGTTTTATTATTTTTATCAGATTCTAAAGAATGACTATGTGGTTGGTGAGTATTTACTTATTCTTTATCTTGCTTCATCCGTAAATGTTGTAAACCTTAAATAAATATAACAGTTCCGACATGAGGGTCATTGTTGAATTGAAAAAGATTTAATTTTTTTACAGCTTTGTATGGAATGAATGGAATTCAAAGGAAAGGATTCCTTGTATTTTATAAACTTCTCAAGTAATGGGGCTGATTTTGTGAATCCGGAATTTTGATATATCGTTACGTTTCAAGGTCACTAGAACAGACGTTTTTAGAAGAATATATGTGTATGTGTGTACGTATGTATACTTTTTTGTTCGTTTTTTTAGATTATCTTGAAAACAATAATACTATCGACCAGAATCCGCTATTCGACGTGTATTAACCAATCTTAAAACTGAAGGATTTTTCAGTAAATCCGTCCAGCCATCTATATGTTGTGTACCATTTCTTCAGGATGGTACTTTTCTTGCCCACTTTCATAACCCTTTTGTACTTTGTAGTGACGTTAAACCTTGTCTCCTCAGATCAAAATCTATATCTAAATGTAAAATAAAATTATTGAAAAATTACAAAATATGGGGATAAAAATGTATTAGAAATATTTTTTAAATATTTCAATTACTTCCCAATTTTATTTGAATTTTTTAATAAATATAGATAAATTTTCAATATAAAATAATTTAACATACACACGTCTTTTACATTTGATGGGTGTGTTGTGATTTAACCATATTACCATATGAAAACAATTTAATTCACAATATGGAAATCTGAACGCATAGCATTGCGTAGAAATCTGATAGCTATTTTACTACACATTTTCAACATTTCTATGTGTTTGAATACGTTTCTTGTGATTTGTTTTGTCTATGTTTATACTTAATATATCAGCATTTGTAGTGGGCTTAAAAAATTCAAAACAATAATGTTTGTTTTTTTTTCTCGCGCTAAATGAATATACAATACAGTAGAATATAATCAAAACGGATAGGACAGGACACATAATTTCCAATGCCATATATAACGTTTAGTGCATATATAAATATAGCCATGGTCAGTTTATTTTTATACAGCATTAAAATCATACAAAATTATTAGTACATATTCACACAAATATAAATATATGAAAATTTATTCATATATAAATAAAATTATCATAAATGTATACACATAAAATATTTTTTATACAGTGTGTTAGTGTATTCAAGGTTCGCATATTACTTCTCTGTATTGATCAGTGTATGGCTTATTTTGCATGTATTCTGTTGACATCGGCTATGAGAATATTATACAATTGTTTCAAACTCCAGTTCACATGCTATTGAAAATATTGCAATTTTCTCCGATCAATAATCGGCGATTTGATAGATAGAAAGCTTAACGATTGACAACGAAAAATTACGAAGTTGCCAATTTAACGCATAGATTTTTGTTTAATTGACAAGAGCAAATAAGTTCTTATTGTAATGTTTGTTGTGTTCGAGCTACACTTTCACAAGTGTAGTATACACAATTTAGTATGAGCCGACTATCCGACATTGTGGTAAATCTAAGTATTTTGCGTTATACATAAAGCTAAACATTTTATTTAACTTTTTTTCCAATTTCTCATAGTTCTAAAGAAAATTGAACAAGCTCTCAAGAGTTTTTTTGGTTTTTTCGTACAAAACTATTTGCAACGTTTGAACCTACTCTTTTGAAGTTTGAAAAAAAAAACTAGCCTATAATGAAGGAGTTAAAAAGTTAGTAAATGGAAAACAAGAAACGAGTTTATAAAAAGTTTTCAAAGTTTATAAAAAAGTTTGGATGTATAACGTTATTTTTAAGGTTTTTTTTATTAGAATGGTTTTAGAAGATTTTATTCCTTGATAGAAAGTACCTAGAAGTGCATGTAATATACCGAAACGCGAAAAACAAAATATATTTACAAACTTTAGCTGCTTTCAATAGTGCAGTCAAATGTTTACAAACAAGCAATATACCTGAAGTGTACTTGAAAAATTGCATTGACTAGACCATTTAGCTTTTGCTTAATTGCAGCAACGTTTATACCACCTAATATTTTGAATTGTATTGCTTGCACTGATTAAGTGTGATGGTATTTTTGTTTCCTTCTATCTCGGAAAAAGGAAAACTTGATTTCAAGTAGTAGTACTATAAAGTATGTTGGTATGAAAAATGTTTCAATTTTTTTCTGGACAAACTAGTACGGTATTTTTATTAACATTGTAACAAACGGAATTGTAAACTCATAATGTAATAAATAATAAATCTAATAATGCAATTGAAAAATATATTGGATGTTTATTATTGTTGTTTTTGGTTCTTGCTTACATTTATGTCTAAACCTAGTAGGATACATTGACACACTGTATACACACCTGAATGAATTTTATGCGTAGTTTGGTTGCTAATAGATAATTGTTTTGAAGGCTTAGTTCATTATTTTCAGTGATCAATTTTATTTTTTGTAGTGAATTTATAATTTATTTAAACAAATAATATACATTTACTTTTATCAGTATTTTTCAATCACGATAACGTAAAAAAAAATGCAAAAAATGAAGTGCAATCTTTTTAAAAACATCTCAGTATGACTATTTTTCATTCTGCTTCCGCCATTTTCTGTAAGCACTCAACTGTAAACAGATGCGATCTCAATTACGACCCGTCAACGTTCGACTTCAATATGACATTTGGCTCTTGATCTTTTGCTCTAAAAATTGAGAATGGAATTCTATTCAAAATACAAAAGCGTAAATGAAGAAAACAAATTTACGAATGGTTTTCATAACACTTTATTCGACCATCTTTGATTGAATTGTTACATTTGAAGGACGTTACTAAATTTCATGTTAATAATAGATTTTGTTAATAAATTTTCTATTACGTACAGATAATGTTTTGAATAAAAAATTCCATATGATGTTAATAAATGCTACTTATTTACGTGAAATTAGAGATTAAAAATTCTTTCAACGATAAAAAGGTATAATATCAATGTTAAAACATATTATCATGTAAGACTATATACAAAATTTAGGACGGTAACAAGAGTGATTGGTGATCAACTGATTGATAGATTATCCAAATGTAAATTATGATAACTAAAATTGAAAAAGAATGAGAATCAATGAGCTTCCTTCATTACTTTTTCAAGCGCAGGACTACAAAAAGAAATTTCTTTGCGCAATTTTCAATTAAAAATTAATATTTCGGGTTTCATAAATCACTACATAGTATAAAACAAAGTCCCTTTCTCTGTCCCTATATCCCTATGTATGCTTAAATCTTTAAAACTACGCAACGGATTTTGATGTGGTTATTTTTAATAGATAGAGTGATTGAAGAGGAAGGTTTATGTGTATAATAACATCCATTAAATAGTGGAGAAATACTGTTATTTTTGAGGTTTTTAGTGTGATGTCTTAAATATTTACATTTTTTCCGCCTACATTGCAAACACAGGCTGAACCCTACGAGATTTATCAAAATAATGTACTAAGTATTGTACACATTAAAAAGGTCTACAGAAAACTCCGCTATGGTATATGTCTATCTCTTATGGATATCCCACAATAACATTTTTTTGTTATTTACTTTTTACGACAAATAATGGCTAATTTTCGAAGCGATTTATTTTTAATTATTAATTTAATATCTATATAAAAATAACCGTCATCTGCTACAAAATTTCTATGATGCGGGGCCGAGGTACCGGGTACCTACACCAAATACCGTGTCAAAATTTCGTGTCAAGGGTTTCGTACTTTTTGCTGACGCGGGACCAAGTTTGTAGGCCTACCCTAAGATACCGAGTGTCGCATACCAAATACGAGATGCTTATTTAAAAATTTCGTGGCACGGGTTTTCTACACGCAATAAATACCGGTTGCCCCACAACAAATACCGGGTGCTCCAAATTGTCACAGCAACGCGTGGCCGGGTCTGCTAGTTTAATAATAATTACAGTTGAACTTCGGGTCTTTTACCTTATTTTAAAATTATTTTACAATATTACAAATAATTTGGGAATGAACTTATATTTATTTATTTAAGGTCATTTTAAAATGAATCTCTCTGATAAATCATTCAAAAAAAATTTCCTTCAAAAAGTACTAAAAATATTATCATTACGCATAAGTGAATATGTTCAAAACATGTTTTAATTTGTTTACCATATTTGTGTGCATATAACTGGACTGTCTACATTCTACGCCTCTGTATTCAACTAATAAAAAATTTTATTTTAGCAAAATCCTTCAACAAACTTTTTTTTTATAATAAAACAATTTTGAATAATAATAATCAATTGAAAGTCAATCATTTTAAATGTCCATGTGTCCGTAATTGAGTGAACCACGTGAGGCCGTACATAATTTTTGAGAAAAATCAAATGACCAAAAAATCCAAAAAAAAAAATTGTTGTTGTTTTAATGTTTTCAAGGGTTATCGAGGTCCAAAACATCCAAAAAGAACATTTATTTTCTAAATGAATGGCCAGTTTTTGAGATATTGCATGAAATGGATCCGAAATATTGACCTCTGGATTTTCAGAAAGATTTTCAGGTGATATATCAAAAACTATACCTCCAATCGTAAAATAAATCATTTTTGAAATCTACAGGTCAAATTACCCTTAACATAATAATTTAAACATAATTTTTTATATCGGGGAAAAAAAAATAGTCTCGATTTTTTGTAATTTTCGTAAGGGATTTTACGATTTTGCTAATAATATGTTTACAAGGATAATTTGACCTGTAGATTTCAAAAATAATATTTATTTAACAATTAGATGCAAAGTTTTTGAGATATTGCCAGAAAACAGTTCATGAGGTCAATATTTCGGATCCATTTTATGTAATATCTCAAAAACTAGCCATCCAATCGCAAAATAAATGTTATTTATGGTTTTTCTTGACCTCTATGACTCTTCAAAACAGTAACAAAATTTTTTTTTTTTTTTTTGGTGATTTTATTGATTTTTCACAAAAATTACATAACGAAGTTTGAATCGAATTTTTTTTTAATTTGGCATATTTTTTAGATCATGTTACTGAAGCCTTAGCTTTTCTGCATGTATTACTGAAACAGATCGGCATCTATTTTTATTACACTTTAAACACGCTAGACATACTGTCACCAACTGTGATTGTGGATCAAAAATACACTTTTTATTTTTGAGCAGTAAACGAAGCCAAGTAATCAGTATCTATATTACGTTGAATATAGACATCTGTGTTACATGCAATCATCAATTAAAATACCAATTAATTTTGGCAAAGTTTTTAACTAATATTTTCGAAAGAATTCATTTCAAATTGTTGAATAATATTTTCTAGGATTTAAATTCTAATATTACTACATGACTTCAGTCAGACATTTGTTTTCTTACGTAATACTCATATTAACTTCAGCAAAGCTATAAAGGAGACGTGGTCAAAAGAGTACGTCCAATGTAAATGTATTGATTTTATTAAATTTTATTAATTAAACATATTAATAGAATTTATGAATACTTGGATGATCCAAATTTTTTTGAACCAGCCAAGTGCAATCTATTAAAACGTTATATATTCATTACTTATAAAAACGAAAAAAAAAAACAATATGGTACCGAACCATTCGTGCGGAGTTGTGGCTCGAACTTGGTGTATAATAAATATCACACTTTATTATTCCGTTGATTTCCAAAATTTTTAAAGATGTTTAAATCTTGGCTATTGCATTGTTCTATGGGAGTCCCCTTAAATATTATATATGATATTCTGTTTTTTAGTATTTGTGGTTATAGCGGCAACAGAAATATACCACCTGTGAAAATATCAACTGTCTAACTACCACGGTTCATGGGATAAATCCTGGTGACAGACAAGCGGGGGACAGACAGTGGAGTCTTAGCAACAGGGTCCCGTTTTATACTTTGAGTACAGAACCCTAAAAAAGAGTCTACAACAATATCCAAATGCAGATTGTAAAATATTGTCTTGTTCAAAAATTTTATAAAATTCAATTTTCATTTTTCTGTTTAAAAATCACTCTGATAGATAAGTTTTGATGCAAATTTTTGGTGGAAAAATTTTTATATCTTAATTTGATCTTAAGATAATAATTAATCGAATTTTAACAGATATAAGAAATAAGAGTAAAAATGTTCATAATTTATTTCATAGCGACAATACATTTATTTGTTTCTAATGAAATTCTAGGGTTGTCAAACTTTTTACACATTCCGTATAATTAAATAAGATGATAATATTATGTTTATTTAAAAAACTTAATATTAATAATAGCTGTATTAAGGCCATGTGCCAAGGTCATCATATGCCAAGATCTTCTATATACCTATCTACATAATATAGAAGAGGATATAGCTTCACATTCAATGGGAAATATTACCGGCTTTGATTATTTCAAATATTCACCATCGAGATTATCTTTACATTAGAAATAAACATCAAATGTCAAGTTTTACATCCACCATTTATCTGAATATATTAGGGTATATTACGTTTAGGTACTCTGAATATATGTAGGTATATAAGATTTAACTTAAACATTGTATTAATGGGTACTAATGACATATTGTTAAAGGTGGTCCTAAATCAATTTTTGTCGACTGTCATCATGACGGGAAAGGAAAGGAATAGTTGAAATTTTAAACTCAAAACCAGTATTTTGGAAGGCTCAAAAAACAATACTCAAAATGGCATATATTAAGTTTTCAAAATTTATAATGAGTCTATATTGGAAATTGTTGTGAATCTATACAATTTTAGATAAAATCATTTCTACAAATGTTGAGTGTTTTCAGGAAATGCCTGGTTATTGAAGTTATACTTCTTTAGGCGAGTTATGAAAAAATGATTGGAGTGAAATTTTAAAATGCGCGTACATCACCGTCACACAAAATTCACAGTTTGAAGCTGTTGTTATGATTTATATAACACTTAATGTAAGAAAATATATATTTATTTATTGAATTTTTCAAATTTAAACTGAGCTTTATTGACTATGTTGACTATCCTTCACCAGTCCTTTTATTATTTTAATGTAAATAATTATTTGCATGCAATTAAAAATTGTTTTTTAATGATGCCAAAGAAGTATAACTTCTGACGCGCTTACATAAGTACAATCACCCATTTTTTTTTTCTGTATTTATAGTTTAAAAGATGGGTTTTCATTGAAAATTCTATTGCTGATAAGATAAGTTTTTACTTCATTATTACTTCGGAAAATTACATTACCAAAAATTATAATTTTTCCGACGAATATAACCTCGTTACCTCCTCTAATATATCTTCTTCAATATCTTCAACATGATTACTTCGAACTCAGTTGGTACAGTGAACTGTATCTGTTTACTTATATTTATTATTTATTAATTCTAATATTTAATAATATCGCTATTGTTAATCTATTTATAACAAAAAAAACATGTGAGAAAATGGTTGAATCTTCTATTGGTTATTATATCTTTTAAGAGCGATTAACCACAGCTGTTATTGAAATAAAGGAGTCTGCTTCTCACAAACTGTTGACTTAAATTACGTATAATATGCATTGTATTTTTAAAGTTATACTTTTTTAGGCGCGTTATGAAAAAATGATGAAAGTGAGATTTTAAGATGCGTGCGCAACGTCGTCACACAAAATTCACAGGTTGGAGCTGTTGTTATGATTTATGTTACAATTAGTGTA